>CM040426.1:140348401-140667152 GCA_022702705.1 Papilionanthe hookeriana x Papilionanthe teres
AACTCAAATGAACTTGAAATTTTTTGTGACTTCACTCATATGTCAATAAAGACATGAGAGGAGAAAATGTGATTTTTCTGTATTTAATTTATTTATATAATTATTTTTGGTAGAAAATAGAGATTTCCAAGGAAAATTTAATAACATGACCAAGGGAAAGTTTCTGTCCTTAAGAAAAATAGGGGACATTCCTAATGACCAGAGGACCACTTGGACCAATTTTTGTGATTTTTTGAATTATATTTTATTTATTAGAATTACTTTAAGTTCTGGAGTATTAATTAATTTAAAAATAAAATAAATGTTGAAAAATGAATTTTATAATTTTTAAAATTCTCTCTGATATCAAGGATTCCAGAGAAATAAATTTTACAATTTTCTGATTTTTCTTTGATTTATTATAATTATTTTAGTGAAAATGCTAGAAAATACATTTTTTTAATTTTAAAATTACCCTAGAGCTTTAAAAATTAATATCTCACCAAATAGACCTAAGAAAAATATGGGGTTTGTTCCTAAGTGATTAAGATTCAAAATGTGACATTTTGGTGAATTTTATTATTTTTGTGATTTTTATTATTTTTTAATTATTAAAAATATTAAAATAATATTAAAAATCAACTTTTTTAGAAAATTGAGATTTTAATTTTCTTAAATTCCCCTGATATTAGAGAGGCTCCAAAACCAATTTGGTGAATTTTTGAAAGATATTTTGAAAGTTATGAATTTTTGAAGTTTAAAATGACTAAGTGGCTTAATCAACCCATTTAGTAGGGCTAACCGAGTCCAATTGACCTCAAATTTTTATGGTGGTTTCCTCTGATCCTAAAGGTCGGTGGAGAATTGATTTCAAGTCAATTTGATGTATGGTTAGCTCTAATTAATTAGAGACCTATTTTGGGTGTTTAAGCCGATTAGAGTTGCTCGAAATGAACTAACTCAAAACCTATTTTTTCTAGGGTTCTCTGGTCATAAGAAACATCACCAAATTTTCCTAGAATTTATTTCACAACATGCTATTTATTGGAATTAAAATGCTCAAAACAGTGACATGGATTTGAAAAATCAATAACTCTTCATAGGGATGGCCTCGACTTTGGAAAATTCGGGGAATGTTCCCAAATTCAGAGGCTTCAAAAGCCCTATGGTCTCATGCCATGGTGAATTGTATACATGCATGGAGAATTAAATGAATGCAGAGAGTAAATAAATCATAAAAAATAAAATACTTGATGAAATTAAATTATTTCTTTTCCACATTATTCTCCTCCGTTCACCTTGAGCAAGAGGGTATTTTTATTTTATTTTTATGATTTTCCTACACAAAGTTATGAATTTTTGAAGTTTAGGGAATTAAATAAATAGAAAATATCCTATTTTTCTACTTATCCGAGTCGGCACCGCGTCGGCCTCGGCGGCTCCGAGTGCCGCGTGGCGCGCCCCCATTCGACGCCGCCATCGACTCGGCTGCCCGGGCCCCGCGGTTCGCGTACCATCTGCCGGTCCGGCCGCGATCCGAGCGCGTCCATCCGATACACGCGCGATCCAGACGGTTCTTGGTCATCGTCTACGGCCGGTGCGATCCCGTGACCGTCCACACTCTAACCACTAAGAACTCGCTCGATTCTCGATGGATTTTCGTGTTCTTATGCTCTATGGATTCGTCTTGAAGAGACGAACACATCCATACGGTAAACATGCTATGAAATTAAAGCATTTGAAATGGAGAATCTCCGGAAGCTCGGGATGAAGAATTGGCTCATACCTTTGCTCGGAGAAGTGTGGCTTCGATGCGAGAGTTGTTGCACCTTCGATTGGGTCTCAGCAAGCTCCGGATGAAGTCTCTGGTGCAGTGAATTGTCCAGGTTGGACTTCCACCAAGGCCGATCACAACCTTTGGAGTCCGGAACATGTGGGTGGCTCGGAGATGGGGCTTTTACTTGGAAATCTTCTTCTCTTGGTACGGTGAAGGTGTAGGAACAACCAATTTGAGGATTGGTCCACTGTGGAGAAGTGTCCTGGTTTTGGGCTTGGATTTCGACTGCGAAATTGAGCTCGCGAGAGAAGAAATGGCAGGGGGATTTCAGTGGGGATCAAGTGCTCTGTGTATGGGGAGTAGTCTGGAACAATTTTGGCAGAGTTTCCTTAAGGTTTGTTTCAGCACCTTTTTCATGGCCGAGAGGTGGGGGGTTTAAATAGGCAGGGCTGGAGGGCCTCCCAGGGGGGTTTAATGGTTGGGATCAGCTGCTTAGGTCAAGGGAAGAACAGCCATGCTATCCATTTGGGTTGAGACAAGTCAGCAATGGAGAATTTCAATGTTGGCTCACATGTGAGCTCTCGGCCATGGTGTTTTCCGGCGACTGGGGTGGCTGGCCGGCGAGCGGGGTCACCCTCGGGGTCGGGTGGGTCGGGGTCGGGTGTTTGTGCAAGCAATTGGCAATGGCCATGTGTAAAGGAGATGGCTTGGAATGGAATGGGGAAGAGGCCATTTTGGCTAGGTTTGGGTCAACCCATCCTTTTGGGCTAGGTGCACCACCCGAGGTCTGGTTTTGGGCTGAAAAGAGTCACTTGGGTCGATTGCCATGGAGTGGTGAAGTCCCCATCCATGGTGAGGTGGCTAAGCATGGTTTAGTGTGTGACATGCTTAAGGTAAAAAAGGGTTTAAGAAGGATTAGGAAAGGGCCCCCTCTTCTTGCCATAAATGGACAAATGACAAGTCAAAGCCCTCATGGCTTCATGTGGCTTGAGAAAGGCTTGTTCATGGCTCCATTTGGCTTGGGAAAAGGTTAACTTGTTTCATGAAAAGGGTTTTAGGAATTTTTGGTAATTTGATGGAAATTTGTATGGAACTTGATTTGGAATAATTTGATGATGGATTTAGGACTTAGGTATTGAGTTTAATTGAAATTATGATGAGGGGAAATGTCATGTGGGCTTTAGGGTAGATTTTGGGTTCATTGAAATGGTTTTAGATGGGCTTTTAAATGGTTTAGGAAAGTGGGCTTTTGAATTTTAAAAAATGGATTTTGGGATGAAATTTTGGTAAAGGCTTGGGCCAAATAATTGTTGAATTTGGTTTAGGGATGTGTTATGAGTGTTTTGAAACAAATTTGAGGTGATTTGGGTTTGAATTGGGTTGGATATGGGCTTTTTGGTAAAGAGGCTAAGATGGGCCAAAATGGGCTAGCATGAGCCAATGTTGGGCTAGGGTTGAAATTGATGTAAAATTAATGTTGGGAAATGTTTATGGGAGTGTTTCAAAGAGGTTTTGGCTTTGATGGGTTTTGATTTTGGGGTTTGGGCTCATTTGGGTTAGGCTTGGGTTTAGGTCGAAATTGGGCTTTTTGATTTTGGGTTGAATTTGAGTGGGGTTTGGGTCAAAATCTTGGGTAAATCATGTTAGTGTTTTGTTCATGGGGATGTTAAGGAAGGTTTAGAAAAGATTTGGGGTTAATTGGAGTTGAATTGGGTGAGTTTGGGCTAAGTTTGGGTCATGGGTCCAAATTGGGCTTTAAGGCCAAAAGTGAAATTGGATCCAAATGCCAATCAAATTGGGCTTGAATTTGGTCTAGATTGGTATTGGGGATGATGAATTGAAGTTTAGAATTGAATTGGACCAGAATTTGGGTCAATTGGGTAGGTTTGGTTTGACATTGGGTTCATTTTGGGTTAAAATAGGTCAAATTGGGGGTTTTGACAAAAGTGGGGTAAATTGACAAAATTGGCCCATGGTGTAGTTGAAAAAAATGAAATTGGGAATATTTGGGATTTTCTGGAATTTTCTGGGAATTTTCTGAATTTTTGGATTTTTTTTGGCTAGGAGGGGTATTTTGCGTATTTGGAGGGTATTGGGAGGTATTTTGGAATTTTTGGTGTTTTTGGGTATGGATGATCAATTTGAGTAATGTGGGAATATTTGGGATTGGTTTTGGAGATTTTTGGGTGATTTAGGTGGTTTTGTAAAATTTGGGTGGTTTCGAGGTTTTGGGTAGGTTGGCGGGTGTAGGGTCCCGGGGGTCAAAAATTAAAAATTTGGAAAATGGAAGATTATGTGAATGTAAGTGGAATAAAATCATTTTGGTTGAGCCATGAAGCCATATAAAGTCCACATGAGCCATGAAGGGACTCATTTGAGGCATCAGCTATGTTGTTCACTAACCCTCTTGCGCGAGGGCTTAGGGGTTAAGGACCATCCATGTGAATCACCTTCATGAGTCGGGAGGTCAAGTGGGTATGGGTGTGTTTCTTTAGGAGGTGTGTGAAAGTGTAGTGTGTAGGTGTAGTGTATAAGTGTTGTGTGTGTAAGTCGGCCCCTCACCGAACCGGGCCGCCGGAGGCGATCCTAAGGCCGAAGAGTCCTATAGGAACTCATCCTTTAAACTTCCACATTTGATTTCAACCCTACTAGGTGATTAGGGGTCTACGGTCGAGTTTGTGGGGTTTGCGGGGAGTTTAGAAGTGGTTTGAATTTCTAAAAGGTGGGTCCCAATTCTAATCCTCTAAGATAGTCGAAAGGAAAAGCCTGAGGCTAGATCCTAAGCACTAAAGAAGAAGAGAAGACCTCATCGAAAATGAGGTCGACAAATGGACCCCCGATAGGTGTGGTGAGTCGACGGAGCACACCGCGCGTATTGGTGTTGACCGAAGCGATCAACAAAACCAACACGGATGTCCGAGTAACAAACTTAGGACGAAGTAGAAGAATTTCCGTGGGGAGTGTCGAGTGCATCTCCGAGGCGGAGATCCACGAACTCTCGGCGGGAAAAGGAAAAGGAGGTGAATTCCAAATCACAAGATCCGGAGAAATTTCGATTTAGATTTTATTTTGTTTCATGTTCGAGTTATGATGTGTGAGTTTAGATTTCGATTTGGAGTTTCGATTTAGATTGAAGTTTGTCGAGATTAATTTTAAAGGATTTGATTTGAAATGAAAATTGGAATTTTGAGGTTTTAGATGTAACATCTTCGACCCCAAAAGAAGATCGAATCGATTGGATTGGATCATTACAATGAGGAAAGATCTCGGAAGTAATGCGATATTGGATGTAAAATCCTTAACCTCAAGAGTTTGATTTTGATGTATTTCATTGCGATAGGGTAATGATCCTAAAGCAATGCAGTCTCGGATGTAAAATCCTTAACCCCGAGAATTTGATTTGATGTATTTCAGTGCAATAGGGAAAGAATCCTAAAGCGATGCAGTCTTGGATGTAAAATCCTCGACCCAAAAGTTTGAATTTTGATGTATTTCGGTGCAATAGGGAAAGAATCCTAAAGCGAGTGCGATCTTGGATGTAAAATCCTCGACCCAAAAGTTTGAATTTGATGTATTTCGGTGCAATAGGGAAAGAATCCTAAAGCGGTGCGGTCTTGGATGTAAAATCCTCGACCCAAAAGTTTGAATTTTGATGTATTTCGGTGCGATAGGGAAAGAATCCTAAAGCGATGCGGTCTTGGATGTAAAATCCTCGACCCAAAAGTTTGAATTTGATGTATTTCGAGTGCGATAGGGAAAGAATCCTAAAGCGAGTGCGAGTCTTGGATGTAAAATCCTCGACCCAAAAGTTTGGATTTGATGTATTTCGGTGCAATAGGGAAAGAATCCTAAAGCGGTGCGGTCTTGGATGTAAAATCCTCGACCCAAAAGTATGAATTTGATGTATTTCGGTGCGATAGGGAAAGAATCCTAAAGCGATGCGGTCTTGGATGTAAAATCCTCGACCCAAAAGTTTGAATTTGATGTATTTCGGTGCAATAGGGAAAGAATCCTAAAGCGAGTGCGGTCTTGGATGTAAAATCCTCGACCCAAAAGTTTGAATTTGATGTATTTCGGTGCGATAGGGAAAGAATCCTAAAGCGAGTGCGGTCTTGGATGTAAAATCCTCGACCCAAAGGTTTGGATTTGATGTATCTCGGTGCGATAGGGAAAGAATCCTAAAGCGAGTGCGGTCTTGGATGTAAAATCCTCGACCCAAAAGGTTTGAATTTGATGTATCTCGGTGCGATAGGGAAAGAATCCTAAAGCGAGTGCGGTCTTGGATGTAAAATCCTCGACCCAAAAGTTTGAATTTGATGTATTTCGGTGCGATAGGGAAAGAATCCTAAAGCGGTGCGGTCTTTGATGTAAAATCCTCGACCCAAAGGTTTGAATTTGATGTATTTCGGTGCAATAGGGAAAGAATCCTAAAGCGGTGCGGTCTTGGATGAAAAATCCTCGACCCAAAGGTTTGAATTTGATGTATTTCGGTGCGATAGGGAAAGAATCCTAAAGCGATGCGAGTCTTGGATGTAAAATCATCGACCCAAAAGTTTGAATTTGATGTATTTCGGTGCAATAGGGAAAGAATCCTAAAGCAGTGCGGTCTTGGATGTAAAATCCTCGACCCAAAAGTTTGAATTTGATGTATTTCGGTGCGATAGGGAAAGAATCCTAAAGCGAGTGCGGTCTTGGATGTAAAATCCTCGACCCAAAAGTTTGGATTTGATGTATTTCGGTGCAATAGGGAAAGAATCCTAAAGCGATGCGGTCTTGGATGTAAAATCCTCGACCCAAAAGTTTGGATTTGATGTATTTCGGTGCAATAGGGAAAGAATCCTAAAGCGATGCGGTCTTGGATGTAAAATCCTCGACCCAAAAGTTTGGATTTGATGTATTTCGGTGCAATAGGGAAAGAATCCTAAAGCGAGTGCAGATCTTGGATGTAAAATCCTCTACCCAAAAGTTTGAATTTGATGTATTTCGAGTGCAATAGGGAAAGAATCCTAAAGCGGTGCGGTCTTGGATGTAAAATCCTCGACCCAAAAGTTTGAATTTGATGTATTTCGGTGCAATAGGGAAAGAATCCTAAAGCGAGTGCGATCTTGGATGTAAAATCCTCGACCCAAAAGTTTGAATTTGATGTATTTCGGTGCAATAGGGAAAGAATCCTAAAGCGGTGCGGTCTTGGATGCAAAATCCTCGACCCAAGAGTTTAAATTTGATGTATTTCGGTGCGATAGGGAAAGAATCCTAAAGCGAGTGCGGTCTTGGATGCAAAATCCTCGACCCAAAGGTTTGAATTTGATGTATTTCGGTGCGATAGGGAAAGAATCCTAAAGCGAGTGCGGTCTTGGATGTAAAATCCTCGACCCAAAAGTTCGAATTTGATGTATTTCAGTGCGATAGGGAAGGAATCCTAAAGCGGTGCGGTCTTGGATGTAAAATCTTCGACCCAAAAGTTTGAATTTGATGTATTTCGGTGCGATAGGGAAGGAATCCTAAAGCGATGCAGTCTTGGATGTAAAATCCTCGACCCAAAAGTTTGAATTTGATGTATTTCAGTGCAATAGGGAAAGAATCCTAAAGCAGTGCAGTCTTGGATGTAAAATCCTCGACCCAAAGGTTTGAATTTGATTGAGGTTTGATGTGAGATCCGGAAAGATCGAATTTGAAATTTGATAGAGATTTGGAATCTGGAAAGATTGAACTTGAATTTGATTGAGATTTGGTGTGAGATCCGGAAAGATCGAATTTGAAATTTGATTGAGATTTGATTTGAAATTTGGAAAGATTGAATTTGAAATTTGATTGAGATTTGGAATCTGGAAAGATTAGTTTGAACTCGGTTGAAATTTGATTTAAGATTTGATTTGAAATTTGGAAGGTCACATTTGAAATTTGATTGAGAATTTGATTTAACATTTATGTTGATTTTGTTTATCTTTTAATGATTCAAATTTTATTTTATCGTTTATTTAATGTTCATGTGAATTTGGTGTTTGTCATTTTTTTTTAGATTTTTTTTTTCTTTTAAGGAAAGTTTTCTTTTATTCTCTTTTTTTTATTCCTTTTCTGTTCTTTGTTCGAAGTTCATTTAACTTTAATGGCGTTTCCCAATCAATTTGCACAAAAGAGGTGAAGGCCAAAAATGTGACATGGTCACTTTCATTCCAATCATGTAGAAGATACATCATACATCTTGATTCGGAATATATTTCATACAATCCATGTAAACTCAAAACGGATTGTGTATGATCTTTGTCGATCCATCCAAAGAAGCATCCGTCGAAAATCCATGTCCGAATAGTGGGGTACATGGTCGATAACATCACCTTCCAAGCCATCCTTGGCAAGGATGCCGTATGGATGTACATTGGAGGTGTGATATTTTCCATGTAACTCACGGCTCGTAAGGTCGGAGGCTCTCTAGCTCGAGTGCAGTCTGGAAATGGTAAGGTGTCTTCCTGTCGTCCATCCTTCGAAAGTAGCGAGATCCGCTTCACTTGGTACTCCCGGTATGCAATGCTTAGCGATATCCGCTCCGTTGCCCTTCGGTATCATGACGGAACCTACCGGTAAGGGTATCTTCAACGGCCCTCGGAACTCACTCGGACCTGCTATCCGGAGGTCGGATCCGAACATGATGTTACACTCGTTCGGGAAAGAGGCGTGCGAAAGGTCCGACAAAGTCGTGGTGATCTATGTGTGGGGGTATGCAATCACCCTGTTTGTAGATGTTGATAATGCAGCTATTGGGTATGCAATCCGCTGGCGGTACCCTCCATGTTATCAATCTCTTTACCATTCTCTTGATGACTAATGGCATCGGATCCACTTGCCCATGACGGAGTATTCCGGTGGGTTTCCCTTCCTGTCCTCCGCAAAGTTGTAACAACATCCACATTGTATTGTGATTCTTCCTTTCCACGGCATCCATCTCCGGGGTTCCGAGTATGTGTTTTCCCTTAGGCGGCTCGCTCGGCCCATTCTTTTCAAATCCGGATGCAATCCACGATTTCTTCTTGTTCATACTACGAGAATACGTCCGTATGTAGCTCGAGGCCCTCTAGTATATTGATTCTTCTGCCTTCGATTCTCTCGAAGTATTCAAAGGTTTTCTTTTCAACATTACGCATTCTCTCCGGCTCGTATTCCGGAATGATCTGCGGATGGCGAGGCACAGTGACATATTGTGGAATATACGGTTCGATCCCTTCGCGTTCTCCCGCATACCTCGGCTCCTCGGGGATGATGCACGTCGGGACATCCCCGGGGTTGCTTCGCAACAAGGTCATGCATTGCGGTGGTTCTATCCGGTGGCGTGGTAGCCTTCTTTCTTCGATCTTCCGGAGATCTCCACGGTTCTTTACGTTATCCTAGGAGCTGGCCTCCTTTCTTCAGGTTCCTGGTGAACCGGTGTCCTTGAAGTGTATGCACTGACGTTAGCAACCGTCTCGTCATGTTGGTCCGCAGCTAGTTTTGTTAACATCTTACGGATACGGCGATTCTTATTTCTTCGTTGCGTTGCTGTGAGAGTAGCTCTTCGAACTTCTTGAATCTCTGTGGGCGCGACGGCGACAAGCCCGCCTTCGCTGTAGCGACTACGGACTTCATTTTCTTATCTTCTTCAATGTTTGTCTTTCTTTTCTTCTTCTTTGGATTGGTGGCTTGGGCCACCCACTTTCATCACCGTGTCGTCCGGGCGGTTCTTCTCGGTCAGCCGGGACCCGGTCACTTTCCTCGTCTGTAGGCTCGCTGGTGCGAAATCCGAGTCAATCTCGATTATCGCTCCATCCTTCACCCTCTTTTCATCGAGTGCAAGGCTTACGCCATTCTTAAAGTTCAGGACCAACCGCCCGCTCGACATTTCCCTGCGAAAAGACAAGGAAAAGGATCAGGGGCTGTACTAAGAACAAGAACATTAAGAACATATTTATTAAAGACATTTTTTTTTATTTTTTTATTTTTAAACGTAACAGGAATGAAGTGGGATAAGATCAGGTAAGAAATTTTGATTTGGAAAAGAAAACAAGGAAAATTTTATTATCACGATTTTATTTATTTTAGCACATTTTATTATTTTTTGGGTTCGGACCCAATCATAAGTAATTACTTCACCCGTGTTTCTTAGGGCTGAAGAATTCATTCCTTCGAAACATCAGGTAGCGTAGTACTTTTTCAAGTATCGTCCATTGATCGGAAGCATATGTCTTTCTCCCTGGCAATTCACTAGCTGGTAGGAACCTCCTGAGTATACTGCTTCAACCACGAACGGTCCTTCCCAAGTGGGTTCAAATTTTCCTCCTATCTTGCGGTGTGCAAGAATAGGTCTCTTGAGAACAAGAACTAAGTCACCAACTTTGAAGGTTCTTGGGCGGACCAGTTTGTCATGGGCTTGAACCATCTTAGCTTGGTATAGTTCTAAATTCTGTTGCGCTGCAAGTCTTTTCCCTTCCAGGCTCTCTAATTCTTCGAGTCGTAATTTGGCGTTCTCTTCTGTTGTGATTTTATTTGCAACTGCAATTCTGAGTGAAGGAAGCTGAACCTCTAAAGGTAACACTGCCTCGGACCCATACACCAGAGCGTAAGGTGTAGCTTGCGTAGGAGTTCTGAAAGTTGTCCGGTAGGCCCATAAGGCTTCTAACAACTTCTCGTGCCAATTTCTCTTATTATCGTCCAAGGTTTTCTTTAAGATTTGAACGAGAGTTTTATTAAAAGCCTCAGCGAGGCCGTTTGCTCTTGGGTAGTAAATTGTTGAGTATCGCCGGTCGATTCCATGTCTCCCGACAAAATTATTGATTTGCGTGCTTCGAATGTCGACCCATTATCCAAGATGATCTGCGCGGCACTCCGAAACGGTAGACAACTTGGTTCTTAAAAAGCTGTAGCACGTGATGTGCTTTCACTTCTACGAGTGGAGCGCACTCTGCCCACTTGGAAAAGTAATCTGTAGCCGCAAGAATGAAGCGATGTCCTTTTGAAGATGGTGGTTCATTGGACCCACTATATACGTGCTCCAACATTCGAATGGCCATGACGCAATTGTCGGATGTAGCACATTTGGAGGTTGGTGCGGAACTACTCCGTGCACTTGGCATTGGTGACGGCTCTTGGCGATTTTCATGCGATCGGTCATCATCGAGGGCCGGTAGTACCCTAATCTTTTAATTTTCATTTTCATCTTCGGACCCGGCCGGTGAGCGCCACGAGTCCCGAATGCACTTCCTTAACAATTTCACGGGCCTCGGACCCGCTTAAGCACCTTAGCCACATTTGATCAAAAGACCTTCGTACAATGTGTTGTTTATTAATGCGTAGGACGGAGTTCTTTTCTTGATCCGGTGGGCTAACGACCTATCGTCCGGTAGTTTTCTGTTTGCGGGTAATCTATCAATGGCTGTCGCCAATCTTCCGTGTTTTCACGTCACTTTGTTGCAAGCTGATTCTTTTTCTTTTTCGATTTGCGTATTGTGTCATGTCGAGTTGTGATAGGACTCGACGTCCGTGAACCGACACTTCTGCCGATTCATCTTGCAAACGAGCAAATTCTTTTGCGAGACCGGCTAAAGCATCTGCTAAAGCATTTTCTTTTCGGGAATTTTGTAGATTGTCACATTTGGAATGCGTTCAACAGTTGTATGGCATACTTGGAAGTATTGCTCGAGTCTTGGTTTTAAAATTCGTATCTGTCCAGCAATCTGTTGAATGATTAACTGTGAATCCCCGTAGATGTTGATGTACTGTTATCCCCATTTGAATTGTTAATTCCGGTCCGTTATGAGGGCTTCGTATTACGCTTCGTTGTTTGTACATGGTTCCGTCAGTGGTAGGAGTATCTTAACATCCCCCGCTCCGGTGTTATAAAGATTAGCCCGATTCTGCCTTACCGGGCACTTATCACTTGCGATTCTTCGTCTTTGTGCGTCGAAGATGCTCCGTCGAAATATAATTCCCAACGTCGATCATCAAGGTCTTCTAGGTTCATTATTTGTTCATCTGGCAGATCGTCATTGAGAGGAGATTCTGCCGACAAAGGGTGTGCTGCAAGGAAGTCTGCTAAGACTTGTCCCTTTACGGCACGAAGAGGCACGAAAGTTATATCGAATTGCGATAATATCATTGACCATCCGGCAAGTCCGCCGGAAAGCGTTGGACGAGTCATCGAGTATTGCAATGGATTAAACTTTGAGATTAGGTTGACCTTATGAGAAAGCATGTAGTGCCCGAGCTTTTGAGCGGCGAAGATCGGGGCCAAACAATGCTTTTCAATTGCGAGATACCTTACTTCCGTCGGAAGCAAACGACGGCTTAGATAGTAAAGAGCATTTTCTTTACCCTCATCATTGACACAGGCTAACGAGGCTCCGAGAGAGTCGTCTAAAGCCGCGGTGTAAAGTATCGGCGATCTACACGAGACCGGGGCTGCTAGGACGGGAGGTGTCATTAAATATTGTTTAATGTCCTCGAAGGCCTTCCGGCATTTCTCTTCCCAAATAAATTTGGCGTCCTTTTTAACTAGTGCCGAGAAAGGTCGACACCTACCGACAGGTTTGAGATAAAGCGTCGAAGATATGCCGACTTCCCTTGAAAAGATCGTAGTTGTTTTAAGGTTTTGGGAGGCGGCATTTCTAAGATAGCTTTAATCTTCTCCGGGTCGATTTCAATTCCACGATGTCGGACAACGAATCCTAAGAATTTCCGGAGGTGACGCCGAAGGCGCATTTTAAGGGATTCATCTTAAGGTTAAATTGTCTTAATCGTTCGAAAACAATTCTCAAATCATACAAGTGGTTGTCCTTTACTTTGCTTTTGATGACCACATCGTCCACGTAGCATTCGACTTGATTGTGGATGAGATCATCAAAAATTCTTGTCATTGCTCTTTGGTAGGTTGCTCTGCGTTCTTCAATCCGAATGGCATCACTCGTGTAGCAAAATACTCCGATCGGCGTTCGAATGCTGTAAGCTTTTCATCTTCCGGAGCCATTTTTATCCGGTTGTATCCCGAAGATCCATCCATGAATGAGAATATTTCATGTGTTGAAGCAATGTCGATCATTAATTCGGGATCGGTAGAGGGAATTCATCTTTTGGACATGCCTTGTTTAAATCTCCGAAGTCCACACAAATTCCGATCCGACCATTCTTCTTTCGATCTGGGACTACATTGGCTAGCCAAGTTGGGTATTGTTCTTCACGGACAAATTTAGCGTCTATTAACTTTTTAACTTCGGCTATGACTTGTTGTTCGATTTCTAGACGCATTCTTCCGGGACCTTGTCCGGTGGGACGGAAGTAGGATCCACTCCTAGCTTATGGACTGCGACCTCTGGAGCTAATCCTGGCATCTCATCGTAGCTCCAAGCAAAACAGTCTTTAAATTCCATTAATAACTTGATTATTTCTTCGGAGTCTTCTTTATTGAGTAAGGAGCTAACAAAGGTAGGTCTAGGCTCTTCGCTAGTACCTAAGTTAACTTCCGTTAACTCATCTATTGTAGATTTGATTTCTTCTTCGAATTCTGGTGGAGCGTCTCCAATTTGTAAATCTTCGAGTTCGTCCGTAGTTTCCATGCAGTTTTCATTAGATTCGCAAGTGACAACCATGCAAAATTCAGTATCGTCAACTGATCCTACTGTGCCGAATCCGAGACCATGTTTTGAGTTGGGTGGACGACCGGAATTATTCCATAATTTTTCAAAATGTTGAGATTGACCTTTTGTCCACTGTCGAGGTAAGAAACCACGTTGAATTAAATTTTGAACACAGGGAGAGTACCACTCAAAAGGTAATTTCATTAATTCTGATAAAGTGGCATCTTCAAATTGTACATTATTTTCATTTTTGGAGGAAGAAGCACCACGGTAGAATTTGATGGGCTTTGCACCACCGCTACGTACCTCTTTGACCTCCATACCCTCGATCTTATTAGAATGGATCGGGGTCAGGGTCATAGTATGTACATAGTGGTTAATCTTCTCGTACATTGATTTGTATTCTTCGTTCTTCTCATCTTCGAGAGGGATTTTGAATTGCGGCTTCTTCTGACTTATTGTCGCTGCTTCTTGTTTGATTTCTTTTTCTTCTTCAGAACTATCTTCCCAATCAACATTGATGACTGGTTTCCTCTGCCCAACTGTCCTAACGTCTCTACCATGGCCTCGTCCCCGGCCTCGACCTCGGATGCGAGTTGTGGAGAAACCTTCACCATCTCGCCGGGAGGGAGTGGTGAGTGACTGTTGGACTAGAATTTCAGGTTCTTCGTTGTCCCGAACTTTCTTTGCTTCATTTGTTATGGTATCTCTGGAGAAGATCATTTTCTTCGGTGGTGCATAATAAGCTGCATCCTCGTGGATTCCAATTTCATGTACGGAGAATGGTTGTAAGTCACCTTTGATGCACTGTTCCCCTCCATCGTAGTATTTGATGCACCGATGTAGAGATGATGGTACCATCCTGTTTTCATGTATCCATGGTCGGCCCGAGTAGAGCATTGAACGACGTTTCTGAATCAATTATGTGAAATTTTGCGGTTGTCTTTGCTAAGTCACCGGTCTTCATCAGTAGCGTTATTGATCCGAGGGCTCTTTCTCCTTTCTGGTTGAATCCTCTTAATAACATTTTGTCGGCTTCGAGTTCACGAGCATCAATTTCCAAGTATGCTAGCGTTCGAAGATTCATTATATTGATTGATGCTCCTGGATCCACCAATACTCTGGAGAGTGTAAATTTTCCGATTGTAACTGAAATGTACAACGGTCGGTTGTGGTCTGCTGTCCCGAGTAGTAGGTCATTGTCCGTGAAGGTAACACCTCGCTGTTCCTTTAACGAGCAAACCTCATCTAAGGACTCTCCGGCCATTTGAGCTAAGCAAATTTCCGGATCGAAGTAAGGCCTTGATCGAGCTTCTCTCATCTCTTTTGATAAGATGAGAGCGTCGTAAATGCTCGGTTTGATCGGTAGTTTCCTAAGATGGGCTAGCACGTTGTAGTCCACTTTATTTTCATGTGTCTCCGCTTCTTCTCGAATGGGTATTTCTTCTGCCGGGGTTGGTTCTTCCCGAACAACCACACGCTTTCCTTTGTCTTTTGGACCCATTCTGCGAGGTAGAACTCTTCCACTTCTTAAGTTGACTTTGTAATTTCCTCTGAATCTATTGTTGAGCTTGCGGGTGTCTCTTCTTGAATCGGAATGACAGGCTCTTCCGGATTAGCTTCAGAGTCTGAAGGCTCTAACTCTATCGTGACTGGAGCTCCTCGAAACTCGCAAATAGACTCGTTGCTTGTTGAACTCTCGTAGCCTCTTTGATGGATGTCTTCTTCGTTATTTTGCTCGTCGAGATCGTGTATGATTTGAGAATTGTCGTTGGTATCGAAATCGATATCCGGATTATCGTTAGTTACGTAATCGTTAGAAACAGATCAAAACGTAGCCAACGCCATCACCCTTATCATTATATGATCCCACCGAAGTGAGCAGATAATCATACAGAGTCAGAGGTTCGAGGGATTTCTCCCCCGAATCGGAAACAACTATCCTAGGATAAGCAGCCCCTAGTCTAGCCTTAGGAGCCTCGGTCCTCTCTTCTTCGTCAATTTTCTTCTTCTCTTCAATCATCTCCTGTTGAGGTGGTTCTTCTATCGCAAGTGATAGTACCGGCTTAACAGGTTTCAAACTCTGAATTGAAGCTCGCACCGAAGCGGTTTGGATGTTGTCTAAAATCTTTTCGAAGACTTCGTCCGAGCGGTAGTCCATCCATCGTCAGTCGTATAGGGATCTATCGGAATGATGGGATCAGTCGAGACAACATTGACGCAACCTCCTTTCTGGGGTTCCTTCATGTACTCCTTCGGGATTGTTATATTCCCTTTCCGAAGGTTGTCATTGAGCCAACTTTTGAATGTAATGCAATCTTCTATTTTGTGCCCAAGCATCCGGTGGTAAGGGCAAAAGTTGGGATCACCTTTCTTGTTGACTTCCTCTGGTCTTTTAGGCTCTGGCAGCTGGAAATCTGGAGTCTTCATCAGACTGCGGAACATTTTCGGCACTGCCTCATTCTTGAACGGATATTCTCTGCTCAAAAGCTCCCTTAATGTACGTTGCGGACGAGGTGGTTGTTCATACTGCAGAGATGACTGATAGCTGGGCCGGGGTTGCTGGTAATTCTGTTGAGGTTGCTGCGGTTGTTCTGACGATATTTGTATCGGTTGCTTGCCTTTGTCAACTGCCGCAACGATCCCGGATTTCTTTTCAAAAGTCTTCACGGGCTTTTGCTTGTCCGTCTTGTCGGCGAAACTTAATTGCTTCGCCTCTTCTTGCAAGCTTCCGGCCTTGCTTAACAACTTCTCAAAAGTCTTAATAGTGAATCCCTTGAGGAGAAGTGCTATCGGGCCGTGAATGCTTTTAAGTAAAATGCCGACTGCGTGTTGTTCTTGCGAGTTGTGGTTCACACTTCATGCTTAAGTTCCTCCATCGAAGTATGTAATCCACCAAAGTTTCATTCGGCTTTTGTTTCTCTACCACTAAATCACCTATAGTGATGTGGTGTCGAGCTCCGGCGAATCGCTTGATGAAGAGGTTCTCTAGCTCGAGAACGTCTTCACCGAACCATTTGGTAATTCGCATACCGGTCGAAGGCGATTCCTGACGGACTGGCGACGAACTGTCGGAAGAGTAATGCATCACTTCCGCCGGCATTGCAACAACTGGCACGAAAATGTGCCACATGCTGTCGGGGATTCCCGGTTCCGTCGATGGTCTTGAACAGAGGTGGTACGAAGCCTTTTGGGTATTGGACAGCGTCGAATTCTGCTGGGTAAGGTCTACCCGTCCGAATGGATGTCCCGCTCTTCGATTGTGCTAAGGCTTCTCGCACCTGCTGTTCCACCAAGTTCTTGATATCCTTTTCAGGAATCATACTTTGTGTTGTATCCTTCTTTAATTGATCATCCCCGTTGACGGATGTAATCTCCTTTCCTCCGTCTACAATGTGAATGACTTCCGGGGGTGTCTCTCTATGTGGTTGTACTTGACTCTGGAGAGTGGCTAGGGCTACAGCCATCTCTTCCATCTTTTTCGACATCTGAGCGATCGTATCATCTTTCTCTTGAAGCTGCCTCCTCATTACTTCCGGCTCCTCTCTTCTGCGGCTGCGGGAGCACCTTGCGAAGCCGATGAAGCTCGTGTTTCTACCATGTTGATTTCTCGCGTATTCGTTGTCCATGAATTCCGATGAATCAATCTCGTCCCCGAACTTTTCTTCTCTTTCTTTTGCCAATCGTCGGATATCGGTTCTCAACTTTTCCATGGCATCTTCTAGCGGGGCTTTCGAGTGTCTTCGTGGTTGTCGTGCGATAGGCTGCCGGGTCCCCTTCTCACGAGTCCCCTTCATCGCGGTAGCACTTTCTTCGCATTCAAGTCTCTCGGCGAGACTTTCTTTCTCGGCCGCTCTGTTTCAATCTCAGTCGCCCAGTGAGTGGGGCGCCATACCATCCTTCTAACAGCAGAAGGTCTAGGACCAGATGGTCTGTCGGCCAAATGCTGGAAAGTGGTATCCTCCCTGATCTGTAGTCCTGAGACGACAACGGGCGGACTAGCCTTCATTCTTTTACTTGGCTTTCCTGTCATGATGGCAGGTTCTACTCGGGGCCCAAGACGGGATTTGAGCGGCACCCGCCCTATCCTTCGTAGAATTTCGATACGGGGCGGTTTTCCTTCTTTGCTAACTTTTCTACCAAAGTTTGCGGTCGAGCAAACGGCGTAGTTCTAGTTCTTTTCTTGCGGCTATCGTTGTAATATGCGGGGCTGTGGTAATGTGGCAGCAATCTTGCGAATATTTTCTTCATCTTCTGCGGCGGAGAGGGGATGAAACCTGCTTCCTCCCAGGAGTGGTATGTATTCAGGCAGCGGTGTATATTCTGGCAACGGTGTATATTCTGGCAGTTCTGGAATTTCCTCTAGGAAAGCAATTTCAGCAGCTCTGGCTTCTTTAGCGATCCTTCTACTTTTGTTTCTTCTTTGGGTCCTTGTCAGTGACGGAATCTTTGAACTGGACCCGATTTCGAAAACAGAAGGTCTTACAGGAAGATCTGTACCCTCCACGGTAACAGGTCCATCATAATTCTGGATTTCTTTCCCCTTTGATTTGGCAAAAGTCGGGGTAGGTGCAGAAACAACTAGACCAGCGGGGGTAGAGATAACAGTCCTTCTATGGACATCGGTACTCCTCTTAGTCGAGATCCTTTGCAGAGGAGGGAATTCTTGGGTCGACCTAAGGCTGAACTCAAGCAGCGGCTCTTCAGCTTCAGATACCTTGTTCATCAGTGCAAAGAGGGAGACGTCGGTGATCTTGACATTTGTGTTTTCAAATCCCTGTCCAAATCGGATGATTCCATTGTCGGGCAGCTCATCCTTATAGACAGCGAAGTCCAGTCCATTGGTGAAAGAGAAAATCAGTTTCGGGGCTTCCATTTCTGCAAGGTAGATTCTGGTTGTCAGTCCCAAGTTATGCTTCTTTTCTTTAGGACGAAAAGAAAGGAATTGAAAAGAGTCCGAACTCATTCTTATCCATGTATTTATAAGAAAGAAACACTTATTAAAAGAATCACTTATTAGAAAGTTTGTTTATTTAGAACGGAGTGTTCAAAGGTGTAGAGAAGGTAAGGAATCTGAATCGGAGTTGGAAAGGAAAAGAGAGTCTTAAGCAAGACTTCTCGACTCGAAGGATCACTCCTAAACTAACACCTATTGGGGTCCACCCCACCTCAGAAATGAGGTAAAAGGATCTCGGAACCTCTCTGTTTAGGGGTGTCTAAACAGTGGCTCCTAAATCCGAGAGAATGTTGGTTATACTTGTTCAAGGTAGAAATGAACATAGTATCCCAACGGAAAGAAGGGTAGTTTGATCCATAAGGGATATGGATGCACTACCGATTTTTGAAAGCAGAATTATTTGATTAAAATGGAGAGAGGAATTATCCCCAGCGGAGTCGCCAGAAGTTGTCGGCATATTTTTAGGTTGAGTGTATTTTTTTAAAAGGGGTCGCCTACAGAAGTTGTCGGCGAATTTTAAATTTAATTTAAATATATATATAATTTAGAAAGTAGTATTTGACTTTGAAAATAATTTTAAATTTGAAGATTTTAAGATATAAAATCAAGCTGATCTCACATCCCGAATAGTTTACATAAACGAGCATCGCACCACAAACTGTGTATCTATCCCTAAGGATAGACACACTGCTCGATGGTGGGGCTCGGTTAAATAAACTAGAAGATTTATGACATCCGTTTGGTCTGCGAACCAATTTTATAAGCCGACAAATTCCCCTGTTTAATATGAAAACATTAAACAGGGTTTATATTACCCAGGTTCTTTAAAATTCCCTATAAGGGCAAGCCCCTATAGTTAATTACATATTAAGTGATGGGAATCACCTAAGAAAACTCTCGATAATAATCAATAATTCGCTCTCAAGAATTTCAAAGTTTAAGGTTTCAAAGGATTGAATTTTGGAAATTCGATAGGGAATGGATCAAGTTTGGAACATTTTATTTTGGGAATTCAAAGGAAGAAAAGTAGGAGAGATTACTGATTCGAAGTGAACTTCGATAATCTCCCGACTATCCTATTGTTTGGCTTGGATTTAGGAAAGTCCTAATGTTTATTTAATGTTTTAATCTTGCCAATTTTAATTAATTAGGGCTTATATTTATATGATAGAATCATACAAATAGCCTGGAATATATGAGGGTTTATGTCGTATCGGACGACTACCTCGGAGTCCTAAGACCGGTTAGGGCTTAATTTGCAATGCAAATGCCTAACGAAGAGTTGAGGATTTATGTTACACTAGGCAAACTACCTCGAAGTCCTATGGCTTAGTTGTTTAATCCTAAGAATGGTTTAGCTGATGTAGAGTTGTTTCTGCCGACGACGATGGCCGTGCTTGCCCACCATGCTTCGAGCTCCTTGTTGTTGCAGAGGTTTAGTTTTAGAAATCATAAATCAGGGGATGAGAAAAGTGTTTTGGTTTAGAGAAGTCTTAATTTCCAAGTGTTTTTTTGTGTTTTAAAACAAATCTTAAAGTTGATTATAACGACACCGGTTAAGATCCCACGGTTCCATCCTTCCGGCATCATTATTTTTATCGGATTCACTTAGTCCAGATGAATTTGCTAAACTCAACTGAATGAGTTCCACACTTTCATTTAGACCGTGGGAAATCCCGTTAGCAACACGTAGGTTACGTCATCCGAGGTATTCCCGATCATCCAACAAGACGTTTTAATTTAGTTGTAATTGTAGTTTGTGTTCTGTTTGTGATTAAATTTTGAGTTGTTTTATATTTTGAAATGTTGTGGCGGTGAATTTTATCTTGCAATGACTTTTAACTTAGTTTTGGTTTCGGTTTTGGTTTCAGTCCTAAAGGTGTAGGTTTTCATGCAACTCGTTGTTTTATCATGCAAGAAAAGTAAAGTGCATTTGCAATAAAGTAAATTGCAAGAAAGTAAGTTTCGGGAAGTAAATTGCGATAAAATAAAAGCGTACTGGAGGGTCTTCCCGTCATTCCAAGCTGCACTTAAAACACGATTAGAACATTTAAGCAAGTTCCTAGGTAAAAGCTAAGGTAAGGGTTATGGTTTTCTACCAAATTCCTAATCCTATAGCTAGTCATTTCCTATGACGTCTAGGTTCCTTGTGTTTTTGGTTTGAAGACGATTTTCTTCATCAAAGAACAATTGAGTTCAATTGTTCTTATAAATATCATATCATATTGAGGAAGTGCTTAAGAAGAATCTTAAACATCTTTTCAATATTTCTAGGATTGTTTTAAGTTCAAATGAATTTAATTATGTAAATGAATCGATCGTCCGAGGTTTTCAAGTTTTGTTAACTTGCTCAGTGAACTTAGGACATTTGAATATCCTTATGAGTGAAGTAACATTTCATTTAATACTCCATTTAGGAGTTATAATAGTAAAAGCTCCTAAGGGCAAAATGATATTTAATGATTTGTGATTCAATTTCAAGTTCAAATTGATGATTTAAGTTTGGAATAGTGTTCAAGTTATTTTAAATTTATTTTTGAATTCTTTATGTCTTAGGTGATGTTATTTAATTCAACTTAATTTAATTTAATTTAATTTAATTTAATTTAATTTAATTTAATTCAATTTAGTTTGATTTGATGTTACATTAGATTAATTTGATTTAATTTAATTTTTTTTAATTTAATTTAATTTGATTTAGTTTAATTTAATTTAATTTAATTTTTAATTTAATTTAATTTAATTTTTAATTTAATTTAATTTTATTTAATTTAATTTAAGTTTATTTAATTTTAATTAAAATTTTAAAAGTGTTCAACAATTTAATTTTAGTTTAATAATTAAGTCTTTTAATGTTTTAAATTATCATTTTAATTAAGAATTAAACATTAATGAAATGATTGATTTAGGGATCTTTTAATTAAAGAATAAATCTCTTCCTAATAATATCCCTATTTCAATAATTCCAATTTTTATTATTCTTCCAAATTTAATCAATTATTTAATTAAAGTTTAATCATTTTAAATTGCTTAATGGGTTTCTACCCTTCAATTATTTAAATTTCAATCATCCAAATCAGATTAGGATCAAATATTTTGCTTGTTAATTTTTTTATTAAACCTAAAGTTTTAATTAAGGGTTAAAATTTTAATTACCATTTTACCCTTTAAGCTTAATAATTTCATAACTCACTAAATTGAACTCAAATGAACTTGAAATTTTTTGTGACTTCACTCATATGTCAATAAAGACATGAGAGGAGAAAATGTGATTTTTCTGTATTTAATTTATTTATATAATTATTTTTGGTAGAAAATAGAGATTTCCAAGGAAAATTTAATAACATGACCAAGGGAAAGTTTCTGTCCTTAAGAAAAATAGGGGACATTCCTAATGACCAGAGGACCACTTGGACCAATTTTTGTGATTTTTTGAATTATATTTTATTTATTAGAATTACTTTAAGTTCTGGAGTATTAATTAATTTAAAAATAAAATAAATGTTGAAAAATGAATTTTATAATTTTTAAAATTCTCTCTGATATCAAGGATTCCAGAGAAATAAACTTTACAATTTTCTGATTTTTCTTTGATTTATTATAATTATTTTAGTGAAAATGCTAGAAAATACATTTTTTAATTTTAAAATTACCCTAGAGCTTTAAAAATTAATATCTCACCAAATAGACCTAAGAAAAATATGGGGTTTGTTCCTAAGTGATTAAGATTCAAAATGTGACATTTTAGTGAATTTTATTATTTTTGTGATTTTTATTATTTTTTAATTATTAAAAATATTAAAATAATATTAAAAATCAACTTTTTTAGAAAATTGAGATTTTAATTTTCTTAAATTCCCCTGATATCAGAGAGGCTCCAAAACCAATTTGGTGAATTTTTGAAAGATATTTTGAAAGTTATGAATTTTTGAAATTTAAAATGACTAAGTGGCTTAATCAACCCATTTAGTAGGGCTAACCAAGTCCAATTGACCTCAAATTTTTATGGTGGTTTCCTCTGATCCTAAAGGTCGGTGGAGAATTGATTTCAAGTCAATTTGATGTATGGTTAGCTCTAATTAATTAGAGACCTATTTTGGGTGTTTAAGCCAATTAGGGCTGCCTGAAATGAACTAACTCAAAACCTATTTTTCCTAGGGTTCTCTGGTCATAAGGAACATCACCAAATTTTCCTAAAATTTATTTCACAACATGCTATTTATTGGAATTAAAATGCTCGAAAATAGTGACATGGATTTGAAAAATCAATAACTCTTCATAGGGATGGCCTCGACTTTGGAAAATTCGGGGAATGTTCCCAAATTCAGAGGCTTCAAAGCTCCTATGGTCTCATGCCATGGTGAATTGTATACATGCATGGAGAATTAAATGAATGCAGAGAGTAAATAAATCATAAAAAATAAAATACTTGATGAAATTAAATTATTTCTTTTCCACATTATTCTCCTCCGTTCACTGAGCAAGAGGGTATTTTTATTTTATTTTTATGATTTTCCTACACAAAGTTATGAATTTTTGAAGTTTAGGGAATTAAATAAATAGAAAATATCCTATTTTTCTACTTATCCGAGTCGGCGCCGCGTCAACCTCGGCAGCTCCGAAGTGCCGCGTGGCGCGCCCCCATTCGACGCCGCCATCTGACTCAGCTGCCCGGGGCCCCGCGGTTCACGTACCATCTGCCGGTCCGACGCAATCTGAGCCGTCCATCCGATACACGCGCGATCCGACGGTTCCTGGTCATCGTCTACGACTGGTGCGATCCCGTGACCGTCCACACTCTAACCCTAAGAACTCACTCGATTCTCAATGGATTTTCGTGTTCTTATGCTCTATGGATTCGTCTTGAAGAGACGAACACATCCATACGGTAAACATGCTATGAAATTAAAGCATTTGAAATGGAGAATCTCCGAAGCTCGGGATGAAGAATTGGCTCATACCTTTGCTCGGAGAAGTGTGGCTTCGATCCGAGAGTTGTTGCACCTTCGATTGGGTCCTAGCGAAGCTCCGGATGAAGTCTCCCGGTCCGAGTGAATTGTCTAGGTTGGACTTCCACCAAGGCCGATCACAACCTTTGGAGTCCGGAACAGTCTGGGTGGCCCGGAGATGGGGCTTTTACTTGGAAAACTTCTTCTCTTGGTCCGGTGAAGGTGTAGGAACAACCAATTTGAGGATTGGTCCACCGTGGAGAAGTGTCCTGGTTTTGGGCTTGGATTTCAACTCGAAATTGAGCTCGCGAGAGAAGAAATGGCGGGGGATTTCGGTGGGGATCAAGTGCTCGTGTATGGGGAGTAGTCCGGAACAATTTTGGCAGAGTTTCCTTAAGGTTTAGTTCAGCACCTTTTTCATGGCCGAGAGGTGGGGGGTTTAAATAGGCGAGGGTCGGAGGGCCTCCTGGGGGGTTTAATGGTTGGGATCGAGCTTGCTTAGGTCAAGGGAAGAACAGTCATGCTATCCATTTGGGTTGAGACAAGTCGGCAATGGAGAATTTCAATGTTGGCTCACATGTGAGCTCTCGGCCATGGTGTTTTCTCGCGGCGGGGTGGGCTGGCCGGCGAGCGAGGGTCACCCTCGGTGGTCGGGTGGGTCGTGGTCGGGTGTTTGTGCAAGCAATTGGCAATGGCCATGTGTAAAGGAGATGGCTTGGAATGGAATGGGGAAGAGGCCATTTTGGCTAGGTTTGGGTCAACCCATCCTTTTGGGCTAGGTGCACCACCCAAGGTCTGGTTTTGGGCTGAAAAGAGTCACTTGGGTCACTGCCATGGAGTGGTGAAGTCCCCATCCATGGTGAGGTGGCTAAGCATGGTTTAGTGTGTGACATGCTTAAGGTAAAAAGGGTTTAAGAAGGATTAGGAAAGGGCCCCCTCTTCTTGCCATAAATGGACAAATGACAAGTCAAAGCCCTCATGGCTTCATGTGGCTTGAGAAAGGCTTGTTCATGGCTCCATTTGGCTTGGGAAAAGGTTAACTTGTTTCATGAAAAGGGTTTTAGGAATTTTTGGTAATTTGATGGAAATTTGTATGGAACTTGATTTGGAATAATTTGATGATGGATTTAGGACTTAGGTATTGAGTTTAATTGAAAGTATGATGAGGGGAAATGTCATGTGGGCTTTAGGGTAGATTTTGGGTTCATTGAAATGGTTTTAGATGGGCTTTTAAATGGTTTAGGAAAGTGGGCTTTTGAATTTTAAAAAATGGATTTTGGGATGAAATTTTGGTAAAGGCTTGGGCCAAATAATTGTTGAATTTGGTTTAGGGATGTGTTATGAGTGTTTTGAAACAAATTTGAGGTGATTTGGGTTTGAATTGGGTTGGATATGGGCTTTTTGGTAAAGAGGCTAAGATGGGCCAAAATGGGCTAGCATGGGCCAATGTTGGGCTAGGGTTGAAATTGATGTAAAATTAATGTTGGGAAATGTTTATGGGAGTGTTTCAAAGAGGTTTTGGCTTTGATGGGTTTTGATTTTGGGGTTTGGGCTCATTTGGGTTAGGCTTGGGTTTAGGTCAAAATTGGGCTTTTTGATTTTGGGTTGAATTTGAGTGGGGTTTGGGTCAAAATCTTGGGTAAATCATGTTAGTGTTTTGTTCATGGGGATGTTAAGGAAGGTTTAGAAAAGATTTGGGGTTAATTGGAGTTGAATTGGGTGAGTTTGGGCTAAGTTTGGGTCATGGGTCCAAATTGGGCTTTAAGGCCAAAAGTGAAATTGGATCCAAATGCCAATCAAATTGGGCTTGAATTTGGTCTAGATTGGTATTGGGGATGTTGAATTGAAGTTTAGAATTGAATTGGACCAGAATTTGGGTCAATTGGGTAGGTTTGGTTTGACATTGGGTTCATTTTGGGTTAAAATAGGTCAAATTGGGGGTTTTGACAAAAGTGGGGTAAATTGACAAAATTGGCCCATGGTGTAGTTGAACAAAATGAAATTGGGAATATTTGGGATTTTCTGGAATTTTCTGGGAATTTTCTGAATTTTTGGATTTTTTTTGGCTAGGAGGGGTATTTTGGGTATTTGGAGGGTATTGGGAGGTATTTTGGAATTTTTGGTGTTTTTGGGTATGGATGATCAATTTGAGTAATGTGGGAATATTTGGGATTGGTTTTGGAGATTTTTGGGTGATTTAGGTGGTTTTGTAAAATTTGGGTGGTTTCAAGGGTTTTGGGTAGGTTGGCGGGTGTAGGGTCCCGGGGGTCAAAAATTAAAAATTTGGAAAATGGAAGATTAGGTGAATGTAAGTGGAATAAAATCATTTTGGTTGAGCCATGAAGCCATATCAAGTCCACATGAGCCATGAAGGGACTCATTTGAGGCATCAACTATGTTGTTCCTAACCCTCTTAGCCAAGGGCTTAGGGGTTAAGGACCATCCATGTGAATCACCTTCATGAGTCAGGAGGTCAAATTGGGTATGGGTGTGTTTCTTTAGGAGGTGTGTGAAAGTGTAGTGTGTAGGTGTAGTGTATAAGTGTTGTGTGTGTAAGTCAGCCCCTCACCAAACCAGGCCACCCAGGGCAATCCTAAGGCCAAAGAGTCCTATAGGAACTCATCCTTTAAACTTCCACATTTGATTTCAACCCTCTAGGTGATTAGGGGTCTACAGTCAAGTTTGTGGGGTTTGCAGGGAGTTTAGAAGTGGTTTGAATTTCTAAAAGGTGGGTCCCAATTCTAATCCTCTAAGATAGTCAAAGGAAAAGCCTAAGGCTAGATCCTAAGCACTAAAAGAAGAAGAGAAGACCTCATCAAAAATGAGGTCAACAATAAAATGTAAGCATAAATATTCTCAGACCAAGTTTTTGGTGCCGTTTCCGGTGAAAGAAAAAAATTAAATAAATTTAGAACAATGTTTAAAGGAAAATAGTAAGAAAAATTAAGTTAACCCTACAATAGATGAATTCATGGTAGTATTGAAAATCCTGCTGTAGTGGCTAATTCATTTGAACCTAAACCTACTATTATCCATATGGTATCAAATAATTAGTTTAGGAGAGCACCAACTGAGGTTCCAAATATACATCTTGCCAATTTTTTAGAATTTTATGTTACATTTAAATATGATGGTGTATCGGATGATTTAGACTTTTTCATCTCCCATTAAGGGATAAAGCTAAGATATGGTTAAATTCTTTAGTAGCTGGATCTGTCAGAACTTGGGGTGATTTATCGCAAAAATATCTTGTTAAATATTTTCCACTATGAAAGACTGCAAAGCCTACAAATAATATTACATCTTTTTGCCAGTTTGAATCTGTTTATGAAGCATGGGAACGTTTTAAAGATCTCCTAAGAAAGTGTACTCATCATTCATTATCAGATTTGTTTATAAATCAAACATTTTATAATGGATTAGTTGGATCGCTTAGATCTATTATCCATGCTGCTACTAGTGATACATTGATGTTTAAAAAACTTAATGGTGCTTATGCTCTAATTGAAGAAATTGCTACAAATAATTTTAAATGGCCATTTGAGAGGGTAAATCCTAAAAATGTAGCCAATATTCATGAATCTGATGCTTTTGCAATGTCAGCAAATAATTTTACTACAATTTCAAGGAAGATAGACCAATTTGGAATGAATTTTTCTCAACCAATTTTAATGATTGAAGAGATTTCATTCGATCAAATGATAGATTCTCAAACATTATTAGAAAGTATGAATGCAAAAAACAAGCCTAATAACCCATATTCCAATTATTATAATCCAGGTTGGAAAAATCATCCAACCTTTAACGGGAATAACAAAAATCAAGGTGGTAGTAATTAACAATGGGAGAACAATCAAGTAAACCCATTAGGAATTGGAACATCAAAGGGAATAAAAATTTTAGACCAACCTATCCTCAAGGTATTAAAAGTACTTTGCAATTTATGGAGAAGAAGTTGACTATAGAAGAAGTGGTGTTACAAATGGGAAATTAATTGAAAAATCAAGGAGCTACAATTAGAAATATTGAGAATCAATTGGGAAAAATAGACAATTCATTAAGTAATAGATCCTAAGAAACACTTCTGAGAAATACAGAGACAAATCCAAAAGACAAAAAGAGAGAGCAAGTAAAACCTATTCAACTAAGAAGTGGAAGAGGGTTGGAAGATAGAGTTCAAAAAGAGATTGAAGTAGAAAAAAAAGAGATTGAAGAACCAAAAGAGGACTCTAAACAATGTTTGGACAGACCATTTTAACACCAAAAATTGATTTATAAAATCAACCATCACCATTTCCTCAAAGACTTCGACAACAAATGTTGGATAAGAAATGTTCAAAATTCGTAGAAATTTTAAGTAATATACACTTAATATTTCAATTCTTGAAGCCTTTGAACAAATGCCAAGCTTTGTGAAGTTGATGAAGGATATTTGATCTAGTACAATATTTATGCTTACGATATTCAGCTGCCGGCAAAGGAGATTGTCAATTATTAAGCAAGAGGTTAAGAAGGGTGGTAAACCAGCCCTTATATTTTCTGATAATGAACTCTCTTCCTTGGTGGATATTCATAAATTCACTTTGATTGGTAAATTCCAATATGGGCATCCTATGATGGATTATATAAGGAAAAGCTTTGAAGATTTTAAATTGGTGGGAAATTGGAAAGTGGGTCTTTTTTATGGTAGACACATAATGATTCATTTATCTAAAGAGGAGGATTAAGCTAACTTATTCTCAAAGAAGTTCATTATGATTGATGGGAAATACATGAAGATCTTGAAATGGTCTCCTAATTTTGATCCAATTCAGGAAGCACAAATTGTTCCTATTTGGTATAAATTACTTAATCTAAAACTTCATTTCTTCAACCATCAAGTAATCTATGCTATTGAGACTGCACTTAGGAGACCTTTGAAGTTGGATATGTCTACTTTTAATCTATCAAGGCCATTCTTGGCTAGAATCCTTGTTGAAGGAGACATCACACTTCCTGATGTTGATGAGATTTTAGCTTGGATCACCTCATAATGGGTATTGGCAACCTATTGTCATGGAGCAAAGACCTTTTTATTGTCACCATTGCAAGATGTTTGGACATTCTAAGGATTTATGTTATAGACTACAACCTAATCTGAAGCCAGTCAAAAATAGAAATGACAGTTCTAATAAAAATGTTATAGATGGGGCTTTGACAGTGAGAGTTCAAAATACTATTCCTGTTGATATTGTTGAACATGTTCCTGCTATTACTGCTGTTAACAATGCTGTGGTTATTTCTGTTCAAAGTCTGACTGCTGTTCAGAAGGATAATTCTGCTGTTATTAATTTAGTGGACTCTGAAATGCTACCTGATATTGTGGTTGTTGTTGCTGAAGAAAATCAAAGGAACTCTGCGGTTGTAAGGTCTGGTAGAGATCAAAATAATTCTGAAAGTTTATTACCTACAACAGATGGTGATAGGGTGGTTGGTATTCAACATGAAATTAATATGGAGGTTGTTCATCCTCTCAAGTTATTGTTGATGATTCTTCTGATCCAATTAAAGAGGCTATTAATACACAAATTATTGATGGGGTTGCTGATAAAATTGTTAATAATGGTAATCAATACCTTTCTAAAGAGGTACTACCTCAAGGAATGAATTATCCTATTTTTCAGTATAAACCTCAAGATGGTTCACAAATTAATGAAAATATGGCTGTAGTGAATATGGAGTTGAATAATAACTGGATGGTGCAGAAAAGTAAAAAGAAGAAGTATCTGGAATTGAAGCACGTTTCTGATGCAAATATTATTCCCTCAAGTTCTTCAGCATCTTCCTTCTCTATGCTGACAAGAGGAGGAAAACTTGCTAACAATGATTAAATTTCTATTTTGGAATATTATGGGAGTGGCAAATCTTGGCTCCCTTAAAAGATTATTAAGTTTAAACAAGATTCACATGTTTTGGGTGTTGCTTCTCCTTGAACCCTTAGTGAAGTCTAATTTTGATAGATTTATCAAAAAGTTCCCTGGATATAACTTTACATTTAACTCTTTTAATAAGATTTGGCTGATCTATAGAAAAAAGTTACAGGTAGATATTATTCAGGATCATCCTCAATTTCTGCATTTTCATTTTGAACTTGAACAATTTAGAGGATTTGATTATTTTGTTTATGTGTCTTCTTCTATTAATGATAGAAAGGATTTGTGGAATCAATTACATCTTATTGGGCATAATGTTAACGAAGAATAGATTGTTGGGGGTGATTTTAATTCTATTGCTTATCCAAGTGAGAAAAAAGGAGGTAGAAATCCTATTCTTCAGGATATGCTTACTTTTTCTAATCAAATTAAAGATGCTAATCTCTTTGATCTTAGTTTTGAGGGATCTCCTTTCACATGGAAAATAGAATCCATTTTTGAACGACTTGATAGGATCCTTGTTAATAAAGATTGGCTGGAGATGTTTCCTATTTCTAAAGTGCAGCACCTAGCCAGACTAGGATCTGATCATTCTCCCTTGCTGACCACTTTTTATGTATTGCCTACTGTCAAACAAAATAGCTTTAGATACCTGAATGTTTGGTCTAAACACCCTACCTGTTACAAAGTAATTGAAGATAATTGGTACTGTCCTCATGTTTTTTCAAATGCTAATCATATTGTTCAGCTATGGTTGTCTAAAAAAATTGTTGGCTAAAGCATTAATTTCCTGGAATTAGAATGTTTTTGATAATATATAAGATAACATTTTAAAAGTTGAAAAACAAGTTGAATTACTGTGAAAAGAGGTAGAGGAAGGTAGAAGTTCTAAAATTCAACTTTTAGAGGCTAATGATAAACTGAATGCTGCAAATTTAAATGAAGAGCTTTTTCTGCTACAGAAGCCTTCAGCTAATCATTTCCTTCATGGGATAGGAATTCTATGTACTTTCATGCTGTCATCAAGTACAAGAGATCCTTGGATACTATTTTTAAAATCAAATCTTATCAGAAAGTATGGTTATATGATTATCAGGAAATTGTTGATGATGCCATAAGTTATTTTCATAAGCTATTTTCTTTTCGGCCTACTAATTCTATCTTATTTTCTGCTAAATTGTTACAAAAAGGTTTATTCATGGGAAATGGAAGTAAATTAATTCAAATACCTGATGAGGAGGAGATTCTTAAAGCTATTAATTCCATGGATGGTAACAAAACAGCTGGTCCTGATGGTTTTACATCAGAATTTTATAAAAACTATTAGAAAATTGTCAAAGCCAAGGTTATCTCTGTTGCCCAAGCATTTTTTCAAGGGGTTGAGCTTCCTAAATACTTTGCTACAACATCTATTGTTCTTATACCTAAAGTCAAAAGTAAGATTGATTGGCATGATTTCAGACCCATTTGTATTACTTCCAGCTTTTCTAAAATAATCAGTAAGGAAATTGTGGATATATTACAACCTTGTTTAGCTGATCTATTTGCTGAAAATCAATCTGATTATCTTAAAAGCATATGCATAAGTGATAATGTGCTTCTTGTACAAGAATTAATTACTGATATTGACAAGCCTTGGAGAAGGTCTAATATAATTTTCAAATTAGACCTTTCCAAAGCCTTTGATTCCATTAGCTGGTCTTTTATTCTGGATGTGTTATCTGCTAGAGGCTTTGGAGCTGAATTTTGCAATCTCATTTCTAGATGGCTTCATAACAACTACTATAGTTTATTGATTAATGGAAGATGTCAGGGATTTTTTCAAGCTGATAAAGGTATTAAACAAGGAGATCTCTTGTCTCCTTATATCTTCATCTTGGTCTTTGACTACTTATCGAGAATGTTAAATTAATTAAAGCATAATCATCCTCATGTTCAATTTCAGCACAGATCTAATCAAATGGTTAGTCATCTTGCTTATGCAGATGATGTTATTGTATTTTGCAATGGTAGTAAAAATTCTATTAAATGCATTATTAAAACATTAACACGTTTTTAAGAAGTCTCTGGAATGACTTTTAATAAATCCAAATGTCAGTTTCTACCCAGTTCTTTGATGAAGGTTCTAGGAATTGGATCTCTGATTTCACTGAATTTAAAGAAGCAAAATATCTTCTCAAGTATTTGGGCTTTCCATTGATTAAAGGCAGAAGGAAGCTTTCTCATTATGATGATGTAGTTACCAAAATTACTTCTCAAATACAATGTTGGTCTAAGTCCTTTCTATCTAGTGGAGGTAGGATTACTCTACTAAGAAGTGTTATAACTACCGTCCCTCTATATATTCTTCAGATGGTTAGAATGAAGAAAATCACTCAAAAATTACTTTCCATAAATTTCAATATGTTTCTTTGGGAAGGCTAACATAGATAGATGCATTGGTCCAATTGGGATAAGATATGTAAGCCCATGTCAACTGGATGACTTCGTTTTAAAAGTTTTCATCAATTGAGCTTTGTTTATTACTATAAACAGCGTGTAAATTTTAGATCTAAAAATTCACTTTGGGCTAGATTTCTCCATGGAAAGTATTGCCACAATTCTCATCCTTCTCAGATTCAGACAAGACAAGGGGATTCAAGGATCGGGATAGAATTGCTAAAGGTCAGGGAATTTGCTGAAAAGCTATTTTTACGGGATGTTGGTGATGGCCAAATTAATTTCTGGTTGGATAATTGGTTCTTTAATGAGTCTCTGATACATCAATATGATCATTTCACTTCAATTAATAAAATTTCAGATTGTTGGAATAATTCTACTTGGAATTTATCCTTACTCAGCACTGCTGTCAATAACGAGACCCTGGAAAAGATATTAACTGTTCCTATTCAGGCTGATAAAAAGGACAGATTAATCACTAAGAATCCTAATAATCAAATTCTTTCTAAGTTAATTTATCTCTTAAATGGTTCTTGGACTGAGAATGAGTGGGGGAAGTTAATTTGGAATAAATTTATATCACCTTCTATGTCCTTCTTTTGTTGGAGGTTATTCAGAAGTTTTTTACCAACTGATGACATATTGAAGCTCAAGGAAATTAGGGGGCCTTCTAGATGTGTTTTCTGCCACTCAAATGAAGAATCCATCAATCATATTTTTCTGACTTGTCCAACAAGTCAGGAGGTTTGGAATTTTGTTCTGAGAAGTAATGGCACAAACTCTAAGTTCTATTTATGGAGAAACATTGAGGCTTGTTGGCAAGATTTGAAAGGAGCTTTTGATTACTATATTCCTCTTATAAATTTCTGGTTTATTTGGTTATCCAGAAATGAGGTGATGTTTAAGAGTAAGGACTTCTCTACTCAGCTACTTATAAAGAATTGTTTGTGTCATTTGTATAAGATAAGAAAACAATTTAACGCTGAGCACAAAGATTTTTGTACTAAAATTCTGCTGATTTATTGGAGACCTCCTAAATTTCCTTGGATTAAAATTAATGTGGATGGAAGATATAAATCTGATACTGCTGGTATTCGAGAGCTCATAATGGGAAGTGTTTATGGTTCGTAACAGCTCCTGTTATTGCTACTAATGCATTAGTGGTTGAAGTTATAGCTGTTTACTGGGGATTGAAGGCTGTTATTATGAATAATCATCACTTGATTCATATTGACACTGATTCAACAGTCTTGTTGCACATTTTATTGCATAAGGTTGTTGTTCCTTGGTATATTCAGATCTAGATTAACAAGATTACTCAAATTTTTACCTCTAAGGTTATAATTTGGATTCATGTGTACAGGGAAGGGAACCAACCGACTAATTGGCTTGCTACTAGAGTTTCTTCCACAAATGAAACTATATGCTGTTCTTATGAGTTTTCTAATGTTGGATCATTTTTATGTATGGCAATAGTACTCTTCTACATGGGGATCTGCTTTCTATTCCTCATTTAAGATGTAATAGATTATCCAAGTCTAAATAAATTGGTTTAAGCTAATATTTTTTTTTTTTTTAGTTAAAGGAGCATCCAAGGCTCCCTACATGTTAATATGGAGGAGGAGTACAACAGCTACCAAAAACACAAAGCAAAAGGGAATAGGGAAAGGGAACATGATCTCCCCTCTCTGTCCCAAATCTACACAAGGAAAACAGAAGAAACCTATAGGGAAAGGCCTTCCCAACCAAAATAAACCAATACAAGATATTGCTATGTGTACCCAAAATAAAAAAGTGGCTAATTTCTAATAAATGGGAGGCCCAGGTTGTCTCTATGTATCAAAATCTGCAGGGGGGAGAGGCTATATCAGTAACTTGTATAGTTTCAGTGAGGCATCCCTGGGTGGCTAACCAGTGAGCAGGAGTGTTGCCCTCTCTTGGAATGTAAGTAAATTGAATTACCATGTTATATATATATATAAGGAGCTTTTGCTCCCTACATGTTGCAGTAAATAGTTACAAACCAGAAAATATGGGGTTGTTCCAATGCCACAATGGAACCAAATCCCCTAACAAAACCAGAAAATTAAAGACCCAGCTAAACAGACTGAACCTATAACAGGACTACCACAAAACTCAACAAAGACACAACTTCCACCAAAAACAAGAAACTAGTATACAACTAACAGCAGTAGTCTACTAAACTAAAGTAGTACAGTAGCATAGAGGGCCAAAGTTAATCAGTTCTGTGAAGGATGTTCCAGTCTGATATAGGGAAAACCCAAATTTTCCCCACCAATTAGAAGATGTAAAGTAGTAGGGGGGACTGGGAGACCAGAACCTCCAGGGAAGCAGCTCCATTACAAGCTAGCCAATTTGCTGGTTTGTTCCCTTCTCTGAAAATGACAGAAAATTTGGCCTGAGGGGGTCTGATGTGTTGAATTTGCTGTATCCAATAATTGTGATTCCAATTTGTATGGATATCATTTTCAAGACTGTTCAGCAGCACAGTGGAATCCACTTCAATCCATATATTCGTCCAAGAGGCTTTCCAGGCTAATTGTAGTGCCCAGTGCACAGCAATTAGTTCAGCTTCAAAAGCATCTTGGGCATCAACAGGGGCTTGAAAGAACAGAAGACACTTGCCAAGATGATTTCTGAAAATTTCCCCCACCCCAGCACTATCTTTTGAGTAGCTTCTTCCATTAGTATTATATTAGATTTAGAGCTAAAGATTCTCTTTGGTCTAAATTCATGCATAGTAAATACTGTTATAATACTCATCCTACTCAAGTGCAATACAAAGTGGGTGACTCTAGAACTTGGAAGGAATTGCCGAAAGTGAGAATGAAGGTCAAGATCTCTTTACTTGGGAGATTGGTAATGGCCAAATTAATTTTTGGTTTGATAAGTGGTTGTATGATGATTCCTTAGCTCATCTTTTTACTTCTTCTTCAAATATTAAAACCGTTGCCGATTGCTCGGAAAGAGCATAAATGGAATACCTGATCCGTTTCAAACTCATCTACGGACCGAAATTATTAACAAAATTTTATCCATTCCTATTCAGCCTTATAAGCAAGGATAAATTAATTCCCAAAAATCCCGCTAATCGAGTTTATCTAAATTTTTTTATCAATCTTGTTTCAATTGGCGTAAGAATGATTGGGAAATAAATTATGGAATAAATATATCACTCCATCCATGTCCTTCTTTTGTTGGAAGTTATTCAAGAAACTACTCCCTACCGATGATATTTTGAAGCTTAAAGGTCTTAGAGGACCTTCTATTTGTCCTTTTTGTCTTATCGAGGAGGAATCTTTATTCCATATCTTTCTTAATTGCAATCGATTCAACAACTCGGCAGAGATTCTGTCCTTATTAGGACAAAATGGAAATTTTTTTAAGTGGTCGTCTATTGATGCTTGTTGGCGGGATTGGAAGGATTTGTCTTATTACTACATTCCTTTGGCTATTTTCTCGGTTCATTTCGTTAGCTCGAAATGAAATCGTACATCTTAATGTCATGTTTTCTTCTAAATCTATTATTTTAAATTGCTGGACCTATCTCGTAAAGTGCAGAATTTAATTGCTCCTTCTCGTACTCGAAGAAAAGGCAATTTGTTTTAGTACAATGGAAGACTCCTATGAATCCTTGGTCGAAGATTAATACGGATGGCAGCCTTCAAATCTTCCTCTCGCTGGAATTGGAGGTCTTTGCAGGGATCTTAAAGGAAAATGTCTATGGTTCTTTGCTGCCCTCGTCATGGCTTGTTCCGCACTCGAAGTCGAAATTATTGTCGTCTTTGGGGTTTAAAGATTGCTGAAAACCGAATTTAAAATTTCTTCATTTTGAATTTGATTCCATGCTTTTGTTACAGATTTTGACACGTAAATCAGCAATACCTAGGTTCCTTCATATATGGATAAAAAAGATCAAGGCTATCACTAATTCAATGCACATTATTTGGTCTCACATTTACAGAGAAGGAAATCGACCGCAAATCGGCTTCGCATCTACCGCCTCTACTTCCTTTAATGTAATTTGTAGTTCGATATTTCTTCTTTTCCTTTATTTAGTTCTCTTGTACATGGGGACTTAATGAAGATTCCTCATGTTAGATGTACCAACTCTTCATTTTAATATAATATTATTATTGGTGCAAAAAAAAATATATATATATATATATATATGAATTAATACTCCTTTTTATTGATAATATAATGTGGATACTACGTAAATATGCATATCATTGTATCAAGTAATATTGGACTTTCTGATTAAGCCTAGAGATATCAAACCCATAATGAAAATGATTAATAATGAAAACTGAAAAATTAAGTTTTCCACTTTTTTAAGGAAAGATCATACTTAAAATTAAGATAATATTCTAGGAAATGGAATTTAATTCTTATTGTTAATTTTTATAATTTGAAATAAAAGTAAAAACAACTTAACTAAACTTTTATAAGATGTAAGCAAATGCAAATAAAATATCTTTTTTCTTCATATGATTTAGTAACAAGTTAAGAAATTTTGTTGTGGAAGTATACTAAATGTGTTGTACCAAATAGGAGCAAGTATACTCTTTATCCCTACTAGGGATGCTATAAAAACATAGGTAAATCTATTGTTTTATAAATCTTGTAGACGGGTTAGGCGGGAAGGATACTAGCTCTCACTCTAGAGTTTCTGCGATTCCCTCCACTTGAGGGCTAACATCTCGTATCAAAACATAAAACAATAAATTGAATTAGGGGCTTTAGCCTGTCACTCTAAAGTCATGTAATCCTACACCCATCCATGTATATCTCCTTAATTATTTGTACTCAACCATATGAAATACATTCTCATCCATATAATCTCATGTGATTCTTTCCAAATATTGATTGAGACAATACCAAACCGGTTCTTACATGTTCTCACAACATATTTTAACATCTTATTTTGCCAAATAAAGAATTAAATGAAGTGCAAGGTTTTGAATCATCACAAATTCTACCAACATTGAAGTCCTATACTTCGCACAACATAATTTTATATCTTTATTACTTCATCATATTAAGGAGAAAGATAAAAAAACTACTTAGAATTCATGGAGAAAATACAATCACAACTTGGTTTAAAATAAGAAATCGTAGTGAAAACACAAGAAGACTTAATTAACAACCAAATATAATAACAAAGATAAAGACTTATCTGATAATCCTCTTCACAACACATTTGAAGTACTTATAAACTTTGCTTTTCCTTAAAAGACTCCTTAGTGGCTGGCACCCAACTCTAAAGACTCCAATTCTCTAATCAACTCTTAATACAAACTAAATTGAAGTGAAAAGTGGTGAAGTGGAGTAGTAGTACATGAAAGAACACTCTTACAATATTTACACACTCTACAACAACCACACTAAGCACTCTAATTTTACTCTTTCACACTTCTAATAACTACTCTAAAACTTGTCTTTAAACCTCTCTCTTATCCTAATCTTCAATTATTTTTTTAATACTTTTTAAAAGGTGCTATTGTATCTCTTCAAATTGTGTCCTAATTCAACGTATCTTCCAAAAGATGCATCCTTTCATGTGTATTTTGAATAAAAGTTGGCACCAATTGGTATTTACCCACATTCTCATCTAGAGATGCCTAAAAAACCTCTTCAAAATCATGGCAAAAATGAAATAACTCTTCTTTTATATTTTTCGCGCTTAGGCACGAGGCTCGGTGCTTAGCCACAGTTCATCTCGCGTGTAAGTTCCAACTATGGTGCATAGCTATAGGGCCTTAGCGCTTAAGCACAGGTTCCGACGCTTAGCCTCCACTGATCACTTCTTTAATTTTCTTCATTTTTGCTCCAATTTTGATACTTTTTTACTCCTTTCTTCATATTCATCCATTTAATAATATCTGTAAGAAAATACGTCAAATACCTTCCAATAAATTGTAATATATCAAAAGTAGGTATAAAAATGTGCATAAAAATAATATATATTTTAGGTGTATGAAAAACCCCTAAATTTGAAATGTTACTTGTCCTCAAGTGACACCTTAATCACATAAAAATCATACGTTGAAATTACATGGATGAGTTTGCTTATATGTTTTTAAAAGTTTATTCTAGAAATGTAGTAGTCTAATTTAAAAAAACTTTTAGTAAATTAGATCAACTTAAAACTTAGAAATCTCTTTTGTAAATGTTTATGAAAAATATGAGTTCCTATCTTATTCAAAAATACATGTAGGTTTTTCAGAATATTGAGCTTAGGCCTTTTATTTTCTTTACCTAAAAATTTTTACAAAAAAATAATTATACTAACTTTATTATATTTTAAGCTTCAAGATTTTCTCAAATCTTATACACTAAAAAGATCAGTTGTAGAAGCAATTTTTGATTATGCCCTTAAATCCTCAAGCTTCCCCTCTCTTATGACATACTATATATATATATATATATATTCAGAAATTTTTAAGATGGATGAGAGAGAAGCTCTTGATTTTTAGGGAGTTTTCTTGAGGCAATTTTCTAATCTCCTCAGGTTTTTCTGTTTCTTCTACTGTTTGCTCCTGAATTGCTTGTATTCCATTGATTTGAAGGTTCTTGCTGAGGTTTTCTTCTTCCCAGGCATTTGTTTTTCAAATCCTGGACTTCTTATTTTCTGTTTTAGACTGCTCTTTCACTTTTCTGGGTTGTTGATTCTCCTTTCCTGGATTTCTTTTTGCTTCACTGTTCTTCTCTGGTGATTCTTGATTCCTGATGGCTGATTTGAATACTAGCAAAGCTACTTTTCTTGAAGTTGCTGGTAAGGGTATCTCTGAACAGCAAGACAAACTAACCTTCCCTCAATCTTATCATGACACGGCTGTTGGGAAGGGTGATTGTCTATTCATTAAACAAGTGGTTAAGAAGGGTGGAAAGCCTGCCCTTATTTTCTCTGATTCAGAATTATCATCTCTGGTGGATGTTCATAAATTCACATTAATTGGTAAGTTTCAATATGGTCATCCAAAAATGGATAACATTAGAAGAATTTTTGAAGGGCTGAAATTGGTAGGGAATTGGAAGGTTGGTTTATTTGATGGTAGGCACATTATGATCCATCTTTCAAAAGAAGAAGATTATGCTAATATTTTTTCTAGGAAATTTATTATGATAGAAGGAAGATATATGAAGATCTTGAAATGGTCCCCTAACTTTGATCCAAATCAAGAAGCTCCTATTATTCCTATTTGGTATAGGCTTCCCAATTTGAAACTTCATTTTTTCAATCATCAAGTTATTTATGCTATAGGGACTGCTATAGGGAGACCTTTAAAATTGGATATGTCCACATTCAATCTTTCTAGACCATCCTTTGCCAGAATTCTTGTGTAAAGAGACATTACTCTCCCTGAAATTGATGAAATTTAGCTTGGCTCTCCTCATAATGGCTATTGGCAACCCATAGTTCTGGAACAAAAGCCTTCTTATTGTTATCATTGTAGAATGTTTGGACATTCTAAAGAAGGCTGTTATAGATTGAAACCAGACCTTAAACCTATTAAAAATGTTAATTCTTCTATATTGGCTAAGGATGGTTCATTGCCTGAAGGGTCTTTAGCAGCTGGAAATCAGATTGCACAAACTACTGCCAATAACAGATCTGCTGGGATTATTGATACTATTGGTGCTACAGATTCTGGTAATCAAATTTTGCTACCTGTTATGGAAACTGCTGATGGTTCTCAAGATCCTATTCATATTCAGAATTTTAATTCTGAGTCTTCCATAATGGTAGAAAGTTCTATTATTAATTCTAATGATTCTGGGACTCCTTCAATTATTTTACCTGTTGTTGTTCCTTCAGAATTACCTATTGTTTTGCCTATGGTTATTGAAAGAGTTGTTAATTCTGAAACTGGTTTAATAAATATTGATCCCATTCCACAAATCAATTCTGATACTACTTTGATTACTGGTTCTCATGGATTGGATTCTACTTTAGCCAATGCAGTAATTTCAATTCTAGCTGATAATGCTGATATCAATCTTTATTTATCCAAAGAAGTGTTACCTCCAGCAATGCAATATCCATTTTTTAATATTAAGCCACAGGAGATTCCTGATATTAATACTAATATGACTATTGTTAATAGTGAGCTTAATGAGGAATGGGTAGTGAAAAGAAGCAAGAAGAAAAAGTCAGTTGATCATCTATCTGCTGAGAACATTATTCCATCCAGTCCTACTGCATCTTCCTTCTCTAGATTGACTAGGGGAGGTAGATCTATCCATCATGCTTAATTTTCTCTGTTGGAATATTAGGGGAGTGGCAAACCTTGGCTCCCTTAATAGATTATTAAGAATTAACAGGGTTCATAGATGTTGGGTGGTGGTTCTTCTTGAGCCAATGGTTAAATCTAACTTTGACAGATTTATTAGAAATTTCCCCGGGTATAATATTTTATTTAATTCTTCCAATAAAATTTGGGTTTTTTATAGGAAAGAAATAATGGTGGATATACTAGTGGATCATTCTCAGTTTTTACATGTTCATTTTGAGATTGATTCTTTTAAAGGATATGCTTCTTTTGTTTATGCTGCTTCATCTAAAGTGGATAGAGAGGTTCTTTGGTCTCATTTGCATGAGATTGGTCAAACCATTAATGAGGGCTGGATGGTTGGAGGTGATTTCAATCGCATTTCTCATCCTAGTGAGAAGAAGGGAGGAAGGAATCCTAATCTAAATGATTTGCTGGTTTTTTCTGATTATATCAAAAATGCTGGACTGTTTGATATTGGATTTGAAGGTTCACCATTTACTTGGAGGAGGGTAAGCATTTATGAACGATTGGATAGAGTTCTTGTTAACAAGCCTTGGCTTGATTTGTTTCCTATTTCTAAAGTTCAGCATCTTGCTAGATTGGGGTCTGATCATTCTCCTCTTGTTATTAAACTTGTTGTGGCCAATTTTGTTCACAAAACCTACTTCAGATATTTGAATGTATGGTCTTCCCATCCTAATTGCAGGAAGGTAATTGAGTCTAATTGGATTGTTCCAAAGGATTTCTTAAATACAAATCCTCTTATTCAGCTATGGCAGATTCAGAAAAAACTTTCTAAGGTTTTAACTAGTTGGAATTGGAGTGATTTTGGTAATATTAACTCCAATATAAAGGATGCTGAAGAGTTGGTTTCCAAAACTGAAAGAGATGTTGAAAATGGCTCTTAATCTGATCATGAATTATTATTAGCAAATGAAAAATTAAACACTGCCATTCTTCAGGAGGAATTGTTTCTTCAACAGAAAGCTTCAGCAAATCACTTTCTATATGGTGATAGAAATTCTAAGTTTTTCCTTGCTGTGATCAAATATAAAAGATCTCTTAATTCGATTTTAAAAATTAAATCTTCTACTAAAGGATGGCTTTATGATTCCCAAGACATAGCTGATGATGCTATTTTATATTTTCAGAATCTTTTTTCTTCTCATCCATTTAATTCTTCATCTTTTTGTGCTCAGCTGTTGCAATCTGGCATGTTTAAAGGAAATGCTGATCTTTTAATTATTCCTCCAACTGAAAATGAAGTTTTTTCTGCTATTGATTCTTTGGACAGCAACAAAATAGCTGGGCCAGATGGTTATTCTTCTGATTTCTATAAAAAGTTTTGGTCTATTATTAAGCATGTGGTGATTGCTGCTATCCAAGCTTTTTTTCAAGGTTCTAATCTGCCTAAATATTTTGCTTCCTCTACTATCATCCTTATTCCTAAAGATAAATTTAAAAACTGCTGGAAGGATTTTAGGCCCATAAGCATTACTTCTACTTTCTCCAAGATCATTAGTAAGCTTCTAGTGGACAGGCTACAACCTTTTCTATTGGATTTAATTTCTGTAAACCAATCTGCTTTTATCAAAGGGAGATGTATTAGTGATACTATTCTTCTTACACAGGAGCTTCTTGCTGATATTGATAAGCCATGTAGGGGTTCTAATATTATTCTTAAGCTGGATCTTTCTAAAGCTTTTGATTCAATCAATTGGTCCTTCATTCTTGATGTCTTAGTTGCTAGAGGTTTCCACTCTGATTTTAGCAACTTAATCTCTAGATGGCTGGAGAATAATTTTTATAGTGTTTTGATTAATGGAAGTCCTCATGGCTTTTTCCAAGCTGGTAGGGGGATTAAACAAGGAGATCCCTTATCCCCTTATATATTCATTTTGGCTTTTGATTACCTTTCTAAGTTATTAAATCGAGTTCATATGGATAATCCCTATGTCCAATTTCAGCATAGATCTAATATTTTGGTTAGTCATCCGGCTTATGCAGATGATGTTATTGTTTTTTGTAATGGGAGCAAGCAATCAATTAAATGTATTATGGAAACTCTGTCCAGTTTTGAAGCAGTTTCTGGAGTGGAATTCAATAAAGCCAAATGTTCTTTTCTTTCTAGCTCATTGATGAAGGTTCATATGAAAAATTGGATATCTGATTATACTGGATTTAAAGAAGCTAATTATCCTCTTGTTTATTTGGCCTTTCCTTTGTCAAAATGAAGAAGAACGTTGTCTCATTTTGATGATGTGGTTACCAAAGTTTGTTCTAAAATTCAATGTTGGACAAATTCCTCTCTATCAAATGGTGGTAGACTTACTCTTTTGAAGAGCATTTTAACTACTTTCCCTTTATATATTCTCCAAATGGTTAATATGAAGAGAAGCTCTCAAAAATCGTTTTCAATTATTTTCAACAAATTTTTATGGGAAGGACAACATAAACAAATGCATTGGTCAAATTGGGATAAATTGTGTAAACCTCTTGCTTGTGGAGGTCTTGGATTTAAAAGTTTTCAACATCTCGGCTTCTCTTATTATTGTAAGCAATGGGTTAAATTTAGATCAAAGACTTCTCTTTGGTCTCTTTTTCTTCATGGTAAATATTGCAGAATATTCCATCCTTCTCAGGTTCAAGCTAAAATAGGTGATTCTAAAAACTGGAAAAGGCTTTTAAAAGTAAGAGAATTTGATGAAAATCTTTTTATTTGGGATATTGGTGATGGCCAAGTAGATTTTTGTCTTGAAAAATGGTTATTTAATGACTAAATAAGCAAGGATTATCTTCTTCCATTCATAAAGTTTCTGATTTCTGGACCAATTTCAAATGGGATGAGGATAAATTGAAAGCTGCTGTAAATACAGATTTGGTTAACAAAATTCTGTCTATTCCTTTACAGCCCAATAATAAGGATAGATTGATTATCAAGAATCCATCTACACAAAGCCTTTCCAAGTTCATCTATCTCACTAGCAATAATTGGACATATAATGATTGGGGCATGCTACTTTGGAATAAGTACATAACTCCTTCTATGTCATTTTTCTGCTGGAAACTTTTCAGAAGTTTTTTACCAACAGATGATATTCTGAAGTTAAAGGGAATTCGGAGACCTTCTATGTGTCCTTTTTGTCTCTCAAGTGAAGAATCTATTAATCATTTATTTCTCAGTTGTAATGCTATACAGGAGGTATGGAAGGATGTTCTTAAATAAAAGAGATTGCTTCACAGATATTACCGATAGGTTAAGATTTTTTATTGCTGGCAGGATTGGAAGAAGACAGCAGATTTCTATATTCCCTTGATTATTTTTTGGTTTACTTGGATGGCTAGGAATGAGATTATCCACAACAATATGGTTTTTTCAGCCAAGGTTATCATTAAACATTTCCTGAACTATCTTCATAAGATAACATCTTTATTCAATTTTAATGATAAGCCTTCTTGTGCCAAAGCTCAATTGATCACTTGGAGAACTCCTAAATTCCAATGGGTTAAAATAAATACTGATGGAAGTTTTAAACCTTCCAATGCTGGTAATTGTTCCAAAGCTGGTATTGGTGCTCTATGCAGAAATCATATGGGTATTTGCTTATGGATTATCTCTGCCCCTATTGCTGCCATTAATGCATTAGAATCTGAAGCTATTGTTGTTTTTTGGTGTCTAAAGACAGCCATTAAGAATCATCAAAGTCCAATTCATGTGGAGATGGATTCCTTATTACTACTGAATATTCTTCTACATAAATTAGCTACTCCTTGGTATCTTCAAGTTTGGATCAATAAAATTTCTTTATTGGTATCTAATATATCTATTGTTTGGAGTCACATTCATAGAGAGGGAAATCAGCCAGCTAATTGGCTTGCTACTAGAGCCAGTTCCTCTGATGATATTTTATGCATTCCTTATTCTTCTTTGGATCCTAAATCTCCTACCTTTAGGGAGTTTAGAATTCTTTTACATGGGCACCTACTTTCTTTTCCTCATATCAGATGTACTAGACTCTCTTGATTAATATATTTTCATTTTGCTAAATATATATATATATATCTTACTAGAAATATATATATATCTTACTAGAAATATATATATATCATGATGGTGGGTGAAGAGAGAGAGGCTCTGCTAGGGTTTGCTGGATGGCGGCGGTGAAACTGGTCGGCGCTGGTTGGTGTTTCTCTTCATTTTGGTTCCCTTTCTTTGCTTGGGGGCTGGTGTTCAGCCACTATACTGGTTTTTGGTTCTCTAGGGCTGTAGATTTTTTGAATTTCCTTGGGCAGTTACTGTTCCATTGGCCAAGTTCTCCCTCTTTAGTGGCACACTATTGGTGCCACTTAAGTTGACTTTTGTTTCTCTCCTTGTGAAGTTCTTTTGTGTTCTGGAATTTTTTCTGGTTTCACTTCTGCTGCCATCTTCAGCTGTCTTGGTGGTGCTGGAGGTACAGCTGGTGCCATGTCTAGACCTTTCCCTATTGATTTCAGCACTAATGCCATGTGGGCCAAGGCCACTTATGCTGGTGTGGTGGGAAAGGGTCAAGCCACTCACAAATCCTATGATCATTTGGTTTTCCCTCAGACCTTACATGACACTGCTGCAGGGAAGGGTACTTGTCCCTTTATTAATCCTGTAAGCAGTAAGGAAGGTTTGCCTGCTGTTTTATTCTCTAAACAGGATATGAAATCTTTAAATGAAGCTATCAAGCATTACCTGATTGGAAAATTCCAAATGGGACATCCTAATATGGAATATGTAAGGAAATGTTTTGAAGACCTAAAATTGGTTGGCAGCTGGAAAATTGGATTGTTGGATGGGAGACACTTGCTCATTAGGCTTTCTAATGAGGATGACTATGCCAAAATATTTGGTAAGCAATCCATCTTGATGAAGCTAAAACAAACCCAATTCAATGAGGTGGTGGATAAAACTACCAAACAAATACAATGCTGGACCTCTTCCTTCCTGTCAAATCGTGGTCGAATAACTTTACTTAGGAGCATTCTCACTGCTTTTCCAGCATATATTTTGCAGATGTCCAACATTAAGAAGGCTACCCAACTCAAAATTAGTAGAATCTTTAATAAATTCTTTTGGGCTGATCAAAGAAATCAAATCCATTAGATGAATTGGTGGAAACTGTGCAAGCTCACTCTTGCAGGTGAACTAGGCTTTAAATCTTTTCAGCAACTAAGGCAAATCAATCTGTGCAAGTCATGGATTAGATTTAAGGCCCAGGATTCCTTATGGGCTAGATTCATCAAGGGTAAATATTGTAAGGATATTCACCCCTCCTGGTATCTAAGAAAGCAGGGGACTCTAGCACCTGGGCCAGCCTTTTGAAGTGTAGAGAGCATGCTGAGCAACTCTTTATTTGGGAGCTGTAGGGAAGGGCAGGTTAATTGTTGGTTGAACTGTTGGGTTCATAATGGGGAGAAATTGAAGCCAATTTCTAATAATTATAACAAGAAGCTACAGGTTAAAGACTGCTGGGTTGACTCAGACTGGAATGTTCAACTTCTTAACACCATCCTCATTGATAGGGTGGTCACCAGACAAAGAGCTTCCCAGAAGCTCTCCTCATTTATTTTTAGCTCCACTTTCCATTTTCAGGAATTGAGATGGAGTGAAGCCATTTGGTTTAGATTTCTTTCTCCTTCTATGTCCTTCTTCTTTTGAAAAATTTGGCACAACATTATTCCTACTGATGATCTACTGAAATTAAAAGGATTAAGGGGGCCATCAAGACGTTCCTTTTACTCTCAGGAAGAGGAGACTAATGAACATCTTTTTTTCAATTGTTCTTGGGTACAAAAAGTTTGGTCCCAATTAATCACACAACTAAATACAAACATGGTCCTTGTCAGCTGGCTCAAGTTTAAGACCTCTTAGGAAGAGTGGTATTCTATTAGTCTACACCCCATTCCCTGCTGTGTTGCCTGGTTTATTTGGATGCATAGAAATGCTATCATATTTGAAGGAATCCCTCCCTCAACCTCCCATTTTACTGCTAACTGCCTGGCTTACCTGTAGAAACTCAGCAAGTATCAAATATTCCTTAATGTTTGCAAATATTGGAATCCTCCTCTCTTTTCTACCTCAACTCCTAATGCTACTCTAGTATCCTTTGTTTCCTGACTTACTCCTTCACCTGGATGGATCAAGATTAACACTGATGGAAGTCTTGCTAAACAAGATGTAAGCTTTTGTGGTATTCTCAGGGATCATTTTTGGCACTGCATTTTGTTCTTCTCCTCCCCCACCTTTGTTTCTCATGCTTTGGAAGCTGAAGTTGTGGCCATTTTCTGGGCCATAAAGCCAGCCATTGCCCTCCATTACAAAAAGATTATTATTGAATATTATTTTATACAGGTGCTGCAGTTTCTGGAATATCCTCAGAACACTCCTTGGGACCTACTGAGTTGGATACATAAAATTCAAGATCTTTCTGCCTCCCTTCAAATTTCTTATTTCAACATTCTCAGGGAAGGCAATAGACCAACCAACTGGCTGGCCAGATTAGGTAGGAACACTAAGTGTATTTTGGTCTCCACCACACCTCCCCTTGCTTTAGAATTTTTGTTACAAAATGATGCTCTTAGCATCCCATATGTAAGAACCATGTAATCACTTCTACTACATATTAATACAATCACCTGAGGGCTTTTCTTCCCTAGGTTCTTTTGCTAAATATATATATATATATATATATATATATATATATATATATATATATATATATATATATATATATATATATATATATATATATATATATATATAAAAGAATATATATATAACCAGGGGTAGATCTAGATCTAGATCTCAGTCTTCCCTCACCCCTTTACCTAATCTATGATTAGTTTCCTAATTTGGAACATTAGGGGTATTGCTAATCCCCTAACTTTCAAAAGGCTTTTGTATCTTAAGAAAAAATATAAATTTTGGTGCATTTCTATTTTGGAACCACTAGTTCACAAGTGTCCACAGAAGATTATCAGCAAATTACATGGATTCTCTCATTATGCTAATTGCAACAATAAAATTTGGGTTTTCTGCAGAAAAGAGGTTTCCTGGACTGTTCTCATTGACAACAGACAATTTATTCACTCTTCTTTTCAGATTAATGGGAGACATGGCACTGCAACCTTTGTCTATGGTGGCTGCAATAGAGCTGACAAAAAATTGTTATGGGACCAGCTTCATGAGATCGGTTTACGCTTGCATTCACCTTGGTTAGTTGGAGGTGATTTCAACGACGATTGGGTCTACCTGTGAGAAGAAAGGAGTGCGTACCTCCCAAGCTTCCCGATATGACTATGTTCAATGATAATATCATTGCTGCCAACCTCTTTGACATTGGCTTTAGAGGACCTGAGTTCACTTGGAAGAGGGGTAAAATCTGGGAGAGACTTGACAGGGTCCTGGTGAATAATGATTGGCTTACAAGTTGGCTTCAAACATATGTTACTCATCTAAACTTCTCTGGATCTGATCACAGGCCCCTCCTCATCTCCATAACCTCTCCTAGCTGCTCCAATACTCCCCCTCCCTTCAGATATTTAAATGTTTGGTCCACTTATGAGGGTTTTCATAATGTGGTAAAGGATCACTGGATTTGTGAGGACAGCCTGATCCATTAACTAAGCTAAGTATACTGCAGAAAAATTTAAGCAAAGCCCTTAGAAAATGGAGCTGGACTTCTATTGGGGATTTTGCTGCTGCTGTTAATGAAGCTGAGAGGAAATTGTCTAAAGTGGAAGCTGCTGTTGAAGCTGGACTTGAACCTGAAGATATGTTCTACTCTGCACAACTGAATCTCCTTACTGCTACTGAGAAGTTGGATCAGTATCTCAAACAGAAAGCTGCATTTAACCATTTCCTTCATGGGGACAGAAATACTCAATTTTATCAGGCCTGTATCAAATATAGAAGAAAATGCAACACCATTCACTCCATTTTGTCCTCAGATGGGAGAATGCTCATTGATGATAATGAGATTGGGCTGGATGCTGTCTCATACTTTGAAAAGCTCCTCAATCACAACCCCTTGTGCAGGAAACCTATTGATGATTCTATGTTCCATGAGAAGTACCAATACACCAGTAATCTACACCTCACTGCCATACCCTCAGCTCAGGAGATCTGGATGGCTCTAAATTCAATTGACCCATCTAAAACTGCAGGCCCAGATGGTTACACTGCTGACTTCTACAAGAAGGAGTGGAATCTGGTGGGGGAGGATGTTGTTGCTGCTGTCCAAAGCTTCTTCCAAGGACAATCCCTGCCTAGCTATTTCTGTGCTTCTAGCATGGTACTGATTCCAAAAAGCTCTACCTTGCAAAGATGGGAACACTTTAGACCCATTAGCCTCACTTCTGTGATTAGCAAAGTAATCAGCAAAGTCATGGTGGGAAGACTCCAACCTCATTTGGATAACATTATCAGCCTGAATCAATCTGCCTTTGTCAAAGGCAGATTAATTACTGATAATGTTCTGCTGGCACAAGAACTCCTTTTGGATTTAAACAAAGTCCATAGGGGAGGCAACCTGATTTATAAACTTGACATACAAAAAGCATATGATACTATAAATTGGGATTTTATCATTGAAGTATTGATTGCTAGAGGATTTAATCACCACTTCTGCAACTTTATCTCAAGGTGGCTCCACTCCAATGAACATTCCATCTTAATTAATGGTTCTGCTAGAGGCAAGTTCAAAGCCACTAGAGGTTTACAGCAAGGTGACCCCTTATCTCCCACTATCTTCATCCTTGCAGTGGACTATTTCTCCAAGATGGTTGACCATGAGTTGCTGAACAAACCTTATGCAAGGTTCCATCACAGATCCAACATCTCCATTACCCACCTGATTTATGCTGATGATATCATGCTGTTTTCCGAGTGCTCACAAAGCAGTTGTTAAGAAGGTTAAAACATGTTTGGATTCCTTTCAACAACAATCGAGTATGGTGTTCAATACCGATAAGTGTCAGCTGATTTTCTCAAACTTGACAACTAGCCCGACCAAGCACTCTGGATCTTGAACTACATCGGCTTCAAATGTGTTTCTCCTCCTCCGAAATACCTTGGAGCTTTCCTCACCATGGGCGAGAACCAAACAAATACAATTTGATGATATCATAGCCAAGATTAACTCACAACTCAGCAATTTGGACCATCTCCTTTTTATCTAATGGTGGTAGGATCACCCTTCTCAAGAGCATCCTGACCACTTTCCCTTCATACTTACTCCAAATGGTCACTATGAAGAAAAGCACCTAACTACAGATGGAGAGGGCTTTTAACAGGTTTCTTTGGTCTGGCCAGAATAAGCAACCACACCTGGACCTCTTGGCAAGCTGTTGCTAAACCAATCGCTGCAGTGGCTCGGGACCGAAAGGTCTCCCACACATCCAACAAGTCAACTTCTCGTAAACTCGGGTACATTTCGGGGCCCAAACCTCTTTATGGGCTAAGTTCATGATGGGGAAATACTGCAGATTTTCTCACCCCTCCTGAGTGGAAAGAAAATTGGGGGATTCTAGAACACAGGTCAAACTTCTTAATGTTAGAAAGACAGCTGAGGACTTATATATTTGGAATTTGGGAAGGGGAGAAATCAACTTCTGGCTTGATAATTGGTGTCCTAAAGAATGGCTGGTTGCTAGAAGCCCACATCTTGATCATTCTTCTAAAGTTTCTGACTTCTGGGAGGGGCACAACTGGTCTCTTCCCCACCTCAAAGCCATTCTCCAAGACTATTCAGCTTCTCTGATCTCTACTATCAAAATTACTAGAACTGCTCCTGACTCTATCTGCAGGCCCAATTACCAACATCAAAGCATCTCTAAAGTCTTCTATAACACCCTATACCAGTGGACTCCTTGCCTTGGCATCTAGCTGTTTGGAATCAATTTCTGTCCCCATCTATGGCCTTCCTTTGTTGGAGAACTCTCCACAGATTAATTCCCACTGATGACATTCTGAAGCTCAAAGGGCTTAGAGGCCCTTCCAAGTGTGTTTTATGCAATTCCCAGGAGGAATCCATCCCCCACTTGTATTTCAACTGCTCTTTCTCCGAGTTCGGTTTGGCGACGGTTATCTGATAGCAGGCAGATTAAGAATTGTCACTGGGAAGAATTCAATGATCTCTGGTTAGAGGGGAATAGCCAGCATATTCAAATTATCCATCTCATTGTCATCTGGTTCCTGTGGATGGCCAGGAACAATGCCAAATTTAATGGTATTGCTGCCTCTTCTACCAAAGTGGCCAAAAACTGCAAAGCCTATCTACACAAAATCATCTGTCACAAAGGCTTCACCAACCTGTTAAACATTGATTTACAAACTTCCTCTACTCCTGCCCCTAAGGTCCTATTGGTTAATTGGCTTCCCCCCATTAGACCAACTATTAAAATTAACACTGATGGCAGTTTCTTAAATGGGAGAGCTAGTGTTGGGGGCATTTTCAGAAATAACTATGGTCACTGTCTTCTTTATTTCTATGCTCCTGTACTAGCTTTGGATGCGATGGAAGTCGATTACATTGCGGTTCTTTATGCCCTGCAGCTAGCACAATCGTTCATCTGGTCTAACCTTTGGATTGAAGTTGATTCCACTCGCTCTTGTTCATAACTTACATCCGGAGTGTGGTTCCTCTTGGAGGCACAACTACTTGGATCCACCGGATTCAACGGCTCTCATCCCCTCGGACTACCTTCTCTCGCAATTTTAGGGAAGGAAACAAAGTTGCCCACCTGGCTGGCAAGTAAGGGTGCTTCCTCTCAGCAGGTGAGGGTATCCACTACCCCAACTTATGAGTTAAACTTGCTCATTGCTGGGGACAAACTGAGCCTCCCCCAACTTAGACTGGGGAGGAAATAATTCAGCATGGTTGGTATTTTGGCCTTCAATTTTTTTCTCCTGGTTGCAGTTATCTAGCTGACTGGATGTTGGTAATCTCCTACAATCAGCCCATTACTCCTTGGGGAGTGTCATTGGGTTAAGTGTTTATTGGGCACATTTTTTTGGGATAGGTTTATTTTACATTTAGGTTAGTTACTTTTCCCTTTTGGTGTGAAATTGTATTGAGTCATGTTTGTTCCCATAGGGGACATTTTGTAACTTCACTCCTTTAAATCAACATGTAGGGAGCCTATGTAGCTCCTTTCCCATAAAAAAAAAAAAAAAAAAAAAAAATATTATAAAAGAAAATGAATTAAAAGGAAAGAAAATTACATCTGATGTGGGGAAGATCTAAATAGTCTCCAGCAAGCAAAAAATTTAAAAAGGGTGAGGGAATGTTATGACAAGTAAGTAACTGTGAAGAAGAAGCTTCTTGGGCCAGGTGATGTGTTGGTTTGTTACCTTATCTTGGTGTATAAGACCAAATGAGTTGAAATGATGTAGCAAGGTGGAAGATCATCTTCATCCAGTTAATCAGGTACCACGGAGGAGAGGCCTTATGGTGAAGAAGATGCACAAGTTGCAAACAATCCACTTCCACATGTATGTTAATGAGATGTTGAGCTAAGGCCAATTTCAGTCCCCAGTAGATAGCCACAGTTTCAGCTTCTAAGGCATTTAAAGCAATAATGAGAGTAGATAAATACCAAATGCATTGACCTTTAAAATTGCTACATAGAACTCCAATGCCAGCACTGTTAGTAGAATAGCTTCCATCAGTTTTGATTTTTACCTAAGGCTGAGGAGGGGCTCTCCAAAGAACCAGGTGAACAGAGGGGGTGGCCACTCTCCTGTAAGGTAAGGGAGGTGAATTCTGAAGTTTTTGAAGGAAAGTTTGATAGTGGGTGATAATCTTCGGAGAGTTGGGGAGAGCATTATGGTGGAGGGAAGCATTCCTGGCATTCCAGATAAACTAGAAAATAGTGAAAGGGATATACAGTTTGGGATGGTGCTGCCAATTAGACCAGCCAGAGTTGAGGTTAGACTAATTAACGTGAAGATCTTAGAGGTGTTCCCTCGCTAGGACCTCTGACCAAACTTTCCTGGAGACATCATAATGTAGGAACATATGAGAAAGGCTTTTCTTAGCTGAGTGACAGAGTTGGCATCTAGACGCCCTCAAATTCCTTTGAGTTTAAAAATATCATTAGTGGGAAGGAATTTTATAAAAACCCTCCAGTAGAAAAATGACATAGAGGGAGTGATCCAGCTATTCCAGATAAATTCACCCCAATTAGTTACATGTCAACGGAAGTGAGACTAATAGATGAATTTGGAGAGGCTTGTCTGAGAACTGTTTTTGGCTATGAGCTGGTCAGGATTTGAGGGGTTGATAGGGAGTTCCTGAATTCATCTGATAAGTTGAGGAGAGTTAATTTTCTGAAGCTTAGTTAAATCCCAGCTCCTATCAGTCCAACAATCTGCTTTAGTGGTAACAATAGAGAGGGGAGGCTGATAATCTTTCAATATTTTATTCCCAAGCCAATTATCTAGCCATGAATTAATATGACCATCTCCTACATTCCAAACAAATAGATCTTCAGCAGCTTCCTTTACCTTGAGAAGGGATTTCCAGTTTTTGGAATCTCCTAGTTTTGGCAGCACTTAGGAGGGGTGAAAATTTGGGCAATATTTACCTTTCATGTACCTTGCCCACAAAGAATTTTGTTGTCTGAATCTGAGCCACTGTTTGCAGCTAAAGATATAACTCATATGGGAGAAGCTTTTAAATCCCAAGCCACCTCTGATAGGAGGCTGGAAAATCTTATTCCAGAAGGTCCAATGATGTTGCTTATGCTGACCAGCCCAGAGGAACTTGTTAAAAGAAACTTCCAACATTCCTTGAGTACTCTTCTTGAGCTTTATCATTTGAAGGATGTAGAGAGGGTAAGTAGAGATCACTGATTTCAACAGTGTTCGTCTACCCCCGTTAGACAGAAAGATAGTGGTCCAACATTGAATTTTGGAAGTGAGTTTCTTCACCACTTCATCATAATGGGCCTATTTTTTCCTACCTTTAATCAAGGGGAAACCTAGATATTTAAGGGGATAGGAGGCTGTAGAGAAGCCAATATGATCTTTGATCCAATTTAATTGAGTAGTAGAAAGCTTGGAGCTAGGCAGAAAATGGCTTTTGGCTTTCTTGATTGACAGACCTGAAGCAGATTGAAAATATTCCAGAATGGCCATAACTTTCTTAAGAGCAGCTTTGCTTCCATTAGTGAATAAGATGATATCATCTGCATAAGCCAGATGAGAAACCCTGCAATTGGATTTGTGCTCATATCTTAGATGAGGAGCCATCTGGTGAGACAGATTAATTAACCTAGACAAGTAATCAAAAGCCAAAATGAAAATGTAGGGGGAGAGTGGGTCACCTTGCTTAATCCCTCAAGAAGCAGTAAAGAAGCCATGACAATCTCCATTAATAAGAATGTTGTAATGGGAGTTTTGAAGCCATCTGTTAATCAAGGAGCAAAAATCATTTGGAAAACCCTTGGCTTTAATTATCTGAAGAATAAACTCTCAATTGATGGTGTCATAGGCTTTAGATATGTTCAGTTTAATAATAAGATTTAAACCTCTCCATGATCTGCCAATTTCTAGAAACATTTCCTGAGCAAGCAGTACATTATCAATTATACTCCTCCCTTGTACAAAATCTAATTGCTTGATTGAAATTAATCCATCTAGCAGAGGTTGCAATGTAGAAATAATGATTTTACTGATTATATTGGAAAACACAGTAGTTAAGCTGATAGGCCTGAAACCCTTCCAAGAAACTTTGTTGTTTTCTTTAGGAATGAGTACAATAGAGGTAGTAGTGAAATACTTTGGCAAGTCTGTGCCCAGGAAAAAACTTTAATGGCCAATGAGTGGTCTTTTTAAGGAAATCCCAAAAATTCTGATAGAACCCAGCATTATATTCATCAGGGCCTGCTCTTTTGGAAGATTCCAATGGAAATACAGCCTTTTTTTATTTCAGCTTCATCAAGTGGAGCAGTTAAAACTGATCCATTAAAGTTGGGTTCAAGTTTGTGTAGCCTTTCAAGTTGATATAACTGAGTAATTATTGGGCCATGGTTAAACAGCTGATGGAAGAATTAGATAGCAGATTCAGAGTTAACCTGGGGCTCAGTCAGCCACTCCCCACTCTCTCCTTTGATTCTAGTAACTGCATTCAGCTTCCTTTTGTAATTTATGACAGCATGATAGTATTTGGAGTTTCTATCCCCTTGTGAGAACCAAAGACAGGCAGCTTTTTTCTTTAGAAACTATTCTTCCATATCAATTACATTCAGTAGTTTTTGGTTTGCTTCCACTAATTCCTTGTCATTAATTCTGCCCTCAATATTAGACAACTCTAACTGATTCACAAAATCTTCTGCTAGTATAACAATTGAGTGTAAGTTACCAAAATCCTCCCAATTCCACGTCCTCAATTTCTTAGCCAGCCTTTTTTGTAGCATTTTGAGCATCAGAATAGAATTGTTAGTGAACTGGGGGAGGGGTTCCTGCAAAGATGATTCCACCACACTGCTGATGGATGGATGTGAAGACTAGACATTTAAGTATCTGAATTGAGCTCTACCTTTGTGACTTTGAAATTCCATCTTAATGAGTTGGGGGGAGTGATCAGAACCAGCTCTTGGGAGATGAACAATTGTGGTGGAAGTAAAGTAGTTAATCCAAGCTAAGTTAGTAAGGAATCTATCCAATCTTTCCCAAATATTGCATATATTATTAGAGAAGGTAGTCATTTTATTGATATCAGGCACCCTTCCTCCTTTCTTTTAACTGGGGCTTGCAATGCTGTTGAAATCCCCTCCTAAAATCCACATAGATGATATGCTAAGGTTGAGCTGGTGTAGAAAGCTCCAAGGTTACTCCCTATCAGTTTGATTACACAATGCATAAATGAAATTTACATAACCTGCCACCTGATCAATTTGAAAGGAAAGGCAAAGGAATTGGGGATGGTCCAAAATGACATTAACCACCATTTCTTTTTTGTTAAAGAACCAGATTTTGTTAGAGCAGTTGGCCACAAAATTGGACTGAAGGAATTTATTGGTGATTCTTTTAATGTTATGCTGAACCATAAGTTCTAAGAGAGAAAATGCCGAAAATTTGTGAAACCTATTAAGAGTCACCATTGTATTAAGGGAGCCTAAGGCTGTAGCTCCCCTAATATTCCAACATAGCATATTACTCATTGGTAGCACTTTTTCCACCTCTAGTTAGCCTAGGGATGGAAGAAACTTGCTGATGAAAGTTAATTGATGAAGGTATGATAATATTTTTAGAGGATAGGTGTCTCAGCTCCATGGCTTTCTTCTTCTTCCTAGACTATTGAACAGTCCAACCCCCAGTTAAATCATCAGCTTGAGTTTGGAAGTTGACAGGGCTACTAAAAGTGGATTGAGGCAAAGCAATGGTAGGAGGGTAATCAGTAACAGGAGGAAGGGCAGGAAGTGAAGGGGAGGTTGGCTGAGGAGGAAGAGAATTACCAAGGGGGGGCAAAGGAGTGGGATCAGAGATACCAATGGGTTCAGGATCAGCTGGAGGAGTAGCAGTTAGGGGATCAACAACAGGAATGGAGGGCTCAGGTGGGTTAATCAAGGAAGGATGATTAGCCTGCACAACAGTAAAAGGTTCAGAAACAATAAGTTCATCATTGGCTACAACAGAGTGGTCAGGTACCCAAAGAGCAGGGAGTTTAGAAGGAAATTCATACCCAGAAGCAGGAATAGCTAGTAAAGGGGGATCAACAATAGCCTGAGGTTTTTTTCCTTAACTCATGATTCAATCTGTAACACCTATCCATAGAATGACCAAACATTTTGTAGTGTAAACAGTAATAAGTCCTTTTTTCCATAACAAGAGGCTGGCAATAACCATTGTGTGCAGCCCCACACCAAATGTCTTTCACCTCTGGTAGAGTGGCATCTCTTTCCACAAGAATTCTGGCTGTAGAAGGTCTAGTAACATCAGTGGTAGGGTCATCAATTTGGAGGGGTTTGCCAAGTGCCCATCCAATATTATACAAGGTATGTTTCTTATAGTATTGAAACTGAAGTTCAGGCAAGCTGAAACAAATGGGAGCAATGGGGGGTTCAAGGGAAGGATCAAAGTCTGGAAACTATTTCAGCAGCTTCATGATTTCCCCATCAACCAAGATAGCTTTCATAGCAAAGACTCTAGCATATTTTTCTTCCATGCTTAATTGGATAACTACATGTCTACCATTAAAAAGACCAACTTTCCAAGTTCTATTGAGCTTTAGATTCTCAAAAACCTTTCTGATAAATTCCATTCTAGGATGGCCAAACTGAAATTTTCCAGCCACAGTAAATTTAAATCTTTCAGCCAGCTCGTTAATCTCTTCCTCACTAAAGAAAATCGCCGGTTTACCATTTTTCTTACTAACAGGCTTTATGAAGGGGCTATCCGAATTTGCAATGCTATTGGCAGCATCATGGTAGCTCTGAGGGAAAACCCCCTTACCAATAGAGTTGGATAATGAGGCAACCGCAAAAGCATAAGAAGCCTTCCCGCTCAGAGGAAGGTTGCTGGCCATAAGTAATTCAATGGAACAGTAACACAGTCCCTCAAATTCAAAAAAAGGGAGCCCGGGAAGACAACCACAGAATAAACCACCAATAAACAAACCTGAGATAAGGAGAAGAGTTGGGAAGGGAGTTACTAGACACTTTTCCAAAGTAGAAAACCAACTTAACAGCCTTCACCCAAATGAGGGAAGCCATGTTGGTTGTAACCCTAGCAGAGCTACATCCACAATAGCCATTATTATATATATATATACATACATACATACAAACATATATTTATATATGTGTATATATATATTAACACAAGGCAAGATTTACTGTATCTGGATAGGCCATTAATGATTTTGAATTTCAGCATTCCTTTTATAAAGCATAAGGTATATATATATCTTTAACTTAGAAATATTAAAAAGGTTTTGAAAACTATTCTCAATAAAAGAATTTTATGTATTAAAAAAAAAATTCCAATCCTTCTATTTTTTTCAAAATACAATTTTTTCTATTACATATAGTTGCAAAATATTGGTCATTTCTTTACTAAGAAGTTTTTAACGTTAAATTTTTCATCATTATAATAGATTTTAACTAAATTTTTTTACTCATTTCTATATTTAAAATTTTATCTCTATTATAACTTCATTCATATAATTATTTTTCAATTAAAATCCAATTATTATTTTTAACTCATTTGAGAACAAATAAATTTTTAAGTTTCTTTTTCTTTTTGAAAATTGCTTTTTCATTATCCCCCCCCCCCAACCCACCCCAAATTTAAAATTTTCATTATGATAAAATAGTTAAGGATAGTAAAAAGTTATAGGTGTAGGAATTGAAAACTATAATTATCATTCTTGTAGGAGTTTTTATATCCTAAATATGCAGGTATAAAAATTTAAAACTGGATTAAATTTTAACACTTTTCATTTAGATAGAAATTCAAATATTTTCTAAAGTAGTGGAGAACATAAAATAAAATTCACACACTTAAATAGAAATCGTAAGTACAACATTTGGAAGTAAATTAATAAGTTAAGTATGAAATTTATATAGTGGATTTTTATAAGGTTTTGAACTTCCTAAACAGATTCTGAAATAAGTTCTAAACTAACAAATAAAATTCACTAATAACTAACTTACATAATTACTATCATAAATCTACCAGAGAATCACATATCACAAACATTAAACAACCATAAAAACATACTAAAGTTGCTTACTAACTATTACATCAATAAGGTTCACATAGCAACTGTACTAAAAAGTTCACAACATAATACAAACCATAAAGTCCAACATAAATATCATAAAACAATACACAACATAAAATTCCACAAAAATAACAAATAACATAACAGAAAATAAAATACTAACCATCATCTTCCTCTTCCTCATCATCTCCTTCGTTCCAGGTATTGGTAGGCACATATGGGGTAAATTGTGGATGAGTAGGCAACACAACACTAAAATCACCTCTGATTTGTACATCTATGTAACTGTGATAGTTCATCTAATACTCACTATGCTATTGAAGATAATTCCCCATATGATCTACTTTCCCCGCAATATCATGAACTCAATCTGCAGTACAATTTACATTATCTTTTATCTTATTCAAAAGCTCAGTCTGTGAATTAGCAAACTGAAATGAAGAAGCCTGTAAATTAGAAGCATGAGAACTAGATGCAGCAGAAGTAGATGCAATGGATGCTCCAGAAAATCCTACCCTCCAACCAAACAATGAATACTCAGCATAGGTCTTCATATTTGTGCTGGTAATAGGCTTAAGAAGTTGAGGTACCTCTTCTCAGTTCTCAGATTTCACACCAGCATGCTCACACAATGATAATATCATGGAAGCAAATCCCATATCTGTAGTGGTGGCAACTCTAGCAGACATCTAAATACAATCATAATTGATCTTCCCAATATCTATAGCCTTCCTCTGCTGAATACAATAATTTAAGGTGGCCCTTTCTCTAGTCACCTCACTCACATGGTTTTTAGGAAGCAACTTAGATGATATTAAGTAATGCTAAGCCTTGGAGGTGGCATTTAACCTTGTAGCAGAGAAAATTACTCTTCTTTCTTTAGTGATTTTCCATTACCCCTTCTTTTCAGACAAAGAAAAAATAATCTCATCTAGTTTTCCTCAGCAGGATTGTAATTCGAATAAAAATAAAATGTACTTGGCAGCAGAAGATAAAATTCTTTAATTTGCTCGGGAGTAAAGTGTACAAACTGTCCTTGTACAAAAATGAAGTTTTCTTCTTATTCTGAGAGATTAGCATAGAAGTTTTGTATACTAGAAGAAACAACTATGGAAGTAAAACAAAAAAATCTGTCCCACAGGTGACTAACTATCATATCTTCAATAACTATGTCGGGCTTATCAAAACCATGTTCTTGAATCAATTTTCGTGACTGTAATGCTTGCACATAAAGATCTTGAGCTTTAGAGCTAACAAACTTGTCGATATCGAAAGTGACTTTTGACTTTCTTCTCTTCGGTGCCATTTCTAAAATTTGTATAAAAATCATTATAAATCTCACATTCAACTCAAAATCACTAAACTTAACTTCAAAAGGCTTAAACTACTAAATCCAAGTAATTTTGAGTGCTTCTTCTCATGTTTTTACCATGAATAGTGATTTTCAGATTTCTTCAAAATGTAGTCTAAATATATGGGGAAAATTAAAAATTTTAACTTAGGAGTAGTGCTCTTACCTCAAGAAGATCAAATCCAACAATTTTCACTTGAAACAACTCAAGAATCGCAAATCTTAGTGATGCCCCAATCCTCTAAATCGTGAATGCCGAGGTTTTAAAATGATGGGATGAAATTTTTTGTGTTTTTCCCAGATTTTTAAAACCTAAAAACCAAAATTCGTGAACCAGAACCTAAGTGCAAAAGCACGACACTTAACTGCGATGCTCTGGTGCGTAAGCACGGGGGTTCGTCGCTTAGCCACCAACTAGTAGATTTCAAATTTTTTGTTAAATATATATTTTTTCTCACTCAATCAAACCTAATTAATTTTTTAAGTATATTTTCACCTTATAATCTTCTTCACTTCAGTATTACACTTCTAAAAAATTAAAAACTATTCAACACAAGTTTTAAAAAAACACAAACTTTTCCTTAATAAATCACATATAAAATACAAATACAAATTATAAGTCTTTAATCCAATATCCCTGGATAAGATCTCATCTTTCTACAAATTTTTAAATACTTAAACAATACACCAAAAACAAACTAAAAATACAAACACATATATAACACTTAACATACATAAAACAATTCAACACTATCTCTTAACAAAATAATTTTAACACAAAACACAAATAAGAAATTAACACAACAATAGAACATAATTCCAATCTCCATTAGGTGGAATACACCCTCTGTTAGTTCCATAAGAATCATTTGGTATATAGATTTGATAGAATGAGCGATGGTTGAAAGCACTTAAGGAATCTTCTTCTATCCACTTGTTCTTCAAAAACATCGCTTTATCCACATCTTCAACATGACTAGTATGACTAAATTACATTTTCAATTGCCATCCATTATGTGCTAAATGTGCATTAGTTTGATTTACCTTTTATTTAATTGATGCAACATCAGCCTCGATCTTCACAATCTTTTGTGAAATGTTTTTAATACTGTCATCCAGAAATCCGTTATATAACTGTTGCGCACTTTTAGAAATAAACTTCTTGTTTTCATCATCCTTCTTATTCATTTGACTCTCCAAAGAAGAAATTTCTCCAATTTAAACTCTTCCTTAAGGCTCTTAGGATAGAAATTTGTCATGGGATGTAATTCCTTTAATTTAATCCCTCTTTATAGAGTTTAGATGGCCTAAAATCGTCCTCCAACGTTCACAAACCATCCATAAACATTCCATGCAACTTCCTCATGATAATGGCTTCTAGAAACATATTCTTTACATTTTTTTATAACAGCAGTGCCTGAGCGCCAAGTGCTGGCGCTTAGCCGCCAGTGCTCATTTTAGCACAGGTCTGCTAAATGTCTGAATATTCAATTTAACTCATCCAAAATATCAATTAAGGTCTCATTATTCTCCACTAACATAATATGAATAAAATACCACCATTTAAATTTGACTTCAAACAAAACAAAACACACAAAACAAACTTAAAGTAAAGCACACCAATAACTATGGGTTGCCTCCCATAAAGCGCTTGATTTAACGAGATTAGCCTGACATACCCAATGCTTATTCCCAACATCAAATTCTCATCAAGATTAAGTTTATCAACTGAGAACAAAGGTTTCATTCTATGACCATTTACTTTGAATATTTTCTTAGTTTTAGGATCTTTAATATCTACAGCTCCGTAAGCATAAACTTTTATCACAATAAATGGGCCAATCCACCTGGACTTACATTTTCAAGTAAATAATCTTAATCTAGCATTATATAACAAAGTTGGTTGTCCTCGCTTTATATTTTTATTTAGAATCTTTCAATCATGCCACATTTTCATCTTCTCTTTATATATCTTAGCATATTCATAAGATTCATTCCTTATGTCTTAAAGCTCATCTAATTGCAATAATCTTTTCTCTCCAGCATCTTTCATATTATAGTTGAACTCTTTAATAGCCCAATAAGCTTTATGCTTAAGTTCAACTGGTAAGTGACAAGCTTTCCCAAAAATCAGCTTATTTAGGGACATTCTTATAGGAGTTCTATATGCAGTCCTTTAAGCCCACAAAGAAAAATCCAGTATAATTGACAAACCCTTTCTGTTTGAATTAACAGATTTTTCTAAAATTCTTTTAATTTCATGCTTGGATAATTCAACCAAACCACTTGTCTGAGTATGATAAGCAGTAGCAATTTTATGGATGATATGATATTTCTTTACTAGTTTCTACATAATTGTATTTCTAAAATGACTTGTTTCATCAGTTTTGATTACTGCTGGCATTCCAAACCTACAAGATATGTACTTTCTTAAAAATTTTGCAACACTTCGAGCATCAAATTGATTTAAAACAACAGCTTCTATCCAATTGGATACATAATCTACTGCTTTCAAAATGTATAAATTTCTGAATAATGCTATAAAACGTCACATGAAATCTAATCCCCATACGTCAAATATCTCAACTTTCAACATATAATTGAGGGAAATCTCATTTCTTCTAAAAAGATTGCCTACACGGTAACATCGATCACAATATTCAGTATAAGCATTAACATCCTTAAAAATTGTAGGCTAATAATATCCAGATTGTAGAATCTTATATAGTTTTTTATCAACACCAAAATATCGCCAAAAATTAGAATCATGTCATTTTTTTAATAAGTTCATAAGTTTATTCTAATGGCACACATCTTTGAATAATCAGATCCTTTTTTATTTATATAAAAATGGGTCATCCAAAAAAATAAGCCTTAGATTCAGATAAACATTTCTTTCTCTATTGGTATGTCAATCCATTAGGTAAAATGTCACCAACAATAAAGTTTAGAATGTCTGTATACCATGGAACACGCCACTCATTTATAGTGAACAAATTTTCATCAGGAAAATGCTCATTAATTTCTTCATTAGAAAAGAGAAATTTTTTATTTTCAAGCCTCAACAGATGATCAATAATTTTATTATCAGCACCCTTTATATCTACTATCTCAAAGTCAAATTTTTGCAAAAGAAAAATCCATCTTATCAGTCTTAGTTTAGGATCCTTCTTTTTAATTAAATATTTCATAGCAGAACGGTCAATATGAACCACACATTTCGTTCTAATTAAATATGATCTGAATTTATCAAAAGCAAATATTATAGCTAATAAATCTTTCTCAGCCGTGGTATAATTAATTTGAGCTTCATTAAGAGTTCTACTAGCACTGTAAATTACTTTGAAAATTTTGTCATCTTTTTGTCCTAAAACAGCTCCAATAGTATAATCACTAGCATCATACATTAATTCAAAAGGCTTTTCCAAATCTGGTGAAATTTTAACTTGTGCAGTGGTTAATTTTCTTTTAATAATTTAAATGCTTTTAAGTAGTCTTCTTTAAAATTAAAAATTGCATCTTTTTCTAATAAATGGCATAAAGCTTTAGCAATTTTTGAAAAGTCTATAACATAATGCCTATAAAATTTAGTATTTTCAATAAAACTCCTAATCTGCCTTACATTCATTGGGCAAGGTAAATTTGCGATCACTTGAATTTTTGCAGGGTCCACTTCCACCCTTTTCTAAAATATGATGCCCTAACACAATTCCTCCTGCAACCATAAATTAGCATTTTTCCTAATTAAGGACTAAATTTATTTCATCATAAAATTTAAGTACTTTAGGTAAATGTTGTAAACATGAATCAAATGAAATTCCAGCACTAAAGAATTATCCATAAACACTTCAATTCTTTTTTTAGTTAAATTAAAAAAAATTGCTATCATACATCTTTGAATTGTATCAAGGGCATTACATAAACTAAAGGCCATTCTTCTAAAAGCAAATGTACCAAAAGGACTGGTGAATGTTGCTTTCTCTTGATCCTTAGATGCAATTTGTATTTGGTGATAACCAGTATATCCATTCAGAAAATAAAAGTATTTTTTCCCAGCTAGTCTATCCAACATTTGATTAAGAAAGGGAAGTGGAAAATGATCTGGTGGCTAGATTTAATTTTCTATAATCAATGCTTATTCGCCATCCTGTAACTTTTCTTGGTAATATTAATTCACTCTTTTCATTAACAATTAAAGTTACTCCTCCCCTTTTAGGAACACAGTGAATAAGACTAACACATACACTATCTGAAATAGGGTGGATAATTTCAGCATCTAACCACTTTAAAATTTCTTTCTTAACAACCTCTTTCATAATAGAATTTAACCTCTTTTGAGGATCAGCTATGGGTTTATAGTTTTCTTCCATAAGGATTTTGTGCATAGAGATTAAAGGTAATATCAACAATGATCCATCCAAAGGCTTTCACATATTTCTTTAAAGTTTCATGCAAACTCCCTTCTTCTTCAATATTAATTTCGAGGAAATTATAACAGACAAAGTTGAGGATTCACCTAAGTAAGCATATTGTAATGTTCAAGAAGTAACTTCAATTCTAGTTGAGGAGGTTTTTCAATTGAAGGACAAAATGTTCGTCTTTCTTTGTCATGTCCAAAACTTCAAAACATTCTTGAACATAATTTAAATCATCCTCATTAAAGTCATTAGAATATTGTGTTTCCTCTTCTTCCTTGTGTTCCAAATTATCACTTTCAAATTTTTCTTCATAATTTTCTTTGAAATGACATTCACTCAAATAGCTCATTACATCCATCCTAAAACATTCAACTTCTTTACCTTTTGTAGGATATTTCATTGATTTTTAAATATTAAATGTGACAGTTTGATCATTAACATGCATAGTTAATTCCCCTTTCTACACAACTATCATTTCTCTTTCCGTATCTAGGAAAGGTCTCCACAAAATAATAGGTATCTCCTTATCTTTTTCCATATCTAGTACAATGAAATCAACAAGAAAGATAAATTGATCCACTTTAACTAAAACATCTTCTGTAACTCTTTTAGGATAGGTTATTGAACGGACTACTAACTATAGTGTTGCAGTAGTTGGGGTCTGACACGCCTAAAATATATATGCTTTTTGCTATATCATTTTACTTATTTTTTGATGATATTACACTTTAAAGGAAGGTATTTTGTATGTTTTTTGGTTTTAGGTACAAGAAATGGCGATTGGAGCAAAAGGAAACAAAAACGGTGCAATTTGGAACAAAAACGAGGAAGAAATGAAATTCTGCCCTCACACCTTTCGATAAGTCTTTCGATGCTTAATCTCTTTTATACTTTTTGCATATTTTTGAATGAGATTACACTTTAAAGAAATGTTGTTTTTATGTTTATTTTGTAGGGCTATCTCTTACGAACGCAACGCAACTGAAACGGGGCGAAACGGAGCTAAAACGGGGCCAAACGGAGCGAAACGGTGGAGCTGCTCAGAGCCATCTCGCCGACGGCGAGATTTTCCCAAGACCACCGAAAAGTGGCCGAAAAGCTCGCCGACAGTGAGCTCGAACTCGCCGACAGCGGCCCGGACGACCACGAACCGACTTTTGGCGGTTTTGGGCCAATATTCGACGTATTTGGACGCTTTTTCGAAGGGGTGCGTAAGGAAACTCTTGGGAATTCGTCCAAACTCTTTTAAAATGGCGAATATAGGTTAGAAAAAGAGGAGATTAAGAGAAGATTAGAGAGAAAAAACTGGAGAAAAACTTAGAGGAATGTTTAGGATTCTTAGATTAAGAGTAGAAATGTAGATTTCTACCCTTTTGGAGAGATTGGAGAGGAGATTTTGAGAGAATTTGTAAGGGATTTCGCTAGCATTGCATGGATCGCCGGGAGACTTTATGGGAGAGATCTTCGTCTTTCTTTCAAGGGGAAAAAGCTAAGTATTGTTCTTCATTATCTTATAATTTTGTAAACATTTATTTAGTGGATTTGCTTTTGTTAAATGAAGTTTCCTTTGTGTTTTCTTCGTGCTTTGTGACATATCTCTCTTACTCTTTCTTCTTCTTTGGAAATAGTGGCATGAGAGGATTATGCCATTGTTTTCCTTTTACTTTTCTTTTGCAATGAGTAGAAATCATGTTTAGGATTTTGTGATGCATGGTAGAAGTAAATTTAATTATAAATGTGATGGTTTTTACTTGCACTTCATTTACATTGCAATAAGGGCCCATTGTAGTGTTAAAATTAGTTGTAATTGCATCGACTCGAAAGGGCGGTGTAATTCTCAACAAAGTGGAACCACATTCAAATTCCATGGATGGTGAAGTTCATGGGAATTGAATGCAAATAAAAAGGGAAATATAATTATCGGGCGTAGAATTGGAGATTTTAGAGTGACGGACTAAAATCCTCGATTCGGTCCTATCGTTTGAGTGCTTCGAAGTGTAGATGTTAGCCCTCGGGCGAGGGAACGTGGGAGCTCCGAAGTGGCAGCCGGTATCCTCCCGGCCTAGCCGCGGATTCGAGTAACCAAGCATAGGATTAGTCAATGTTCTTTATGCTCGGACCAAAGGGTAAAGAATAGGATTGCTCTATTTGGCACATACAATATTAAATGCATCTCGATCCTATACATTATCTATTTCATTACATAAGAATAGTAGTTTTTAATATCTCAAAATTCTCCAAACCAATTCATCCAAAAAGGGTTATCTTTAAAATTATTATTTGCACTTAGTTATAATTACTATTACATTTAACACTTGCATTTAGGAGTAGTTTTTAGATAAAACACAATTTTAATCGACATTCCAAACTAAGGACTATTAGTAGTAGACTAGAATTTGACTAAAGACCTCTTACTTCAATTCCTCGTGGGATCGATACTGGGGTTTTTAAAGAAAACTCTATATTACTCGAAACGATACGTATACTTGCGTAGTACCCCTAGTGTGTAAAATATTTTCGAATTTTTATATCATTTAAGACTTTGCACACTAGCCGCTATTTATAAATTGGGTCAAGTTTTTGGCCATCTTTTGGAAGTTAATTTACTGCGTAATTGCGGGTCGGGTCAGGGTCATTTCTCTAAACACCGGTCTTTTAAATATTGATAACGACATAAGGTTAATGCTTGCACCGAAATCAGATAAAGCATTCCCATAAAATCTGTCTCCAATTGCACATGGAATTGTGAAGCTACCAGGATCTTTAAGCTTTTTCAGAAAGTTTCTTTCAAATTATTGTACTACATTATTCACTAAGTGTGACAGTCTTGTTATCTTCAAACTTCCCTTTTCTATTTATAATATCTTTCATAAACTTCACATAGCTTGACATTTGTTCTAAGGCCTCAGCAAATGGAATATTTATTGTAAGTTTCTTAAAAATCTCCAAGAACTTTGAAAATTGCTTATCCATTTTTTGTTGACGAAATCTTTGAGGAAATGGTGGTGGAGGTTTTTATAAATTAATTTTTGATGGAGAAATAGGTCTTTCTGAACCATTCTGAGCATCCTCTTTTGGTTCTTCTATCTCTTCTTTCTCTACTTTAATCCCTTGTTTAACTTTACCTTCCAACTCTCTTCCACTTCTTAACTGAATAGCTTTTACTTGCTCTTTATTTTTGTATCTTGGATTTATCTCTGCATTACTAGGAAGTTTTCATTGGGTTATATTACTTAATGAATTGGCTATTTTTCTCAATTGATTCTCAATATTTTTAATTATAGCTCCTTGACTTTGCAATTAATTTACCATTTTTAACACCACTTCTTCTATAGACAACTTCTTCTCCTTAAATTGTGAAGCACTAATAAAAATTGGAGGATAAGTAGGTCTATAATTACTATTCCCTTGGTTGCTCCAATTCCCCACTGGGTTTACTTGAGTGTTCCCCCATTGTTGATTATTACCACCCTGATTATTGTTATTCCAGTTAAAGTTTGGATTGTTCTTACAACCTGAGTTATAACAATTAGAATATGGTTTATTCGTCCTGTTTTTGACATTCAAAGTTTTAAATTATGTTTGAGAATCTACCATTTGCCCTAATGAAATTTCTTCAATCATTGAAATTGGTTGAGAAAAAATAATTCCAAATTGGTTTATCTTCTTTGAAATTGCAGCAAAATGATTTTCTAAAATTACAAAAGCATCAGGATCATGAATATTGGCTATCTTCTTAAGATTTACCCTCGAAAAAGGCCATCAAAAAATATTTGTAACCATTTCTTCAATTAAAGCATAAGTATCATTAAACTATTTAGACATCAATGAACAGTTAGCAACAGCATCGATAATAGATCCAACTAATCCATTATAAAAACTTTGAATTATTAACCAATCTAGTATCGAATGATGTGAGTATCGAATTATGGGGACACTTTTTTGGGAGATCTTTAAAACATTCTCATGCTTCATAAAAAGATTCCTCTTCAAACTGGCAAAACGATGTAATATCATTTCTTAGCTTAGTAGCCTTTGATGGTGGAAAATATTTAGCAAGAAATTTTTGTGCTAAATCACCCTATGTTCTGATAGATCTAGGTGCTAACAAATTTAACCACATCTTAGATTTATCCTTTAATGAGAAAGGAAAAAGTCTAAGTTAAATAGCATCAACCGAAACACCATCCTATATAAATGTAGCACACAATTCTAGAAAATTGGTAAGATGTAAATTTGAATCATTAATTTGTGTAACCCCAAACTGGTTATTAGATACCATTTGGATAATAGCAAGTTTAAGTTTAAATGAATTAGCAACTATAAAATGGTTTTGAATGCTACCATGAAATTCATCTACTGTAGGGTTAGCATAATCTCTTAAAGATCTAGATTATTGATAGATTTTAGCATTATGATTATTTTGGCTTACCATTTCTTGAATATTTTTATCTTTTTCTATATTTTTAATTTTTATGATTTTACATATAGTTCTTTCTAATTCAAAATGGTAACGTACAAGTCCTTTAGAACCTGAACTATGCATTCAAAAATATAGTGCACAAAAAGAACAATAACTTCATAAAATAAATATAACCAGTTTAAATAAGACTTTAAAATAAAAATTAATTTGTCTTTTGAATTTTTTTTATTTACTTCATTCTCTAGTAATGGTTCCAAAAACTTGTTCCACTCCAATATTTAAACTTACTATATATATATATATATATATATATTTCATTATATCATCCAAAGGTAGAAATCTGTGGAATAGTCTCCAATCGAAGAATGACATTGAAGGAGAGAATTTGGTAGACCAGATAAGTGTATTCCAGCTAGTAGAAGACCAATTAGTGAAAGAATTTGGTAGACCACATAAGTGTGCCCCAGCTTGACAGTTTTTTGATGTAGTTGGAGCCAAAGGGATTTGAGCTTGAAATCTGGCAGAGTTTCTAGCCATGCATATGAACCATGCCACCGTGCAAGGGATGACAAAAAGATTAGCTTTAGCCTAGTTAGACCAATAGACAGGGAAGGAGTACCAACTGAGGAGAAGAGTATTCACATGTAGAGTCTGCACTAGGCTTTGCCAAAAAACTTATGAAAATTGGCATGCAAAGAAGAGGTGGTCCAGTGATTCTTCAACATTTTGACATAAAGAACAGCAAGATGGACCTCTCAAGCCCTTCAGTTTTAAGATATCATCATTAGGGAGGATATTGTGCCATAATCTCCAACAAAAGAAAGACATAGATGGGGTTAGGAGCTTGCCCCATAGTGCATGTTGCAATGCTACCTGAAATGAAAGGGGTGAGTTTTTGGGATTGGGAGTTTTTGGTAATATGTTTTTCATTCAAGCATGGGTTGAGGGGAGTGTTTATGACTTGCTGAGCTTGTGCATTAGTAAGGATGTTATTTATAAGTGTACAATTCCACTGGTTGTCTATCCAGAAGTCATTGACTTTTAAATTAGCAAAGTTCTTGTTATGGTTACTGGTGAGCTTTTCTCCATTCCACAGCCATTGATCCAGCCAGAAATGAATATTTCCTTCACGTAATTCCTAAATAAAGAGTGTTTCAGCCAGTGTTTTAATAGAAATTAGTTTGTGCCATAATCTAGAATCTCCCAGCTTAGATGTGGCAGCAGATGGGTGATCATTTCTGCAGTACTTTCCTTTTAAGAATTTTTCCCATAAACAATCTTGGGCTCTAAAACGAATCCAGAGTTTGCACATGTTGACAAAACTCATGTGGGTGAAGTCCCAGAAGCCAAGACCTCCAGCAGATAAAGGTTTACACACTTTCTTGCATGGAAACCAGTGAAGCTGCTTATGTTGCCCAACCCAAAGGAATTTGTTAAAAATCTTACTTGAAGTATTTTGAGTACTTTTCTTGATACTGAACATCTGTAAAGCATAGGAGGGGAAGGATAGAAGAATGCTTCTAATAAGTGTAATTCTACCTCCATTAGATAGAAAAGAGTTAGTCCAACAATTGAGTTTTGCTTTGATCTTGTCAATAGAAGCATTGAATTGGGTTTGCTTGACCCTGCCTTTAAAAAGGTGGACCCTAAGGTACGTGAGTGGGAGGTGAGCATGGGTGAAACCAGTAAGATCAGCAATCAAATGCTTCAACTGACAGGGCACCTTAATACCAGTATAAAAATTGCATTTGTGGATATTGAAATTCATACTAGAAGTCTCTTGGAAATGCTGAAGAATCTGATGAATGGATTGTTGACCTCATTTTTATAATGAGTCAATACCTTTTTGACCCAAAAAGTCAACTTTGGACAAAATGGTTAAACCAGACCCAATGACCAACCTTGTTGACCCCATAGGTCACCCTTTTGACCTAAATAGTCAACTTTGGTCAAAACGGTCAAACCAGACCCAATGACCAACCCTGTTGACCCCATAGGTCACCCTTTTGACCTAAAAAGTCAACTTTGGTCAAAACGGTCAAACCAGACCCAATGACCAACCTCGTTGACCCCATAGGTCACCCTTTCGACCTAAAAAGTCGACTTTGGACAAAATGGTCGAACGGACCAATGACCAACCCTGTTGACCTCATAGGTCGACGTTTTGACCTAAAATATCGACTTTGGTCAAAATGAGTCGAGCCGGACCCAATGACCGACCATGTTAACCCCATAGGTCACCCTTTTGACCTAAAAAGTCAACTTTGGTCAAAATGGTCGAACCGGACCCGATGACCGACCCTGTTGACCCCATAGGTCGACCTTTCGACCTAAAAAGTCGACTTTGGTCGAAATGGTCAAACTAGACCCGATAGCCGACCTTGTTGACCCCATAGGTCACCCTTTGGACCTAAAAAGTCAACTTTGGTCAAAATGGTCAAACCGGACCCAATGACCAGCCACGATGACCCCATAGAGTCGACATTTTGACCTAAAAAGTCAACTTTGGTCAAAATGGTCAAACTAGACCCGATGAACGACTACAGTTGACCCCATAGGTCACCCTTTGACCTAAAAAGTCGACTTTGGTCAAAATGGTCAAACCAGACCCAATGACCAACCCTGTTGACCTCATAGGTCAACGTTTTGACCTAAAATATCAACTTTGGTCAAAATGGTCAAACCAGACCCAATGACCAACCATGTTAACCCCATAGGTCACCCTTTTGACCTAAAAAGTCAACTTTGGTCAAAATGGTCAAACCAGACCCAATGACCAACCCTGTTAACCCCATAGGTCAACCTTTTGACATAAAAAGTCAACTTTGGTCAAAATGGTCAAACTAGACCCAATGACCAACCTTGTTGACCCCATAGGTCAACCTTTTGACCTAAAAAGTCAACTTTGGTCAAAATGGTTAAACCAGACCCAATGACCAAGCCTGTTGGCCCATAGGTCACCCTTTTGACCTAAAAAGTCAACTTTGGTCAAAATGGTCAAACCAGACCCAATGACCAACCCTGTTGACCCCATAGGTCACCCTTTTGACTTAAAAAGTCAACTTTGGTCAAAATGACCAAACTAGACCCAATAACCAAACCTGTTGACCCCACAGGTCAAACCTTTGACCCAATGACATGTTTAAAGCCCCACAATGATAAAATCACAAATATTGTGATCAAATCAACCATGACAAAGTTAAAAAAAAGTTACATTGGACATCTTGAAATTAAATTGATCAATTTAGGCTGACTTGGTCAACCTAAATCAAAATTGGTCAACACTTATCTATTTTAATCAAAATAGGTAAAAATGAAATAAAAAAACAAAATTAATCAAACAATTAATTTCAAAATTATTTTGATTAATTAAATTAATTAATGGTTTAACTTTCACTATTTTAATTAAATGACATACTTAAGTAAAATAAAAATTAAATTAAAATCATAGAATGACAAAATTAAATAAAAAATGATAAAATTAATCAATTAATTAATTTAAAATTATTTTCAATTAATAAATTGATTAATGAAATAATTTCCAACAATTTTTAATAACATAATTAATTAAAATGGAAATGACACATGGCCTTTTCATAATTAATTAAAGTTAAAGCTAAATTAAACCCATCATAAGACATAATTAACACATGACAAAGCTTAGCTTAAATTATGGCTTACCATGGGTTAACTCCCATCATGGTGAATAAAAGGAGGTGGCTCTTTCTCCTTCATTCTACGCCATGACTCACCTCTACTCAACATGTGGTGGCCGGCCAACACTAAGGCTTATTTCCCACCTCCTAAGCTAACCAATGGGAAGGAAACAAAGCTTAAACTCCACTCGTCACCATGGTTAAATGAAATCATGAGGGGGGAACATATGTGTCACCATTTGCCAAAGCTAATGGGTGACTTGTAAGCTCATGAGGAAGGGAAATTACAGCTCATTTCAAAGAGCTAAACCACCTCATGCATGATCCAATGGAAAGGAGCCAAAACAAAGAGCTCATGATGGAAAACTTAGTAGAGACAACCATAGTTATCCCCTCAGCCAAAAATTCATTAATAGGGAAGATAACAACTCCCCTAGTACAGCCTAAGCCAAGCCATGGCCTCCCCATGGCTATAAATAAGGCCATACCCGAGCCTTACAAGGAAGAAGAAAAAATTTAGTGAGACCTATAAGTCGCTCAAATCTTCGGCTCCCAACACAAAAACTCTTCCCAAGAGTCTTAGCAATCCATTTTGATCAAACCCAAGCCATAGATTGAGCCCAATCGAGCCAATTTGATCAATATTCAAAAACAGCCCAAACCAACTACCTTCTTAAAATTCTCCTTTGAGGCCGACTTTTGAACCAAATTGGTGCTGCAACAATCTTCCTCTGGAGTCTTAGAAGACAACTACAAGGTCCGATCAAGCTTGATTTACTTGTGGCAAAGGTATGAAATTATTTTTCTTAAAATAATTTATATTTTTGAAATATCATGTGTTATACTAGCCCAGAAATGTTGCATCACCGTATGGATATATTTTACATGTTTAGATGATTCCATAGGTTCAAAAATGACTTAATTTCGTTGAGAAATGAGTGAGATAATAATGTTTCAAGTTTAACGGTTCGGAATTTCTTGGAAAATAAGGGATTTATCTCCGCCATCCGTTCCCGTGTTTTGGAACGGACGGCGCTGATCGCACCATCCGGTGTACGCTGTTCGGATCCGTGCACGGGATCTTCCCGCACTTCGACGCGTACGAGGCACGAGTCGCTAGGCCGATTTTCTGGAATTAATAAATTCCAGAAAACCTTAAAAACTTCAAAAATTCATATCTTTTGATCCAGAGGTCACAAAAATAAAATAAAAATACCTCTGGAAAGCTCTTGATAAGAGAAAAATTATGAAATAAAAATCATAATTTTATTCCCATTATTTAATTTTTAAATAATTAAATACTCTCTGGAGTATTTTAATTATTAAAAATTAATTATAAATCAAAAAAATCTGAAATTTTGATGCATTTATCTTTATTCTCATAGGAATGTTTCATGATTTTTCCAAGGACAGAAAACATACCTATGACACCTTTTTCTAATTTTCAAGACATTTTGTAATTACTTCAAATAATAATTACAGAAAAAAAATTAAGAAAAATAAAATAAAAATGATTAGAAATGTTAGGGTAACAAAAAATGACCCTAGGAAAATAATTTCTAAGTCATAAAAATAATTTTAAATGATATTTTAAAATTTACGATTAAAATTCATTATTAAATAATAAATTTAATCCTAAAAATCACCCTTTTATAAACTTAACCTATTTCATTAAGAGTCTAAGTTTGAAATGAATCTAGTCCATGTTAGACTCATGAAAAACTTTAACTAAGTCTAAAAAATGATAAATTAGACTTGATAAACTTTAATTAAGTTTAAAACATCATTTAAACCTATTAAACCTTAAGCTTAATCAATTAAGTCTAAAATGAAAAAATTAGACTTAATTAGGTTAAAAACATCATTTAAACCTATTAAACATTTTGTTTAATAAATTAAGTCAAAAATGACAAAATTAGACTTAATTAGATTTAAAACATCATTTAAACCTATTAAACCTTAAGCTTAATCAATTAAGTCTAAAATGACAAAATTAGACTTAATTAGGTTTAAAACATCATTTAAACCTATTAAACCTTAAGCTTAATCAATTAAGTCTAAAATGACAAAATTAGACTTAATTAGGTTTAAAACATCATTGAAACCTATTAAACCTTAAGTTTAATCAATTAAGTCTAAAATGACAAAATTAGACTTAATTAGGTTTAAAACATCATTTAAACCTATTAAACCTTAAGTTTAATCAATTAAGTCTAAAATGACAAAATTAGACTTAATTAGATTTAAAACAACATTTAAACCTATTAAACCTTAAGCTTAATCAATTAAGTTTTAAATGAAAAAATTAGACTTAATTAGATTTAAAATATCATTTAAACGTATTAAACCTTAAGCTTAATCAATTAAGTCTAAAATGACAAAATTAGATCTAATTAGGTTTAAAACATCATTTAAACCTATTAAACCATAAATTTAATCAATTAAGTCTAAAATGACAAAATTAGACTTTATTAGGTTTAAAACATCATTTAAAGCTATTAAACCTTAAGTTTAATCAATTAAGTCTAAAATGACAAAATTAGACTTAATTAGGTTTAAAACATCATTTAAACTTATTAAACCTTAAGTTTAATCAATTAAGTCTAAAATGACAAAATTAGACTTAATTAGGTTTAAAACATCATTTAAACCTATTAAACCTTAAGCTTAGTCAATTAAGTTTAAAATGTCAAAATTAGACTTAATTAGAATTAAAACATCATTTAAACCTATTAAACCTTAAGCTTAATCAATTGAGTCTAAAATTACCTAAATTAGGTTTAATTAACCTTAAAAAATTAGACTTAACCCATAATAAGTCTAATTCAATCAATTAAACCTTACCTAAATTAGGTTTAATTAACCTTAAACAATTAGACATAACCCATAATAAGTCTAATTAAATCAAATAAACCTTACTTAAATGAGGTTTAATTAACCTTAAACAATTATACTTAACCCATAATACGTCTAATTAAATCAATTAAACCTTACCTAAATTAGGTTTATTTAGCCTTAAACAATTAGACTTAACCCATAATAAGTCTAATTAAATCAATTAAACCTTACCTAAATTAGGTTTAATTAACCTTAAACAATTAGACTTAACCCATATTAAGTCTAATTAATTAATTAAACCTTACCTAAATTAGATTTAACTAACCTTAAACAAATTAGACTTAACCCATAATAAGTCTAATTAAATCAATTAAAACTTACCTAAATTAGGTTTAATTAACCTTAAACAATTAGACTTAACCCATAATAAGTCTAATTAAATCAATTAAACCTTACCTAAATTAGGTTTAATTAACCTTAAACAATTAGACATAACCCATAATAAGTCTAATAAAATCAAATAAACCTTACTTAAATGAGGTTTAATTAACCTTAAACAATTATACTTAACCCATAATACGTCTAATTAAATCAATTAAACCTTACCTAAATTAGGTTTAATTAGCCTTAAACAATTAGACTTAACCCATAATAAGTCTAATTAAATCAATTAAACCTTCCCTAAATTAGGTTTAATTAACCTTAAACAATTAGACTTAACCCATATTAAGTCTAATTAATTAATTAAACCTTACCTAAATTAGATTTAACTAACCTTAAACAAATTAGACTTAACCCATAATAAGTCTAATTAAATCAATTAAACCTTACCTAAATTCGGTTTAATTAACCTTAAACAATTAGACTTAACCCATAATAAGTCTAATTAAATCAATTAAACCTTACCTAAATTATGTTTAATTAACCTTAAACAATTAGACTTAACCCATAATAAGTCTAATTAAATCAATTAAACCTTACCTAAATTAGGTTTAATTAACCTTAAACAATTAGACTTAACCCATAATAAGTCTAATTAAATCAATTAAACCTTACCTAAGTTAGGTTTAATTAACCTTAAACAATTAGACTTAACCCATAATAAGTCTAATTAAATCAATTAAACCTTAGCTAAATTAGGTTTAATTAACCTTAAACAAATTAGACTTAACCCATAAAAAGTCTAATTAAATCAATTAAACCTTACCTAAATTAGGTTTAATTAACCTTAAACAATCAAATTTAACCCATATTAAATCTAATATAACTTGAATACAACCTAATCTGAACTCAAGTTAACCTAAATCTTAGGTTCAACTTACATTGAATCTAACATAACCTAAACCTAACTTAAGTCTAATCTACATTAGACTTAAGTCAAATCAAACTTAGGTTCAACCCGACATGAACTTAAGTCAAACTTAAACCTAACTTAAGTCTGACCTACATTAGACTTAAGTCAAATTGAACTTAGGTTCAACCTGACATGAATCTGAGTCAAATCTAAACCAGAACTTATGTCTAACCCATATCAGACTTAAGTCAAAATCAAACAAACGATCAACCCGACACGAACCTAAGTCTAACCCAAAAATTATTCTTAACTCAAGACTCAACCCATATTGAACTCAAACCAACTTTAAGTATGGGTTCAACTTAACTTGAACCTAACTTAAGTCAAACCTTAACTTAAAACCAAATCACATTGAACTTTTAACTTAACTTAATTCAAACCTAAATTCAACATAAAATTTTAATTAAGTCTAACATATTAGACTTAATTAAATCATCAAACCATTAATTAATTGAGATTTAAATAAATAAACCTTGATTAAGTCTAATTCATTAATATCTCAATAAACTTCAGCTAAATAGACTTAATCAAAACTTAAAGTCTTACCTAAAAAGGACTTAGATGGTCAGTAATTCTAATTAAGTCTAATTTATTAGACTTGATTAACCTTTAAGTCCTATTTAAACAAGGCTTAAAACTTAATTAAGTCAATTCTAAACTAACTTTTTAACTTAAAGTTCAGACAGACATGAACTCAAGTTAATTAGATTCAATCAACATTGAATTTAATTTAGGTTCAACCAGACATGAACCCAAGTTAGCTCAATCAATATTGAATCTAACTTCCAACTTTTTAACTTAAGTTCAGATAGACATGAACTTAAGTCGATTCAATCAACATTGAATTTAACTTAGGTTCAACCAGACATGAACCCAAGTTAGTTCAATCGATATTGAATCTAACTTCCAACTTTTTAACTTAAGTTCAGGTAGACATGAGCTTAAGTAGATTCAATCAACATTGAATTTAACTTAGGTTCAACCAGACATGAACCCAAGTTAGTTCAATCAATATTGAATCTAACTTCCAACTTTTTAACTTAAGTTCAGATAAACATGAGCTTATGTAGATTCAATCAACATTGAATTTAAATTAGGTTCAACCAGACATGAACCCAAGTTAGCTCAATCAATATTGAATCTAACTTCCAACTTTTTAACTTAAGTTCATATAGACAAGAACTTAAGTAGATTCAATCAACATTGAATTTAACTTAGGTTCAATCAAACATGAACCCAAGTTAGTTCAATCAATATCGAATCTAACTTCCAACCTTTTAACTTAAGTTCAGACGGATATGAACTCGAGTTAATCTAACCTAACTTTCAACTCGAATTCAAACGAGAGATGAATTCAAAATTTAAGTTTAAACTTAAGTCGAAGACATAAATTCAACATTTCGAACCAAAATCGACGTAAATTCGATATTTTAAATAAAAATTCAACATAATCAACATAAATTCGATATTTCAAATAAAATTTGACTTAATCGACATTTCAAACATAAATCAACATAACCGACATAAAATTGACATTTCAAATATAAATTTGACAAATATTGATATTAAACGAAATTAAACCGACATTTCGACAAAATTAAACATTAATCAATATAATTTGACATAAACCGACATCCAGGACATGTTAAATCAAAACATCCTACAAAATTTTAAGGCAATGAACATAACATTATTTTTTGACAATCTTTTCTTTGCAGGGTGAAGACAAAAAGTTTCATTTAGATTTTCTTTGCATGTTATAGGATGTGCTAACTCTGTTTTGCAGGACGACATTCCACAAAATGAAAAAAAACTTTTAGGATAGTCACTAAAACAAAACATAACAATGACATGGAAAACAAAAACAAAACTTTTAAGATAACGACATGAAAAACAAAATCAAAACCTAAAAATAATAAATATGACATGACATTTAGGAGTGATAGTGGGTACATCTCTCCTTAAAAATAAAAATTTAGAAAACAAATGTTCATATTAATCAGAAGTTTTCTTGAACAATTAAAAATTGTTCATGATGTAATTAACTATAGAAGCCTGCTTCTAGAGGAGATCCAAAAGATCACACAATAGAAATCTCTAGTTTTCCATGATTTTCTTTATATGAAAGTTCTAGGATATTCTTCTATAAGGATTGTCATAAACATCCTTTTGTACTATTAGCCTTAAAATTCCTCAAATCTTTCATGGGATTTATAGGAATAAAATTAGGCTAATATTAGATGGTGACTCCTCAATATTGACATTCCACACTAATCTCTTCCCCTTGTCACCAAGAGATTTTGTGGCGACTCCGCTGGGGAATATCTTTCTTCTCATCTTTTATCATCATTTGTTTTCATTTCAAATTTTAAAATAAGTTTCCAGTTTATAAATAAGTCAATAATATTCGTTTTTCTTCAAATTTCAGAAAAATTGCGATGGATTCTCTGAATTCAATATTTTCTTATTTTCAAGACTTTGACATACTAATTGAGGAAAATCCTTCCTTTTATCAAAATGATTATGGATTATTTAGTGAAACGGAAATCCTTATCAAACTGATACACAATCTTTCCAAGAATTTGACTTACAACCTTTTGAAGACTTTCTGAATTTTACACAAAATTTGCCTGAATATACACCAGAAGAACCTTATACCTTTGAAGAAATGAAGAGACAAGCTGATAGGAAAGGAAAAACAAGTTTTCAAGGAAGATGATGCTCCGCCATCATCTAGGTATGAAATTGGATCTTGTTCAAAAAACATTCATAAAACTCCTTCATTCAAAAGAAAGAAAAGGTAGAACAAAAATGATAATTTTGAAACACCTGAATTTCAACAGAATATTTTTGGAAACCCTTCCTTTTTAGAAGAAAATCAATATATTCCAATTCCTGTAAAATACACTGATAATTCCTTTCAACCTAAAAGCTCTCCTCCGTTTCGTGCTATATATTCAGTGTTTAAAAGGTTAGCACAAAAAGATAGATGTTCACTATCTAAATTATTAAACAAAATGGGTTGTGCAGTCTCCAACACCATGAAAAGGAGAATTTTAGCGATGGAAAATCCTGACTATCAAGAAGCCGACTATCAATTTCCAGCGATAAACATTGTGTTCGAGTGCCGAGTAAAATTTCAATTGGGCCCTAGAATAAAAGATGTGGTAGTCACAAACGATAAAGCTAGATATGATGAATTGATGTCAGGAGCAGAAGATACAACTGCTAAAATGTCAGACTTGGTCCAAATGCTACAAAAAGCAAATTATCCACACACAGGATACGATACACCACCTGAAAATTCTCGTCCCCTACTTAAAAATAATGTATGGAGACGAAAATCATCTGAAAGAAATTCAGATACCACCAACACTCCTATGAATAGTTCACAAGAAGAAACTTGCAAAAAACATTCTGCAAAATTATTTGAAGAAAGATTGAAGAAATTAAAAAATGATATAAAACAACTTTCAGAGCAAAGGAAGAAAGATACTTCTGATAGTTCCAATGAAAATGTTGCCAGTGTTAACATGGTAGAAACACGATCTACTTCCATAGCACAAGAATCAATTGAGGAGGAGGCAACCAATGAATTACGAGCAGTGATACAACAACGTGAAGAACAAATTAGTCATCTTGAACAAAAAATGGAAGAATTGGTAGCAACTCTGCAAAATCCACCAACGAATCCTTCTCCAGCCGTTGAAATCATCAGACCGGAGGCTATTCATATCCTTGAAAATAAAGAAGAACCAATAGATATTGAGGAAAGCACTCAAAAGAAAAATAATTCCCCTCATAATGAAATTCCAGAAAAGGATATTACAAAACTTGTGGAGCAAAAAATTAAAGAAACAATGGCTCAAGTGAAAGTTGGAGCATTAACTCCAAAGGGTAGACCATACCAAGAGGAATTTGATTCTATTTAGTACCCTAAAGGCTTTGTTATTTCTATCTTTAAAATGTTTGATGGAACGGGTAATCCCCGACAACACCTAGCACATTTTAGAGCAAGCTGCTGTAATGTTGGAGGAAGTGATGGTCTCCTATTTCGACAATTTGTTAACAGTCTTACGGGAGTTGCCTTCGATTGGTATGCAGAACTTCCCAATGGATCTGTTAAAACCATTGTGGAACTTGAAAGCCTCTTTATTCAACATTTTGTAGGAGCACAACATCACGCCACTGTTGGTGATTTGGTGGTAGAAAAACAAAACCGGGAGAAAGGTTAGTGGATTATATTTTACGCTGGAGAAATCTCAGCATGAAATGTGAAGCACAACTACAAGAGCAACACGCTGTTGGAATATTGCTTAAAAATATCCGTGGTCCTATAGCTTTTATGCTCGAAAGGATTCACAATAAAGACATTTGAAAAACTACTCGGTAAAGTTGCTAATCTCAAGAAGAAGCAAAGCGGATGAGCGTAACGAGAAAAGCGAAAAGATAAAAACTATCAAAACATTTGAAAAGAAACCCGGAAATGTTGTAGAAAAAGGTAAACGAAGTGATGCGGATTCGACGGAACAAAAGAAACAACAACGATAGAATCCTTCGACATCGCGAGACATCACCTCGATTACAACTTCAACAACCAATCTCAGTACCAACAGAAAAGAAAATAATGGCTGAAATAATGAATAAAGAATATTCATTTAAAACAGAAGCCGTTAGTAAAATATTTCGTAGTCTGCTTAAAATGCCCGAATTTAAGCTACCAGAAGCTAAAAGGCCAGCAGAAATTGACATGAAAGATAATCCTAATTATTGACCATATCACAGAATGCTTGGACATAAAATTGAAGACTGTTTGTCTTCGAAGCTGAGTTGGAGCGTAATTTTAAAGACGGAAACATAATAATCCCGAAAGAATATTTGAAAGAACCTGAAAAAGGATCAGTCAATATGATTTCGATAGAGAAACTCAATCCTGGAAACAAAGACAGTACTTCTGAAGAAATCTTTGCTAAATATCAAATCACAAAATTTCCCAAGAAGGAAAAGAAAAAGAAAATCAAGAAACCGAAAAAGATCGAAAGGTCTTCCAAGTATAGGGGCTGCAACTCCTTTTGTACCTTCTAGTTCATTTTCCTCTTGTACTAGGATAGTTATGTCGGGTGAAGGACGAAAAATCCTTGAACTGATAACTTTGTATGACTTCCTTTTTACTATCATGAATAATAACAATCCTAGTTTTGCTTATATTTTGTCTATTTTGGGCGATGTTTCTGAGAATAATCATTTGAATTCTAACCCTATAGACGATACTCAAATCGTATATGATCAATCTAAAGACAACCAAAATAATGAAAATACAGATGAAATGTTTGATAACGACAAAGATGAAAATGACATTGCTACACTTCAACTACAAGGAACTCCGATTTCCATAGAATTGGAATTCTCGGATTCAGAAACTAAAGAGTCGGATAATCAACTTGAAGAAATAATTGAAATTAATTTGAGAAGTGGAAAAATCTTACCTCCTAGGATGATTCCACAAGAAAAAGAAAAATAAATAATCACACCAGACAAGATCATTCCTCCACCACATCCCCAAACCTCTGAAAGAAATAAGGATGATCTTCATAACAAAGTGGATTATAACGTACTAGCTCATTTGAGAAAATTACCTGCAAAGTTAAGAATCTATGACGCTCTCATACTTTCTAAAGAAATGAGAGAATCGTTAATAAAGGCCCTTTCAGATCCATATATTTACTTAACTCAACTTGCTAGTATTAGCCAAAATGAAGCTTACCCATTAGAGGAATCAATGAAGATTACCTTCTCTGACAATGACTTGTTACTTGGAACAACTGAACACAATCGTCCACTGTATATTACGGTGAACATAAATGATACAATACTTTCAAGAGTTCTTATTGACCCAGGGGCTTCAATCAACATTAGGAATTTGAGAATTCTTGCATATTTGGACATTGATGCCTCTCAACTATCAAGGGATACGATGATGTTACGAGGATTCAATCAGCAAGGAGAACGGACCCTTGGATCAATAACATTACTCTTAAAAATAGCTGACTTGGCAACGACCGCAAAATTTCATATTATTGATTCAGACTCCTCCTTTAATGCCTTACTTCGAAGACCATGGCTTCATGAATACAAAATGGTTCCTTCTTCATTACATCAATGTATAAAATATCTAAGAAAAGGACAAGAATGTCGTATTATAGGAGATTTGCAACAGTTTTCAATCAATTAAATCGGTATACATGAAGATGCAGCATATTATGATCCTATAAATAGAACAATGTCTTCCAAAGAAACAATGGTGGATGTGGAAGAAAAGAACAAAGAAAAGAAAATAAATGAAAAGAATTCTTCTTCAACTAAGACAAGAGGAACTAATTCCCGTCAAACTCATACTCGAGGACGAGGACGAGAGAAAGAAGATCCGATTGTTACAATGAAGAAACCACTGAAATTCAAAATCCACTTAGACTCTGAAGAAGAAACGACATCTGTGATAGCTAAGAAAACTCAATTCAAAATATCTTTGGAAGAAGAAGATAAAGAAAGCCAATTTGAATCTATATATTGACTCCAATCTCTACTACTAAGATTGAGAATTTAATAGTCAAAGAAGTATATAATGATGACAAAAAGCCAATTAAGTTTAGATTTGGTTCTACTTCCTCTTGTACTGAAAATGATGTAAAAATAGAAGATGAAAATCTTCCACAATCAATGAAAATTCCTTTTGAGTTGTATTCTCCTTGGGCACAAAAATTTATTCAAAATAGTTTAAAGCTCAAACAATGGTCTTTAAAACAACCACATTTCATTGAACAAATGTGGAATAATAATAAACAAAATTCTAACTCCAAAGAAGGTATTGGATTTGGAACTCTAGGACAATTAGATAACATAGAATTTTGTCTGACCATCACTGAAGAATATAATTCCGAATCATTGCCTGATCTTCCAATTGAAGATGCTCCTCCAGAATTGGAAGAAGAAATTAAATTGACAATTGATGAATTAAAAGAAATAAATTTAGGAACAGATGAAAATCCAAAACCAACTTTTATTAGTTCATTCCTTAATGATGAGGAAGCAAAAGACATAACTCGATTGTTGATAGAATATAAGAAGCTGTTTTGCTTGGACTTACGACGAGATGCTTGGTTTGTCTCTAGAAGTCGCAGTCCATAAACTTGGGATAAATCAAATCACAATCCCAGTTAAATAAGCTCCGAGGAGAATGCGTGTTGAAATAGAGCAACAAGTCATTGCAGAAGTCAAGAAATTGATAGAAGGCGACTTCATACAAGAAGAGAATTATCTGACATGGTTAGCCAATGTGGTGCCAGTTAAAAAGAAAAATGGACAGATAAGGGTCTGTATAGACTTCAGGGACTTAAATAAAGCATGTCCAAAAGATGAATTTCCTTTACCAATTCCTGAATAATGGTCGATATAGCATCAAAACATGCATTATTCTCCTTTACGGATGGATCATCAGGATATAACCAAATAAAAATGTTTTCGGAGGATGAAGCGAATACAGCTTTCCGGACACCCATGGGAATATATTGTTATAAGGTTATGCCATTCAGACGAAAAAATGCCGATGCAACCTATCAAAGAGCCATGACACGGATTTTTGATGAATTAATACATAATCAAGTCGATTGTTATGTCGACGATCTGGTTGTCAATAGTAAACAAAAATATGATCATATATACGATTTGAGAATTGTCATTGAATGACTACGATAATACAATCTTAAAATGAATCCCTTGAAGTGCGCCTTCGGTGTTACTTCAGGAAAATTTTTAGGATTTGTAGTTCGGCATCGTGGGATAGAAATTGATCCTCTCAAAATTGAAGCTATGCTGAACATGCCTCCTCTTAAAAATCTAACCCAATTGAGATCCTTTCAAGGAAAATTAGCGTATATACGACGTTTCATTTCCAATCTATCGGGTAGATGTCAACCTCTCACTGCCCTTACTAGAAAGGATACCAAATTTGTGTGGGATGAAAAATGCCAGCATGCCTTTGAAAATATTAAACAATATCTGACAACCCCTCCTATCTTAGTAGCCCCTGTATTAGGAAGACCTCTAATCCTTTACACCGCAGCATTGGACAATTCACTTGGAGCTTTATTAACACAAGTAAATGACGAGGGAAAAGAAAGTGCATTATACTATTTATGTCGTTGTTTAGTTCCAACGGAAATAAAATACCGGACAATTGAGAAGCATTGTTTAGCCTTGATCTTCGCAGTTCAAAAACTAAGGCATTATATGCTTTCTCATAAGGTAACTCTTATTTCAAGAGTTAACCCATTACAATATTTAATAACACGACCAACACTTTATGGGAGATTAGCAAGATGGGCAATGATCTTACTCCAATTTGATATAACATTTGTACCGTTACGTCGTTGTCAAAGGACAAATCCTGCGGATTTCTTAGCGAGCACATCCAATTCCAACTAGGTCACCCCTTAATGACGATTTACCTGATGAACAAATATCAGAAATAAAAAATTCCAATATGCAACGATGGGAACTCTACTTTGACGGAGCATCATCTGCATGGAAAAACAAAGACAAACAAACAATTATACCAGGCAAAGCAGGAGTAGGATTGATTTTCATTACTCTAGACAAAACGATGATGCCTTTTTCCTATCATTTGACAGAACCATGCACAAATAATGAAGCCGAATATGAAGCGCTCATAACCGGTCTAGAATTAACAATATTGATGGAAATTAAAAATATCGACATCTACGAGGATTCCCAGTTGATTATTTATCAAATTGCTAGCAAATACAAAACTTTGAAGTCACGACTTGAACAGTATTCTCGTTATACTCTGAATTTACTTCAACAAATTCCTGATGTAACATTCTTCTTAATCCAGAGACGAGACAATTCTCTAGCAGATGCTCTGGCAAAACTCGCAAAAGAATTTGCATGTCCAGAAGAAGACGACCTACCGATCTCTATAAGAGGACAACAAGTTCTTTCTCAAATTGATATGGATAATTTACATAAAATCGGTGAAAATATGACAATGACAATAAATGACGAAAATGATGATTGGCGACAACCAATCATCAAATATGTACAAACTGGAAAATTACATGAAAACACTTCTATTGTCAACCAAATTAAACAAAGAGCATTATCATATGCTCTAATAAATGATATTCTTTACAAACGATCTTTTGATCAAATGTGGTTAAGATGTTCAAACCAAGTTGAAGCTCAAGATATTTTTTAAGGAAGTTCATTCATGTTTATGTGGTGCACATCAATCTGGGCCCAAAATGAAAATGAAAATAAAAAGAATGGGTTATTATTGGCCAAAAATGATGGCAGATTGCCTTGACATTGCAAAGAAATGCCATCAATGTCAAATACATGGGGTGGTTTTACATCAACCTCCAAATGTCCTACACCCAACTATTGCATTATGGCCATTTGAATGTTGGGGTACCGACATAGTGGGCCCTATAGATCCTCCATCTTCCAAGGGTCATAAATTTATTCTAGCAGCCACTGACTATTTTTCCAAGTGGACAGAAGCAACACCACTTAGAGAAGTTAAGGCAGAACAAGTTCTTCATTTCTTTAAAACACATATCATTTATAGATTTGGAATTCCTCGAAGGATCATTTCAGACGATGGATTAGCCTTCAAAAACATGAAAATGAATAATTTTATCCAAAGACACGGGATTGACTGGAGATATTCCACAATTTATTATCCTAAGGCCAATGGATTAGCCGCAGCTTTCAATAAAACATTGGTTCAAATCTTGAAAAGACATTGAATAACAGCCCGAGATAGTGGCATGAACGATTAATAGAAGCTTTATGGGCTTATAGAACTACATACTCAACTCCAACACAGTCTACACCATTTGCTTTGGTATATGGTTCTGAAGCCATTTTACCACTTGAAGTCCAAATTCCTTCTCTCAGAATTGCGATAGCAAATAAAATAATTGAAGAAGAAAATGCTAGACTATGACTTGAAGAACATGAAAGTTTGGAAGGCAAACGTCTACAAGCCCAACAAAATCTCGAACTGTATCAAGCAATAATGATATGAGCTCACGACAAATTAGTTCGCCCCGGAACCTTTCGAATCAGCGAATTAGTTTTAGTTCTTCGAGGACCTATACTAGCTCATCGAAAGATAGGTGGTAAATTTGAACCAATATGGGAGGGCCCAAATGTAATTGAAAAGACATATTCGGGAGGATCCTACCAGTGGTGGATTGTCGAGGAGAAAGAATCCTGCCTCCGATCGATGGACGTTTTCTAAAGAAATACTATGCAACATAAAAATAAAAATGATTAACGACTTATTTATAAACTGGGACAATAAATTCTTCTTTCCAAAATCATCTTTAATTTTTTTATGACATCTGTTTCATTTGCTGAACAAATGTTTAAAAGGCTAAAATATCATTTTGTCTTATTATTTTCAAGAAAAATGTCTAAAGACAGACTATTTTTCTCGTTTCAAAATAATATGACCTTCGCCTTGGACCGTCGACACATGGATGAGGGAACCAGAATTCATTTCAACTTTGACCTGTTGCAGGTTGAATCCTTATATCACGGATCGTTACTTTATCTGGTGAATCATAATGAAGTTAATCTACAAACACCTTTGATAGAATTCAAATTCTGACAACCTGAAGAGTATGAATTCACAATCAATGATAGCTCAGATGAGCAAGAATTCATGACTACTTTAGTATAAGGAGTATCTACATCGGGTACAAAAAATATGGCAACAGGACTTACTAGATCACAGAGACGAAATCATAATAAACGACTGAAGCATCAAAAGCAATTACAAGAAAAACAAAATATGAAGGATATTAGTCAATCTAAATCATGAACTATTAATACTCCATTTGAAGAAATAAACTCTGCATTAGAAACAACAAATCTAGATCCTACAAAGAAAAATTAAGACGGGAAAGCGATTATCACTTCACCATCAGTCACACATGCTCAGAGTTTGATGGTGTCAGATAGGAAAGTTGACAGAAAGAATCACTCAAGGGAAGAGGTGCGACGAATTCGCGTTATCGAATGGAGAACCTTTGAACAATATAAGCATGTGAACAAAAGGACAATAAATATACTGGATGGTCTTAAACTGTTTACCAGAATATTTGATGAGGACGAACAAGTTGCTATCATTGATTATATTACAAAAGCCCGAAATCAGGGTAGGGCTGGACACCTTCGAAGGAAAATCTATTCTGAACACAAAAAATGGATTCGTGGCAAGGGCAGACAAACCATCCAATACGGGTGTTGCTAAAATTATGCAAGAGACAAAGAAGGAAATCTCCCCGGAATTTTGCGACACGAACAAGTAGATCCTCTGCCAACTGTGATAATTCAAATTATCAGACGACTTGTCACTTGGGGGATCATACCTGCAAATTGTGTTCCCGATAGCTGCATCATCAACATGTATGATGAAGGAGATTGTATCCCTCCTCATATTGACAGTCATGACTACGAAAGACCCTTTTGCACGGTGTCTTTAATGAACCGCTGCTCTATTGTATTTGGGAGGGAGATACAGATTCTCGGACCTGGAGAATTTGATGGAAAATGCCTTATCCTTCTGACTCGAGGATCAGTCCTTTTATTTCATGGAAATGGAGCAGACTTTGTAAAACACTGCATACCCAGCGTCCATAAGCCACGCATATCAATCACTTTGCGATGGATGAAGCCTGACAAGAGACCGGTTGGATACCAAGCTATCCCGGAACTTGAAGGATTGAAGCCGTTAGAGTTACCGTAATCCCATAAAAATGTCCGAACACCTGAAACATGTCCGACAAATAATGTTTTGGAGTGTAGGACGTTTATAGACAGTTTGTTGACATCCAAGGCTATGTTATGATATATATAAGAACTTTTGACATGTGATATATATGTAGTTGTCGATGTGTGATATATCAGTAACTGTTGGTATGTAAAATATCAGTAGTTTGTTGCAGCACGCTATATAATACGTACACATATATGTACCGTTAGCTTTTGCTTGCCATAATATGTACTGGTGAGCTTTTTATGGAAATAAAATGAAATGTTGGAAAAATGTTCCACATTGTCTATGATATGTCGACAGGTCCTAAAAATAATAAAATAAATTTTAATGATGAAATGAATAACTTGTGAAACTAAACATGAGAATTATCATTCGACCTATATAGGTCAAAACCCTAGTGGATATTCCCACCAAAAATATTAGTGAGTTTGCCACTCTCTCCGGTTATTGGATGTAAGTCATTTCCTGACACGAAAATCATGGCTTTCCTCTAACCAAATTTTGAAATTGACATTTTGAGGAAAATAGAAAATGATATCTATTTTCTCTCTCTGGTTATTGGATGTAAGTCCTTTCCTGACACGGAAATCATGGCTTTGCTCTAACCAAATTCTGAAATTGACATTTTGAGGAAAATAGAAAATGACATCTATTTTCTCTCTCTGGTTATTTGATGTAAGTCCATTCCTAACACGGAAATCATGGCTTTCCTCTAACCAAATCTTGACATTGACATTTTGAGGAAAATAGAAAATGACAACTATTTTCTCTCTCGGTTATTGGATGTAAGTCCTTTCTCGACACGGAAATCTTGGCTTTCCTCGAACCAAATCTTGACTTTGACATTTTGAGGAAAATAGAAAATGACATCTATTTTCTCTCTCTAGTTATTGGATGTAAGTCCTTTCCTGACACGGATATCATGGCTTTCCTCTAACCAAATCTTGACATTGACATTTTGAGGAAAATAGAAAATGACATCTATTTTCTCTCTCCGTTTATTGGATGTAAGTCCTTTCCTGACACGGAAATCATGGCTTTCCTCTAACCAAATTTTGAAATTGACATTTTGAGGAAAATAGAAAATGATATCTATTTTCTCTCTCTGGTTATTGGATGTAAGTCCTTTCCTGACACGGAAATCATGGCTTTCGTCTAACTAAATTTTGAAATTGAATTTTGAGGAAAATAGAAAATGACATCTTTTTTCTCTCTCCGTTTATTGGAAGTAAGTCCTTTCCTGACACAGAAATCATGGCTTTCTTCTAACCAAATTTTGACATTGACATTTTGAGGAAAATAGAAAATGACATCTATTTTCTCTCTCCGAATATTGGATGTAAGTCCTTTCCTGACACGGAAATCATGGCTTTCCTCTAACCAGATCTTGACATTGACATTTAGAGGAAAATAGAAAATGACATCTATTTTCTCTCTCCGGTTATTGGATGTAAGTCCTTTCCTGACACTGAAATCATGGCTTTCCTCTAACCAAATCTTGACATTGACATTTTGAGGAAAATAGAAAATGACATCTATTTTTTCTCTCCGGTTATTGGATATAAGTCCTTTCCTGACACGGAAATCATGGCTTTCCTTTAACCAAATCATGACATTGACATTTTGAGGAAAATAGAAAATGATATCTATTTTCTCTCCCTGGTTATTGGATGTAAGTCCTTTCCTGACACGTAAATCATTACTTTCCTCTAACCAAATCTTGACGTTGACATTTTGAGAAAAATAGAAAATGACGTCTATTTTCTCTCTCCAGTTATGGGATATAAGTCCTTTCCCGACATGAAAATCATGGCATTCCTTTAACAAAATAGCAACATTGACATTTTGAGAAATGAAATATGACATCCATTTTCTCTCCCGGTAAATTCCTTTTCAGACACGAGAAGAATATTCCTTCTAAGAACCAACAAACAAGACCTCTGACATCCTCTAGAAGCAGTATGATACCCACTCTTTTCCTGATTGTTATAGAACATCTCTCAGATCACTTCAGTCAACGCCAATATGTGCAGAATACTTATATAGTATTCTCCACATATTGGGTGCCCTTTTGTTGACCTCATTTTTATAATGAGTCAATACCTTTTTGACCAAAAATGTCAACTTTGGTCAAAATGGTCAAACCAGACCCAATGACCAACCCTGTTGACCCCATAGGTCACCCTATTGACCTTAAAAGTCAACTTTGGTCAAAATGGTCAAACCAGACCCAATGACCAACCATGTTGACCCCATAGGTCACCCTTTTGACCTAAAAAATCAACTTTGGTCAAAATGGTCAAACCAGACCCAATGACCAACCCTGTTGACCCCATAGTTCACCCTTTTGACCTAAAAAGTCAACCCTTTTGACATAAAAAGTCAACTTTGGTCAAAATGGTCAAACCAGACCCAATGACCAACCCTGTTGACCCCATAGGTCAACCTTTTGACTAAAAGTCGACTTTGGTCGAAATGGTCAAACCAGACCCAATGACCAATCATGTTGACCCCATAGGTCAACCTTTTGACCTAAAAAGTCAACTTTGGTAAAAATGGTCAAACCAGACCTAATGCCCAACCCTGTTGACCCCATAGGTCAACCTTTTGACCTAAAAAGTCAACTTTGGCTAAAATGGTCAAACCAGACCCAATTACCAACCCTGTTGACACCATAGGTCAACCTTTTGACCTAAAAAGTCAACTTTGGTCAAAATGGTCAAACCAGACCAAAGGATCAACCCTATTGACCCCATAGGTCACCCTCTTGACCTAAAAAAGTCAACTTTGGTCAAAATGGTCAAACCAGACACAATGACCAACCTTGTTGACCCCATAGGTCAATCTTTTGACCTAAAAAGTCAACTTTGTTCAAAATGGTCAAACCAGACCCAATGACCAACCTTGTTGACCCCATAGGTCACCCGTTTGACCTAAAAAAGTAAAGTTTGGTCAAAATGGTCAAACCAGACCTAATGACCAACCCTGTTGACACCATAGGTCAACCTTTTGACCTAAAAAGTCAACTTTGGTCAAAATGGTCAAAGCAGACCCAATGACCAACCCTGTTGACCCCATAGGTCACCCTTTTGACCTAAAAAATCAACTTTAGTCAAAATGACCAAAAAAGACGCGTTGACCAAACCTGTTGACCCCATAGGTCAACCCTTTGACCCAATGACATGTTTAAAACCCCACAATGATAAAATCACAAATATTGTGATCAAATCAACCATGACAAAGTTGAAAAAAAGTCACATTGGACATCTTGAAATTAAATTGATCAATTTAGGATGACTTGGGTCAACCTAAATCAGAATTGGTCAACACTTATCTATTTTAATCAAAACAGGTAAAAATGAAATAAAAACAATAAAATTAATCAAATAATTAATTTCAAAATTATTTTGATTAATTAAATTAATTAATGATTTAATTTTCAGTATTTTAATTAAATGACATAATTAATTAAAATGAAAATTAAATTAAAATCATAAAATGACAAAACTAAATAAAAAATGATAAAATTAATCAATTAATTAATTTGAAACTATTTTCAATTAATAAATTGATTAATGAAATAATTTCCAACAATTTTTAATAACATAATTAATTAAAATGGAAATGACACATGGCCTTCCCATAATTAATTAAAGTTAAAACTAAATTAAACCCATCATAAGACATAATTAACACATGACAAAGCTTAGCTTAAATTATGGCTAACCATGGGTTAACTCCCAACATGGTGAATAAAATGAGGTGGCTCTTTCTCCTTCATTCTAAGTCATGACTCACCTACTACTCGACATGAGGTGGCTAGGCCAACACTTAAGGCTTATTTCCCACCTCCTAAGCTAACCGATGGGAATGGAACAAAGCTTAAACTCCACTCCTCACCATGGTTAAATGAAATCATGAGGGGGGAACATATGTGTCACCATTTGCCAAAGCTAATGGGTGACTTGTAAGCTCATGAGGAAGGGAAATTACAACTCATTTCAAAGAGCTAAACCACCACATGCATGATCCAATGGAAAGGAGCCAAAACAATGAGCTCATGATGGAAAACATTGGAGAGACAACCATAGTTATCCCCTCAGCCGAAAATTCATTAATAGGGAAGATAACAACTCCCCTAGTATAGCCTAAGTCAAGCCATGGCCTCCCCAAGGCTATAAATATGGCCATACCCGAGCCTTACAAGGAAGAAGAAAAAAATTTAGTGAGACCTATAAGCTATTTAAATCTTCTGACTCCCAACACAAAAACTCTTCCCAAGAGTCTTAGCAATCTATTTTAATCAAACCGAAGACATAGATTGAGCCCAATCGAGCCAATTTGATCAATATTCAAAAACAACCCAAACCAGCCACCTTCTTAAACTTCTCCTTTGAGGCCGACTTTTGAACTAAATTGGTGCAGCAACAATCTTCTTCTGGAGTCTTAGAAGACAACTACATGGTCTGATCAAGCTTGATTTACTTGTGGCAAAGGTATGAAATTATTTTTCTTAAAATAATTGATATTTTTAAAATATCATGTGTTAGACTAGCCCAGAAATGTTGTATCACCGTATGGATATATTCTACATGTTTATATGATTCCATAGGTTCAAAAATGACTCAATTTTGTTGAGAAATGAGTGAGATATTAATATTTGCAGTTTAACGGTTCAGAATTTTTTCGAATTAGTAAGGGATTTATCTCTGCCATCCGTTCCCGTGTTTTGGAACGGACGGCGCTGATCGCGCCATCTGGTGTACGCTGTTCGAATCCGTACACGGGAACTTCCCGCTCTTCGATGCGTACGAGGACACGCGTCACTCGGCCGATTTTCTGGAATTAATAAATTCCAGAAAACCTTAAAAACTTCAAAAATTCATATCTTTTGATCGAGAGGTCACAAAAATAAAATAAAAATACCTCTGGAAAGCTCTTGAAGAGAGCAAAATCATGAAATAAAAATCGTAATTTTATTCCCATTATTTAATTTTTAAATAATTAAATACTCTCTGGAGTATTTTAATTATTAAAAATTAATTATAAATCAGAAAAATATGAAATGTTGAGGCATTTATCTTTATGTTCTTAGGAATGTTTCATGATTTTTCCAAGGACAGAAAACATACCTATGACACCCTTTTTCTAATTTTCAAGATATTTTGTAATTACGTCAAATAATAATTACAGAAAAATGAAAATTAAGAAAAATAAAAAAAAAATGATTAGAAATGTTAGGGTAACAGAAAATGACGCTAAGAAAATAATTTCTAAGTCATAAAAATAATTTTAAATGATATTTTAAAATTTAGGATTAAAATTCATTATTAAGTAATCAATTTAATCCTAAAAATCACCCTTTTAAAAACTTAACCTATTTCTTTAAGAGTCTAAGTTTGAAATGAATCTAGTCCATGTTAGACTCATGAAAAGCTTTAACTATGTCTAAAAAATGATAAATTAGACTTGATAAACTTTATATAGGTTTAAAACATCATTTAAACCTATTAAACCTTAAGCTAAATCAATTAAGTCTAAAATGACAAAATTAGACTTAATTAGGTTGAAAACATCATTTAAACCTATTAAACCTTAAGTTTAATCAATTAAGTCTAAAATGACAAAATTAGACTTAATTAGGTTTAAAACATAATTTAAACCTATTAAACCTTAAGCTTAATCAATTAAGTCTAAAATAACAAATTATACTTAATTAGGTTTAAAACATCATTTAAACCTATTAAACACTAAGCTTAATCAATTAAGTCAAAAATGACAAAATTAGACTTAATTAGGTTTAAAACATCATTTAAACCTATTAAACCTTAAGTTTAATCAATTAAGTCTAAAATTACAAAATTAGACTTAATTAGACTTAAAACATCATTTAAACCTATTAAACCTTAAGCTTAATCAATTAAGTTTAAAATGACAAAATTAGACTTAATTAGATTTAAAACATCAATTAAACCTATTAAACCTTAAGCTTAATCAATTAAGTCTAAAATGACAAAATTAGACTTAATTAGGTTTAAAACAACATTTAAACCTATTAAACCTTAAGTTTAATCAATTAAGTCTAAAATGACAAAATTAGACTTAATTAGGTTTAAAACATCATTTAAACCTATTAGACCTTAAGTTTAATCAATTAAGTCTAAAATGACAAAATTAGACTTAATTAGGTTTAAAACATCATTTAAACCTATTAAACCTTAAGCTTAATCAATTAAGTTTAAAATGACAAAATTAGACTTAATTAGATTTAAAACATCATTTAAACCCATTAAACCTTAAGCTTAATCAATTAAGTACAAAATTACCTAAATTAGGTTTAATTAACCTTAATCAATTAGACTTAACGCATAATAAGTCTAATTAAATCAATTAAACCTTACCTAAATTAGGTTTAATTAACCTTAAACAATTAGACTTACTTAAATTAGGTTTAATTAACCTTAAACAATTAGACTTAACCCATAATAAGTCTAATTAAATCAATTAAACCTTACCTAAATTAGGTTTAATTAACCTTAAACAATTAGACTTAACCCATAATAAGTCTAATTAAATCAATTAAACCTTACCTAAATTATGTTTAATTAACCTTAAACAATTAGACTTAACCCATATTAAGTCTAATTAATTAATTAAACCTTACCTAAATTAGGTTTAATAAACCTTAAACAAATTAGACTTAATCCATAATACGTCTAATTAAATCAATTAAACCTTACCTAAATTAGGTTTAATTAACCTTAAACAATTAGACTTAACCCATAATAAGTCTAATTAAATCAATTAAACCTTACCTAAATTAGGTTTAATTAACCTTAAACAATTAGGCTTAGCCCATAATAAGTCTAATTAAATCAATTAAACCTTACCTAAATTAGGTTTAATTAACCTTAAAAAAATTAGACTTAACCCATAATAAGTCTAATTAAATCAATTAAACCTTACCTAAATTAGGTTTAATTAACCTTAAACAATCAAATTTAACCCATATTAAATCTAATATAACTTGAATACAACCTAACCTGAACTCAAGTTAACCTAAATCTTAGGTTCAACTTACATTGAATCTAACATAACCTAAACCTAACTTAAGTCTAATCTACATTAGACTTAAGTCAAATCAAACTTAGGTTCAACACGACATGAACTTAAGTCTAACCTAAACCTAACTTAAGTCTGACCTACATTAGACTAATTCAAATCAAACTTAGGTTCAACCTGACATGAATCTGCGTCAAATATAAACCTGAACTTAAGTCTCACCCAAATCAGACTTAAGTCAAAATCAAACTTAGGATCAACCCGACATGAACCTAAGTCTAACCCAAAAATTAATCTTAACTCAAGACTCAACCCATATTGAACTCAAACCAACTTTAAGTATGGGTTCAACTTAACTTGAACCTAACTTAAGTCAAACCTTAACTTAAAACCAAATAATATTGAACTTTTAACTTAACTTAATTCAAAACTTAATTCAACATAAAATTTTAATTAAGTCTAACATAAAGACTTAATTAAATCATCAAACCATTAATTAATTTAGATTTAAATCAACAAACCTTGATTAAGTCTAATTCATTAATATCTCAATAAACTACAACTAAATAGACTTAATTAAAACTTAAAGTCTTACCTAAAAGGACTTAGATGGTTAGTAATTCTAATTAAGTCTAATTTATTAGACTTGATTAACCTTTAAGTCCTATTTAAACAAGGCTTAAAACTTAATTAAGGCTATTCTAAACTAACTTTTTAACTTAAAGTTCAGACAGAGATGAACTCAAGTTCATTAGATTCAATCAACATTGAATTTAATTTAGGTTCAACCAGACATAAACCTATGTTAGCTCAATCAATATTGAATCTAACTTCCAACATTTTTAACTTAAGTTCAGATAGACATGAACTTAAGTAGATTCAATCAACATTGAATTTAACTTAGGTTCAACCAGACATGAACCCAAGTTAGTTCAATCAATATTGAATCTAACTTCTAACTTTTTAACTTAAGTTCAGATAGACATGAGCTTAAGTAGATTCAATCAACATTGAATTTAACTTAGGTTCAACCAGACATGAACCCAAGTTAGTTCAATCAATATTGAATCTAACTTCCAACTTTTTAACTTAAGTTCAGATAAACATGAGATTAAGTAGATTCAATCAACATTGAATTTAATTTAGGTTCAACCAGACATGAACCCAAGTTAGCTCAATCAATATTGAATCTAACTTCCAACTTTTTAACTTAAGTTCAGATAGACATGAACTTAAGTAGATTCAATCAACATTGAATTTAACTTAGGTTCAATCAAACATGAACCCAAGTTAGTTCAATCAATATTGAATCTAACTTCCAACCTTTTAACTTAAGTTCAGACAGATATGAATTCAAGTTAATCTAACCCAACTTTCAACTCGAATTCAAACAGACATGAATTCCAAATTTAAGTTTAAACTTAATTCAAGACATAAATTCAACATTTCAAACCAAATCGACATAAATTCGATATTTTAAATAAAAATTCAACATAATCAACATAAATTTGATATTTCAAATAAAATTTGACTTAATCAACTTTTCAAACATAAATCAACATAACCGACATAAAATTGACATTTCAAATATAAATTTGACAAATATCGATATTAAACAAAATTAATCCGACATTTTGACAAAATTAAACATTAATCAATATAATTTGACATAAACCGACATCCAGGACACGTTAAATCAAAACATCCTACAAAATTTTAAGGCAATGAACATAACATTATTTTCTGACAAACTTTTCTTTGCAGGGTGAAGACAAAAAGTTTCGTTTAGATTTTCTTTGCATGTTATATGATTTGCTAACTCTGTTTTGCAGAACGACATTCCAAAAAACAAAAAAAAACATTTAGGATAGTCACCAAAATAGAACAAAACAATGACATGGAAAACAAAAACAAAACTTTTAAGATAACGACATGAAAAAGAATATCAAAACCTTAAAATAATAAATATGACATGACATTTAGGAGTGATAGTGGGTACATCTCTCCTTAAAAATAAAATTTTACAAAACAAATGATTGATATTAATTAGAAGTTTTCTTGAACAATTAAAAATTGTTTTAGATGTAATTAACTATAGAAGCCTGCTTCTATAGAAGATCCAAAAGAACCCACAATAGAAATCTCTGGTTTTCCATGATTTTCTTTATATGAAAATTCTAGGATATAATATTCTAGGATATTCTTCTATAAGGATTGTCATGAACATCCTTTTCTACTATTAGCCTTAAAATTCCTCAAATCTTTCATGGGATTTATAGGAATAAAATTAGGCTAATATTAGATGGCAACTCCTCAATATCGACATTCCACACCTATCTCTTCCCGTTGTCACCATGGATCTCACTACAGGTTTAGAAGCCTTGGAGAAAATAATAAGATCATTAGCATATGATAAGGTTTGATGGCGGGTGAGGAGGGAAGTTCTCTGCTAGGGTTTGAGCATGGCTAGTGATGGCGAAGGAGTGGTGGGGACAGTGGAAGGGGTGCTGCCTATCTCTTTTGTTTTTACTTTCAAGGTTTTAGTGGTGGATCTTGGAGTCTCCTAGTGTTTGAAACTTCCCAACTTTTTTGTTCTTTCGAAATTTACTATTCCATTGAGGTAGTGAGCTGCTCCTAGCATTTATTGGTACTCCCATTAACCTGGGAACCAATGTTGAGTGGACTAGAGCCATTTACATTGTTGCAGTTGGTAAAGATCTTACTCCTCTTTTTAACTTTGATCAACTTGTGTTTCTCCAAGCACTACATGATGCAGTTGTTGGGAAAGGTACTTGTCCCTTCATTCATCCCCTTGGTGAGAAATATGGATGTCCTGCTATTTTTTTCTCTTAACAAAAGCTGTAAACTTTAAATGAGGAAGTTAAGCCCACCAAAATTGACAAATTTGCCTTGGGTCATCCCAAACTGGACTTGGTAAAAAACTTTTATGACTCCTTCCACTTTTCTGCTGCATGGAGGATTGGGCTTCTTGATGGCATTCACTTCCTAATCCATCTCTCTAATGAGGATGAATATGCTAGTTTATTTGACAAACAATCTACCAAAATTGCTTGTACTGAAATGAAATTACAGAAATGGACTCCTGACTTTGACCCAAGCAAGGATCCCACTGTGGTCCCTATTTGGTTAAAATTCCCATAATTACCTTCTAGTTACTTCAACAGGAATGTCTTATTCCAAATAAGTAGAGCCATTGGCACCCCCTTGAAGATAGATACCCATACACTCAGTATGGAAAGACCTGTTGCAAGGGTTTGTATTGAAAGGGACATCACATTACTTGAAATCAAAAGAGTCTGTGTTGACTTTGTTCTTGATGGAACTTGGAAAGAGGTGGTGATGTAACAAAGGCCTTTTTATTGTCATCATTGCAAGATGTTTGGGCATACTAAAGAGAGGTATTTAAAATTGCTTTCCCTCTCTAAGAGAGCCCCCATCCCCATAAGACCTGCTGGAGTTGCTGATGTTGGTGATGCTACCTCTCTGGGGCCATGGGAGTAGATGTCCCTCCTATGGACAGCACTGCCACCCCTTCCTCTGGACCTTTTAATGATACAAGTGTACCAGCTATGGAGTTTCCTATTACTCCTACAGTTCGATCTGATGTCAATGAGAAACAGTCCCCATTGAGAACAAATGTAATTTAAGGTGATGATTCAACACATTTGAGGAACACCTTGGGTGATGATTCAAACTACTTAATGGAGGAGGATACTGAATTAGCTTTGGAAGGTGTTGGTATCATCCCAGCTAGTCATCAGGGAAAGATGAGAAAAAAAGGGACTTTGGAACTCATAATGTTACCAGATGACTGCCTTGTATCTTTTGGTGGCCACAAGTCCAGAGGCACAATTCACTCCCCTAGCTCTAGAGACACAACTGAAGAAGACTTTTTTAGTTATTAAATACCACAAGATGTTCAACAGACAGAAGATGGTGCCTTAATGTAGTTGAACAAGGAGTTAGAGGCAGATTGGCAAATTCAAAAATCCAAAAAGAAAAGAAAAGCTTTGATGGAGTTAAAAAATTTACAAGATGATTGCTCAAAAGGTGGAAGTTCAGTAACTACAAAGTTTGATTCCCTCTTTAGAACAAGGAGAGGGAGCCAAAGAAAAAATGATTAAGCTATTGTTTTGGAATGTCAGGGGACTGGCTCACCCTAAATCCCTTAACATACTTTTACAACTTAATAGGGTGCATAATTTTTGGTGCATAGCTATTTTGGAACCAATGGTTTCTAAATATCCTGATCAAATACTGAGGTAGTTCTTTGGATTTCAATTTTCTGCAAATGTAAATAAGAAAATATGGTTGCTTTTGTCGCAGGGAAGTCACTTGGCAGATATTGGTTGTCCACCCTCAATTTTTACATTTTTCATTTAAATTTACTGGTTAGGAGGGCCAAGCCACATTTTGTATATGCAGGCTGCTCTAAATCTGATAGACATGAACTTTGGCAGAATCTTATTCCACTAAGTCACTCTATCACCACAAAGTGGCTCAATGAAGGTGATTTTAATTGTCTGCTTGCCCCTTGGGAGATGTTAGATGGCAGAACTCTAGATATTAACAGAATGCAGAACTCAATGACAACATACAACCTGTTGGTCTACATGATTTAGGTTTCTCAGGGCTAAAGTTTACATGGAGAAGGGGGAAAATATGGGGGAGGTTGGATAGAATACTAGTTAATCACCATTGGTTAACTGATTTTCTGCAGACCACTGTACTTCATTTACCTTTGTCTGGCTCAGATCTTAGACCTATTGTGATTTCAATAATGGGTTCTGACACTATTCCTAAAGCCTCTTTAGATATTTGAATGTGTGGGCCTCCCATCCTGATTTTCTTGAACAAGTGCAATAGATTTGATAATCTTATAACTCAAACAACCCTTAGCTTAAGCTTTAAGTTATTCAAAAGAAGTTAGGTTCTCATCTTAAAAAATGGAGTTGGACTATCTTTGGAAACATAAATACTAGAGTCATTAATGCTGAAGCTAAAGTTACTAAAATTTAAAACCAATTCCCTAATGGGGGAGTCTCTGAAATTGATTTGCTTAATGCTAATGAGGAGTTTCTTACTGAAATCAAATTACAGGAACAGCTGCTACTCCAAAGAGTTGGGGTAACCAAATTTTGTGAGGGAGACAGGAACACTAAGTATTACCATGCTTGTATCAACTAAAAAAGGAAATGCAATGTTATTTATCAGATCATGGATGAGGATGGAAACTAGTTGAGAACTTATCAGGATCTTGTTAACAGTATTGTTTATCATTTCCAAAACAGGTTAACCCAACCCCCTTTTGTGAGATAGTCAATTAACTCTACTCTCTTCCTTCTCCTTAAAGATTACACCATCAATTTGAATCTTATTATCATCACTTCTGAAAGGGAGATTAAAACAGCCTTGGATTCTCTGGACAGTAACAAAGTGGCAGGCCCTGATGGTTTTTCAGCAGATTTTTATAAACAAGTTTGCAACATCATCAAATCTGATGTTATCAGAGTCGTACAAGATTTCTTTAGGGGTGGCCAACCTCCAAAATACTTTACTGCTTCTTCCATTACACTAATTCCTAAAGACACTAACTGCACTTCCTGGGATGATTTTAGACCAATTAGTCTAACTTATGTGATTTCCAAGATCATAAGCAAGGTCATGGTCTTCTGACTTCAACCCTACCAAGATCATCTTATCAGCTTAAATAAAATAGCATTTATCCAGGGTAGGAGCATTGTTGATAATGTTCTTTTGACACTTGAGTTGCTGATAGATTTAAATTGAAAGTGCAGAGGGGGTAATGCTATCTTCAAGCTGGATATACAGAAAGCTTATGACACAATCGATTTGGGTTTCATTGAGAAGGTGTTGACTGCTAGAGACTTTAATGTTGGATTAATTCAATTCATCTTTTGATGGCTTCACTACAACAATAACTCTATCCTCATCAATGGGGCTGCTCATGGGTTCTTAAATTCAACTAGGGGAATTAAACAAGCTGATCCTATTTCACCCTCCATATTTATTTTAATCGTTGATTAGCTATCAAGAATGCTAAATGATTTGTTTGAAGTTGCTCCACAAACTCTTTACAACCATAGATCAGATAATTCTATTAGTCACCTTGCTTATGCAGATGACATGATTATATTCCTCAAAGCTACCAAACCTTCTATCAAATTGATCACCAACAATCTTTGCACCTTTATGAATTGCTCTAGGATGAAGCTTAAGTTAAAGAAATGTGGTATAATGCTAAGTAAATGGATCATACCTCAGGTTGCAGATTGGACTATTCAGTATACTGGCTTTAATCTTCAAACTGGTCCATTGAAATATCTTGGTGTCCCTTTAATCAAAGGCAAAACTAAACAAGTTCAGTTTGATGTGGTTGTTAACAGGAGCCATAAATAACTCACCTGCTGGATTACTTCATTTATTTCTAATGGGGGAAGACTTACACTGCTCAAGAGTGTGCTGGCCGCTTTCCCTCTTACATATTACAAATGGTCACTATGATAAAAAGCACTCAATTATGGCTAGAGAAGACCTTCAACAAATTCTTGTGGGCTGGTTCTAGACAACAACTATACGGGACTAATTGGAGAAAAGTTTGTAAACCTTATGGAAATGGTGGCCTTGGCTTTAAAAGTTGATGTCCACTACAACAAACTAATTTTTGTAAGCTTTGGATCAACTTTAGAGCACAAACACATTGTGGGCCCACTTCCTTAAAGGCAAATACTCCAGACACTCTCACCCTACATTGGTTGTTGGGAAACTTGGGGATTCCAGAATCTGGTCTAACATGCTCAAAGTGAAAGATAAAGCTGAAGATTTATTTATATGGAAATTGGGGGAGGGTCAACTTAATTTACGGTTGGATAATTGGAGTGGGGAGGGGAAGCTGCAGCCCTATCTGTACGATAATAGTCACCTGCACCTAAAGGTAGAAAACTGCTTGCATGACGGGCAGGGGAGTATTATGTTTCTAAAAAAATATCTTTGATCATCAACACGTCCAAACCATCTTGAAAATTTCACTTGTCTCTCACAGAAAGGACACTCTAATGGTTAAGAAAACAGTTACCCAAACAACTACATCCTTTATTTACTCACTATATGATCATGGGCTCAAGCTCCATTGTGGAAAACAGCTTTAGAACAATTTTCTATCACCATCTATGTCTTTCTTTTGCTTGAGGCTCTTTCATCATCTACTTCCTACTGATGATATACCGAAACTTAAGGGAATTAAGGGACCCTCCTGCTGCAAGTTTTGTAAAAGGGCTGACAAAACACTGCCACTCCTTTTGTTAATTTGTCCTTCTGTTGAGGAAGTTTGAACAACAATATTATCTCACCTTAATGTATCAACCATCACTCCCTCATGGAAATCTTTCTTCAGCTGCAGGGAGAACTGACACAAGAAACATTTTGATAGCATTCCTTGCATGGTAGCTTGGTTTGTGTGGATGGCTAGGAACAATGCAAAGTTTGAGGACAATAATCAACCACATTTGGTGTCCACCCACTGCCTATTTTTCATCAAAAAGCTGATCCAATGGAAGAACTTCCCCAAAATACTCCCATAAGTTTTGAACTCCTCCTTAACTATCAGTACATGGCTGGTCTGCTAGAAAAAACCTAAAAGAGGTTGGATCAAAATCAACAATGATGGTAGCTATCTCTCACCAAATGTGGGTATTGGGGTAGTTTTTAGAGATTGGAATGGCCACTGTTTTTTATATCTAAAAACTCTAGTTTTTGCTAGTAATGCATTGGAAGCCGAAACCTTGGCTGTATATTAGGCTCTGATTGCTTCTCTTAGAATATAGCTGCATAGTATCATCGTTGAATCTGACTCCCAACTGGAAATTGATATTTTGACACACAGAACACCTTGTCCATGATTTTTACTACCATGAATATAGCAAATTGAGCAGCTTTCCACCTCTCTGACTATAATCTTTCAGTTTATTTACAAGGAAGGTAAGAAGCAAGAAAATTGGCTTGATAAGACTGCTATGCATCTTGTATTTTTTACTTGTTTGTCTCCCAATCTTCTATTTTTACTACAGGGAGATGTCTTAGGCCTTCACATTATCCGAGTTTTGTAATTTTTACCTTTTCTAATGCATTCCTCCTTCCTTTATATATATATATATATATATATATATATATATATATATATATATATATATATATATATATATATATATATATATATATTTAGGAAGATGAATCCTTGGATGGACTTCTTCTTCGAAGCACGGAAAATTTACTCACCACCACTTCTATTCAGGAACTCTTATTAAAGCAAAAAGCAGCTGTGAATATTTTTACTGATGGTGATAGGAACACAAAATTTTTTCATGCTCATATCAAATACAAGAGAAGATGCAATACTATTCATAACATCATTTCTGCTGATGGTACCCCCCTCACTGATAACTCTGCCATTGCACTTGATGCTGTCCAGTACTACCAGCACATTCTTAGCCAACCCCAGCTTGAGAGAACCCAGTTTGATAAATCTTTGTTTGTTCAGGATGCCCAGTTCACCAGTAACATTGATTTGTGTCAAATTTCTACTGAGCAGGAAGTCTGGGCTGCCATTTCCACTCTTGATAGTTCCAAAGCTGCAGGTCCTGATGGATTTACTGCTGACTTCTATAAGAAAACATGGAGCATTATAAAGATGGAGGTGATCCATTCCATTCAGTCTTTTTTCCAGGGGCAGGACATTCCATACTACTTTAATCATTCTAATATTGTTTTAATTCCTAAATCTGCTAAGGCTGAATCATGGAATCATTATAGGCCTATTAGTCTCTCTTCTGTTATCAACAAGAGACCATCAGCAAGATCCTGGTTTCTAGATTGCAGCCTCTTTTGGATAAAATTATATCTCCCAGCCAATCTGCTTTTGTTCATGGCCGTTCCATTACTGACAATGTCCTTCTGGCCCATGAAATGCTTCTGGATTTGGATAGGAGTTGTAGAGGTGAGAATCTCATTTATAAGCTGGACATCAGTAAGGCCTATGATACTCTCCACTGGGATTTTCTTCTGGAAGTTTTATCTGCTAGGGGATTCTCTGAGCAGTTTTGTAATCTTATCCACAGATGGCTCCAGTCGAACAGCCACTCCATTCTTATCAATGGACAAGCATGGGGTAATTTTATTGCTTCTAGGGGTCTTAAGCAAGGAGACCCTTTGTCCCCCTCCTTTTTCATTTTGGCCATGGATTATTTTTCCAGGGTGCTTAATTCCCCTAACCATTCCCAGCACCTCTATAGATACCATCATAAGTCCAATATTCATATTTCCCACCTCATCTATGCTGATGATGTGATTATTTTCTCCAATGCTCAGAAGAATGCTTGTTAAGAATATTATGAAATGTCTCCGGCATTTCCGGTCTTGCTCGGAGTTTACAATTCAATGTCGATAAGTGCCAATTGATCCGCCACAAAAGAATGGCACTCGGTCATAAGAATTGGCTTCTTCGATTCATTGGTTTCGAAGTTCTCCGGCCCTCTTATATATCTTGGTGTTCCATTACTTAGAGGGAGAGTTAAGCAGACCCACTTTGACTCTATTCTCCAGAAGATTCACAATCAGCTGTCTAGCTGGTCCCATTCCTTCTTATCTAGTGGAGGGAGGATCACTCTTCTTAAAAGCATTCTCACTACCTTCCCTTCTTACACCCTCCAGATGATAGCTATGACTAAATCAACTCAGCTGCAGATGGAAAGACTTTTTAATAGATTTATGTGGTCTGGGAATAGGAGGCAACTGCATTGGACTTCCTGGCTTAAGGTTGCCAAACCTACTTGGGCAGGGGTATTGGTGTTAAAAGTACGAATCAAATCTCCCGGATCAACCATCGCAAGTCGTGGATCAGATTTCAATCTCAGAATTCTCTTTGGGCTAAATTCATGAATGGGCAAGTACTGTAGAGATACTCACCCAGCTTTGGTATCCAGGAAGTTGGGATATTCTAGAGTGTGGGTCAACATGCTTCAGGCTAAACCCAAGGCTTGTAATATGTTCCCATGGGAGCTGGGTTTTGGCCAAATCTCCTTTTGGTTGGACAAATGGTGCCCTGAGGACTGGCTCCTGCCAGCCCCTAATGTCACCAAAGCACCCTTGCTGAAAGTTGCTGACTGCTGGAGCAATGGTGAATGGTCTCTTCCCATGCTCAATTCTCTTCTTCAACCAGATTCTGCTAAGCTTGTGGCTACTATATCTCTACACCCCTCCAGACCTGACAGAATTAGCTGGGCTGCTTATAAATCACAATGTCTATCTAAAGCAATTTATTCTAAGTTGTTCCAGTGGCAGGCTTCTCCTAGGGACTGTGCCATATGGAATAAATATCAAACTCACTCCATGTCCTTTTTTTGCTGGAAGCTGCTCCATAATGTCCTTCCCACTGATGACCTCCTCAAGTTAAAAGGTTTGAGGGGACCCTCTTGCTGCAGATTGTGTATGAAGGATGAGGAATCCTCTACCCATCTTTTCTTTGAATATCCTTTCTCTCAATAGGTCTGGGCTTACTGTACACAGTTTTTTAAGCTGAATCTTGTCAATCTCTCTTGGATGTGTCTCTCCTCTTGCTGGGTTGAGTGGAAGAAAGCAAATTTGGGGGATGTCCCGTATATTATTGCCTGGTTTATATGGATGAGCAGGAATAACTCCACCTTTGATAATGTTACCCCTTGTGCCAGGAGAGTGGCTAGGAATAGTCTCTCTTACATTGCCAAGTTAATCCATTGGAAAGGTTATCCTAATTTCTGCTCTTTCCCTTCGACTGCTAGGAGGGTGCTACCTACCATCACCTGTGTGGAGTGGACAAACCTGATTTACACCTATATCAAGGTAAATACGATGGCGGTTCTCCCCTCAGGGAGCTGGGGTGGGGGTGTGTTCAGGAACTGTAGAGGCAAGTGCTTAATTTTCTTCCAGATCCCTGTCAGTGTTGTTGATGCCTTTGAGGCTGAAGTCATTGTTGTTTACTGGGCTTTCAAGGTAGCTGCACACTTTCAATGGTCCTCCCTGATTGTGGAGGTGGATTCTGCTAATCTGTTTCAATCCTTGAGGCTGCTGACTCCCTCCCTTGGCATATCCAACTCGTGGATGGATAAAATTTCGTACTTGAAAAGAATATGTAATTACCATTTTCGGTTCATTTACGAGAGAGGGCAATCTTCCAGCTAATCGGATAGCTACGGAAGCCGGGATTACTCGTACCGGCGAGGATTTCTAACTCTCCCCTCCCCCTCTCTCCTTTCTACTTGCCGGTGATCAAATGCCTTTTCCCTATCTCGAATTACTAAACCACGGCATGGACTGGTTTTTAGTCGTTGGAGGAGGTGCGAGCCGAATTATTGGAATATATATATATATATATATATATATATATATATATTCAGCAAAATATAAGATGCATTAATGAAGCAAATGTTTAGTTACATCTGATAAAAGGAAGTGAAAGCAAATCACCAAAAAGTAACTGTTTTAGATGCCCAAAAGAGATTGTAAAGCATTTAAAAGTTGCAGTTTTTGAAGCCGTTTTAGCTAGCCAATTGGCTGGCTGATTTCCCTCCCTGTGCAGATGACTCCAATAGACTGTTACCTCCTTTGTTAAATCCTTCAGGGTTCTGTGAAGGTATATAAGCATCCATGGAACATCAGTAGTGTCAGTCATAATATTGACTAGTTGAAGGGAATCGGATTCCATCCAGATAAGAGAGTGCCCAGCAGCCTTAGCAGACTTTAGAGCCCATATGGCAGCAGTCATTTCAGATTGAAGAGGGGAACCAGAGACAATAGAAGTTTGAAATCCCCACAGTAATCTACCTTGATGATTTCTACACACACCCCCACATCTAGAAGAAAGAGGGGAATAACTCCCATCAATGTTAACTTTGACCCAAGAAGTGGGGGGAGAGATCCAGTGAAATAACTTAATTTGGATCCTGGTTTTGTTCTTCAATTCATGTGTATTATAATACCTGTGTATATAGGTGCAGTAATTAGCAAAGATTTGCTTAATAGAACTTAAAGAGTTCTCATACTTATTATTATTCCTTGCCATCCAGACAAACCACCAAATGATCAGTGGATAAAATGAAAGCTTCAGTACAAGCCAATCAGCCCAACAGTCCTCCACAGAAATCCAGTCCCTGAAGTGATGTGTAAGTTGAAAATGTTCTAGCACTCTATTCCATACCTCCCTAATTACAGGACAGTGAAGAAGTAGGTGGTCATATGATTCCTCCTGATCACAGCAAAGATGGCATCTGGAAACCAGTCTAAGGCCCTTCAATTTCAGTATATCATCTGTAGGCAAGAATTTATGAAACAATATCCAGCAAAAAAATGACATAGAAGGGGTCAAATAGTTATTCCATAGGTGACAACCCCAATTGTTCTGAGGCCAATGATGTAAGGACTGGTAGATTTAGGAGTTAATAGATTGAGAGGAAGGTTTCTTGAGAATTAGCTGATCAGAATTCTCCTGTGCACTATTGATGGGGATCTCCTTGATATTCTGAATAGATGATAAATCCACAACCTCCTTCAATTTGTCTTCATCCCATTAATGATTTGTCCAGAAGCAGCAACTCTAGAGTTATAATTCAAAGAAATGTTTGGGATGGGATACAGTCGATCTTCCAAAAGCCAATTGTCAAGCCAAAAATTAGCAGATCCATCTCTAATCTCCCAGCAAAAGAGATTATTAGCTTCAATCCTGAACTTCAGTAAACTTTTCCATTGTTGAGAATCTCCAATTTTCACCTTTACAACATCAGGGTGGCAGGTTCTGCAGTATTTAGCTGATAAGAATTGAGCCCAAAGGGTATCTTGTTTTCTGAATTTCATCCACTGCTTACAAAGGAAGATTTTTCTAATGTGTTGAAAACTCTTGAACCCCAGGCCTCCAGAGTTAATGGGTTTACAAAGCTTATTCCATGTGGCCCAATGTGCTTGTTTGTGCTGCCCCTCCCACAAGAATTTGTTAAAGGTAGTTTCCAACAGTCTTTGTATGCTTTTCTTCATTCTGATCATCTGCATAGTAAACAAAGGGAAGGTGGTGAGGATACTCTTGAGAAGAGTCACCCTTCCACCATTAGATAGAAAGTTGTTGGTCCAACTATTAATCTGAGCTGTAACCTTATGAACCACTTCATCATAATGTGTTTGTTTCTTCCTGCCTTTGATTAGTTGAACACCCAGATATTTTAAAGGCAATTCAGAAGTAGAGAAGCCAGTAGTATCCTTAATCCAATTCAGATTTCTGAAATGTTTTCCAGCCATGAATTGACATTTGTGCTTGTTAAGTTCCAGCCCTGAGACTTGATGTAGATGGTGCAGAATATCCAAAGATTTCTTTATAGCTTGTTTGCCACCATTAGTGAAGAGGATCACATCATCAGCATAAGCAAGGTGGCTTATAATAGGTTTAGAACTGTGATGATAACATAGATAGGGAAAATTTCTGTGAGCCTGGTTAAGAAATCTAGAAAAATAATCAAAAGCAAGTATGAAAATTGTTGGAGATAATGGATCCCCCTGCTTCAGGCCCCTGCCTGGTTTGAATAACCCATGATTTGTGCCATTGAGAAGAATAGTGTAGGAAGTATTATTTAACCATCTCTGTATAAACTGACAAAAAGCTGGGCTAAACCCTCTTGCCTGAAGCATGATATGGATGAATTGCCAGCTGAGAGAATCATAAGCCTTCTTTAGGTCCAATTTAAATATTACATTATGCCCCCTGCAAGGCTTATCAATCTCCAAAAGTAATTCTTGAGCAAGCATTACATTATCAGTTATATTTCTATTCTGGATGAAAGCAGATTGATTTTCACTAACTAATAGATGTAGAGAGGGCTGTAACCTTCTAACCATGATCTTACTAATAATCTTATTTAGTGTATTAGTGATACTTATAGGCCTGAAATCATTTCAAGAACTTCTCTTCTTATCTTTAGCAACTAGAGCAATACTTGTAGCAGCAAAGTAGTTTGGTAAATCAGTCCCACTGAAAAAAGCTTGGACAGCCTGCACCACATCTTTTCCAACAATATCCCAGGCAGTCAAGTAGAACACAGGAGTAAACCCATCTGGACCTGCAGCCTTGTTCCCATCAATTGATTTCAGAGCATGGAGAATCTCAGCTTCATCAGGTAAATGAAGCAAATGCAGATTATGCACAATATCCAGCTGGTCATTAAACAAGTCCCCCCTAAAGACAGCAGGTTCTATAGGGGTTGCAGCCAGGAGGCTCTGAAAGTACTGAACATCATTCTCCTTAATCAGGATAGGATCATCTAACCACAGTCCATCCTGAGTTTTGATTTTGGTTATGGCATTAATTTGTCTCCTGTATTTAATCACTGCATGGAAATATTTGGAATTTCTATCACCATACAGCTGTTTGTTAATAGCAGCCTTCTGTGAAAGAAATTCTTCTTCAACAGTCAAGGCATGTAAGTACTTATCCTGGGCATCCATGAGTTCATTAAGATTATCCAGCCCCTATCCTGTTCAGCCTCCAGAAATTGTATCTTATCAGCCTACTGCTTAACCTGCTCAAACACATTACCAAAGATAGCTTTGTTCCAACTTTTTAAATGACTGGATAGATGTTTCTGTAATCTCCAAAGCCTAATTAGAGGGTTATCATTAGAAGATGAGGGGGATTTCCATCCCATCTTCACAGCTTCCAGGAAGTTACAGTGTTTAGCCCAAACATTTTGAAATCTGAAAGAAGGATGTCCATCATGCTGAAAGAGTGAGATCTTAATAATAATGGGGGAATGATCAGAACAAGTTCTATGTAAGTGGTGCACTCTAGTAATAGGGAAGGTGTTCATCCAATTGCTGTTGACTAGAAATCTTTCTAATCTCTCTAAAATTCTTTCTCTTTGCCAAGTGAAGGGAGTACCAATATAGCCCAAGTCAAACAATTGAGCAATTTGGATTCTGGAAGTGAATTGCAACATATTCTGAAGGTTAGGGGTTCTCCCACCCAACTTCTCACTAGGGTCAGCAATACTGTTAAAATCGCCACCAATTATCCAATTTTCCTGGATACCACTGCTAATATTAATAAGCTTATCTCAAAGCATAGATCTATCTTAGGAAGAGCATCCAGCATAAATGAAAGTAGCCAGTCCAGAGAATTGAGCAATGTTGAAGTGCAGGTGGAGGAATTGATGATCATCAGCAAGAATCTGGTAAGTAATCTCATGTCTAATGTAGAGCCAAATTTTATTATTGCAGTTAGCATAGAAATTAAAACCCTTAAACTTATTGTTGAATCTGTGAGTGTTGCTATTGACCATTGGTTCCAGCAAGGCAATGATCCATGGCCTATAAGTCCTGATAAGATTTTTGATTCTGTTAAGGGTGCCAGGACTTGTCACACCCCTAACATTCCAGCACGATAAGTTAATCATGATGAGTAGGCTTACCTGCCCTAGTCAACCTAGGGGGAGGGGCCTTAGAAGTATCAGGATCCAAAGCATCAATGATATTAGTGTGAGAAAGGTATTTGAGTTCCATGACATCTTTCCTTTTTTTCCTACTTTTCTGAATTGTCCAGGCTCCTTCCATTTATGAGGGCAAATGATCTAAAGAGGTCTGATCAGGAGCTTGAGGTTCTGGATGCTCAGTATACACTGTATTGTTGGCACCTGAAAAATCTGTAGGAATGATAGGAGGACACTGAATCTCAATATCAGCCAAGGGATTCCCCTGAACACAAGTTATGGGACAAAAATCAATCCTACTTTCAGTAGCAACAACTTCTGACCCTTCTAACCTGTTATCATCAGGGGGGTTCTTTTCAGAAATTATATCATCCACAGATGTAGGATTAGAGTTAATATGAGTATTATGAGTGTTTCTCCCAGCACTGGCTTCAGCTAAAATTCCAGCACCATTAAACTCATTATGACTCCTGTCTACAAGAGTGTTCAGAGGAATTGGGGCATCTTCATTTTGCTGTTTACTCGTTGAAGGTTGACTAACCTCCAAAGGTTTCTTTTGAGCTATCTTAAAAGGTCTGAGCTCAGGATGTACTCTATAGCACTGCTCCACAGTATGGCCAAAAATATGGCAGTGTTTGCAATATAAAGGTTGATATTCAAGGACAATAGGCTGCCAATAGCCATTATTAGCATTACCCAGCCATACCCCATCAATATGTGGCTGGGTTATATCCCTTTCAACTAGAAATCTGGCTTTGGAGATTCTGGAAATGTTAGCAGAAGGCATATCCAACTTGAGTGGTGTCCCCATAGAGTCAGCAATGTCATATAAGATTCGGTGATGAATGTAAGGTAGTTTTAGATTAAGGAGGTTAAACCAAACAGGAACAATAGGGGGTTCCTGTGAAAGATCAAAATCCATGGTCCATTTCAACAGCTTCATGGTTTTCCCATCCACTATGATAAATTTCTTGGAAAAGACTTGAGCATAATCATCTTCTCTTGAAAGTTGAAGCATAATGTGTCTACTATAAAACACTCCAATTTTCCATTGTCCAATGAGTTTAAGATCATCAATCACCTTTCTTACAATGTCAAGTTTGGGATGACCAAACTGGAACTTCCCCACCAAAGTAAACTTGTAAGGTTCAGCTAATTTACTGATTTCTTCCTCTGTAAAGATCAAAGCAAGCTTTCCTGCCTTCTTTGTACACCTTCTAATGAATTCACATTCCGCTTTCCCATCTATAGCATCATGGTAGAGTTGTGGGAACACCAACTTGTCACCCAGAGTAACTCCTCCCTCATTTCTTACAGTAACCTCAGCATAAGATCTTTTACCTCCCCAAGAAGGATCAGCTTCAAACCCCTCACTAGCCATAACCAATGAAACAGTAACTTAAAGGGAACGAACCAGGAAAAATCCAAGAACCAGTAACCAGTACAAACCTTACTCCCTGTCACACCCCAGGAAGCCAAAAAGCACCACACCACCAACCTCAAAGCACTGCCACCGGTGGTAGTCACCCCCGCTGCCATTCAAACCCTAGCAGAGCACCAGTTCCCGCCTCCATTAATTTGTAGAAAAAAAAAAAATATATATATATATATATATATATATATATATATATTAGTATACTAGTAGCAGTGGGTTTCCTTTAATTTTATGTTTTGGTGTGGAGTTGTAATGTGAAAAGTGGCCCCCTAGGAGTTTTTGAGGGGGTCTCCCTCTTTTGTAATCCTTTTTCATATTAACACGTAGGAGCTATGAGTCGCTCCTTTTACCAAATATATATATATATATATATATATATATATATATATATATATATATATATATATATATATATATATGTTCTCTTTATTTTAAGAATTAAACTTACTTGCAATTGTTTTGTGATTCGATAAGTGATTTACGTGCTACGCCATAAAATTAAAGCCTCCCATGTGGGATCGATATCCAGGACTCCACTAGAGCCATGTATTACTTGAGTGATAGGTATACTTGAGTTTAATTGTGTGACTCATTATAAAACATATATATATATATATATATATATATATATATATATATATATATATATATATATATATATATATTGGGGAATGGAGCTGCAGAGGCTCCCTACATGTTAATAAAGATAGTTCTTACAAGATACATCTTGACCTTCCTCTCATAAGGATCCAAAAAATAACATACCCTCATGGCAACAAGCCAACAAAACACTCCTATAAAGGGGAATACACCAGCAGGACAAGAAAACCTAGGAGATAAAGAGAACCAGCCATGGTGCCATAAAACCAGTAAATCAACAGGTATGGGGGTTGGATCTAATATTGGGAATTGCTAACAGATCTCCATTCAGCAGATAATTTAGGGGAGTGGGGATGGAGGCTGAGATGTCACTGATGCCAGTAGCTCGAGGCATTTCTTGCCGGCTCGGCTTGATGGTCTGTTACCTTCCCTGAATATGATCTGAAATTGGTGCATACATTGGTCTTTAAGATTGCTGATTTTATTGAGCCACAATTGAAGATGCCAAGGGAGGGCTTCTTCAGTATCCATAGAAGTGATGATAGAGGATGAGTCTACTTCCACTATAAGAGATTTCCAATGAAAGTATGATGCAAGTTTGAAAGCCCAGTACACAGCTATGAATTCAGCCTCAAGAGCATCCTTAGCAGCCACTGGAATTTGGAAGAAAAGAATGCACCTTCCCATGGGATTTCTAAAAACCCCACCCACCCCAGCCCCCAAGGGAGTGAAGCTACCATCAGTGTTAGCTTTGATATAAGGTGTTTGGGGGGGTTGCCAAGTTACTAAAGTTATAGCAGTGGGGGGTTTTTTCTCTGTTGTATTTAAGGGGCATATTTGAGGGAAGCATTTCCATTTACTCAACTTCCTGATAAAACTGATGCAATTGTGTGCCACTTTGATTGCACAAGGTTTGTGATCATCAAAAGCTGTGTGGTTTCTACATTTCCAAATGAACCAAGCAAGAATTAATGGAATTTGCCCCATCTTGGCCCTCTGCCAGTCATACCAACTGTCCCAGAAATTAAGCCAGGACAGGGATAGCACATTTACCATGAAATACTTTATGCATAGAGTCCAAACTTGCTGAGAAAAGCTGCAATGGAAGAAGAGATGCCTAGCAGACTCCTCACTCTTTCTGCACAGTCTGCAGATGGAGGGTCCCCTCAGGCCTTTAAATTTAAGCAGGTCATCAGTTGGTACAATATGGTGGAGCATTTTCCAGCTGAAGAATGACATTGATGGGGTGAGGTATTTATTCCAGATAAGTGAACCTCCAGAGAATACCTGCCAGTTAACAATCCAATCTTAGTTGGCAAGCTGGTCTCATTCTTTCCTATCAAGTGGGGGAAGAATTACCCTTCTCAAAAGCATACTCACAACCTTCCCATCTTATATTCTGCAGATGATCTCCATGACTAAATCTACCCAAGTACGGATGGAAAGAATTTTTAATAGGTTCTTATGGGCTGGGAAAAGGAAGCAGATTCATTGGTCATCCTGGCAGAAGGTGGCCAAACCTACTTGGGCTGGTGGTCTTTGCTTCGAAAGCTTGAACCATCTTTCCTTAGTGAACCAATGCAAGTTGTGGATTAAATTCAAAGCACAGAACCCCTTGTGGGAAAAATTCATGAAAGGTAAATACTGCAAAGCTATACATCCCTCTCTTGCTACTAGGAAAATTAAGGATTCCAGAATCTGGACTACCATGTTAAAAGTCAGGGATAAAGCTGATTCTTCGGTCCCCTGGGATCTGGGGCATGGTAATCTGTCCTTTTGGTTGGACAGATGGTGTCCTGAGGAGTGGCTATCTCCTGCTCCTAATGTTCTGAAGGATCCTAATCTGAGTGTTGCTGATTGTTGGGATAATGGTTCTTAGTCTCCGACAAAACTATACTCACCTGGTCCAAACTTCTTCGGTTCAGGCATATTACTTCAATTCCTATAATCACCCACAAGCCAGACAGAATCATATGGGCTGCTCACAAAAACCAAAGTTTGTCTAAAGCAATTTATGATAAAGTTGTTAACTGGCAGTATTCCCGGAGGTTCACTTATCTGGAATAAATACCTCACCCCATCAATGTCATTCTTCAGCTGGAAAATGCTCCACCATATTGTACCAACTGATGACCTGCTTAAACTTAAAGGCCTAAGGGGACCCTCCATCTGCAGACCGTGTAGAAAGAGTGAGGAGTCTGCTAGGCATCTCTTCTTCCATTGCAGCTTTTCTCAGCAAGTTTGGACTCTATGCATAAAGTATTTCATGGTAAATCTGCTAACCCTGTCCTGGCTTAATTTCTGGGACAGTTGGTATGACTGGCAGAGGGCCAAGATGGGGCAAATTCCATTAATTCTTGCTTGGTTCATTTGGAAATGTAGAAACCACTCAGCTTTTGATGATCACAAACCTTGTGCAATCAAAGTGGCACACAATTGCATCAATTTTATCAGGAAGCTGAGTAAAAGGAAAGGCTTCCCTCAAATATGCCCCTTAAATACAACAGAGAAAAGACCCCCCACTGCTATAACTTTAGTAACTTGGCAACCCCCCCAAACACCTTATATCAAAGCTAACACTGATGGTAGCTTCACTCCCTTGGGTGCTGGGGTGGGTGGGGTTTTTAGAAATCCCATGGGAAGGTGCATTCTTTTCTTCCAAATTCCAGTGGCTGCTAAGGATGCTCTTGAGGCTAAATTCATAGCTGTGTACTGGGCTTTCAATCTTGCATTATACTTTCATTGGAAATCTCTTATAGTGGAAGCAGACTCATCCACTATCATCACTTCTATGGATATCGAAGAAGCCCTCCTTGGCATCTTCAATTGTGGCTCAATAAAATCAGCAATCTTAAAGACCAATGTATGCACCAATTTCGGTTCATATTCGGGGAAGGTAAAAGACCGACAAACCTGGCCGGCAAGAAATGCCTTGGCTACGCGGCATCGCTGACATCTCAGCCTCCATCCCCACTCCCCTAAATTATCTGCTGAATGGAGATCTGTTAGCAATTCCCAATATTAGATCCAACCGCCATACCTGGTTATTTACTGGTTTTATGGCACCATGGCTGGTTCTCTTTATCTCCTAGGTTTTCTTGTCCTGCTAGTGTACTTCATGGCTAGAGCTTGTTGGCTTGTTTTCTTGTCCTAGGTTTTTTTTATTCCCTTTATAGGAGTGTTTTGTTGGCTAGAGCTTGTTGGCTTGTTGCCATGAGGGTATGTTATTTTCTGGATCCTTATGAGATGTAGGTCAAGATGGATCTTGTAAGAACTATCTTTATTAACATGTAGGGAGCCTCTGCAGCTCCTTTCCCCAATATATATATATATATATATATATATATATATATATATATATATATATATATATATATATATATATATATGGGGGGGGAAAGAGCAACTCATGGCTCCCTACATGTTACTAAAAGCGAAGGTACATGTAAACAAGAGGGACAGAGGGACCCCATCTATGAAAACCAAAATAATACATGAAATAGTCCTATGGGGAACCTCCTCCACATTACAAACTCCATCCGGGCAAAAAGAAACCAAAATAACAATGTACTAGTAACAAAACAAAAAATTCAATATACCAGCACTCAAATATAGTATACCCAGCCCAAGAAAGTGAAAAACCATAAGTATCCACAGCAATCTTAACCTCTGTAGGGGGAAACATCATAAATAGAAGGAGCAATTGAGCAGTGGTCATAAACAGGCAGGAGTGACCAAGATCCACTAGAGGCAGCACACCCAAAGTAATATGGGAAGAAGTAGAGAGGGTTGAAGTTCAGAAGATAGGGCATCAGTTTCCCACAATTCTGAAGTGAGGGGGTTTCACTCGATCTGCTTCAATTAGGAAAAGCAGCTGGGGGTGATTAGACGAAACTTGAACTAACTGAGAAGAAAGGGCCCTTCTAGCAAGCCAATTAGCTGGCCTATTACCCTCTTTGTAGATGAAATCAAAGTGAATAGTGATATGTTGATGAAGAGTTCTGATTTTCTGAATACAATGAGAGTGATGCCAAGTAGGGGGGAGGTCATTCTACAGGTATTGTAAGAGGACGGCTGAGTCTCCTTCTACAATAATGTTTGACCAATGGATAGAGATGGCCAAATGGACTGCCCAAAAGACTACAGCTAATTCAGCTTCAAGGGGATCACCAGTAACAGTGGGAGCCTGAAAGAAGTATATATACTTCCCACTATGGTCCCTGAATATGTAACCAATGCCAGCACCAAGGTCAGTGAAGGCCCCATCAGTGTTTACTTTGAGAGAAGGGTAGGCAAGAGCTTCCTAATAGACATGAATAATTCTGGACTGCTTGGGGTGGTCATGAAGGGGGAGATTGAGAATGTTAGGGAACTTCTTAATTCTGATCAGCTTAGCAATGAAAGAGAGATATTGCCCAACAACAGTAAGAGCTTTACAGATTTTATCTTCAAACTTCACTCCATTTCTATGCATCCATATGAACCAGGCAATAATTAAATGGATGTCACCAACCTTAGCATTCTGTCAGGATGGCCAGCAAGTCTCCAAATCTTGCCAATCAAGAAGAAGAGCGTTGATGTTGAGAAGGTTGATAACCCATGCCAAACTTTCTAGGAGAAAGAACAAGTGAAGAACAGGTGCTACAAAGTTTGAGAGTTAGTCCCACATAGGTAGCATTTGGATAGACCTCTAAGCCCTTTTAATTTGAGAATGTCATCAGTGGGGAGATATATGTGAAAAATCCTCGAAATAAAGAAATACATGGAGGGGGTGAGATGATTGTGCCAAATTTTCTTACCCCAGCAAGTTGGATTCCTGGAGTGGATTTGGAGGTAGATATGCTTGGTGAGGCTGTGTAACTTACCATTTTACCAAATAAGTTTATCAGGTTGGGTTCTATCGAAAGAGATAGTAGACACCTGGTGGGCTAAAGTTTCTTGCAGGAGATCCTGAAGCTTAGGGGTAGACCAAGGCATATTTTTCCAACAATTGGCCACAGGAAATTGCTTCTTGTCTAAGTTAGGAAGTGCATTAAGCATCTCTGAAGGGCACCAAATATCATGCCAAAACAGTACATCACCTTTTCCCAGTTCCTAGAAGTACAAAGAGTCAGCTAATTCCTTATTAAGGAGCATTTGTTTCCAAATTCTAGAGATGCTAGGTTTAATTTGAGCCAAAGTGGGGTGGCTTTCCTTACAGTACTTGCCTTTCATAAAAAGGGCCCAGAGGGAGTTCTGCTGTCTGAAATGGATCCAAAATTTGCAGTAATTTACTTTTTGGAGGTGGTTTAATCATTTGAAGCCCAAGCCCGCAGCCCCTAAAGGTTTGGCTAATTTCTACCAGCTTGCCCAATGGAATTGCTTTCTTTGACCAGACAATAAAAACCTATTGAAGATTTTTTCAATTTGGATTCTAGAGCTCTTCTTCATGCAAGTCATCTGAAGTACATAGTTTGGAAAGGAGGTAGGGTTGCTGTTAAGGAGGGTAATTATCCCTCCAGTAGATAAGAGGGAATTAGACCAGCTGGATAACTGGGCATTGAGCTTTCCAATAATTTCATCAAAGTACAGTTGTTTGGCTTTACCTTTAATACGGAGCACTCCTAAATACTTTTGAGGATGGCTGGCTTTAGAATAACCTGTGAACTAAGAGATCCAATATGAGATATTGGCAGCAATTTGATTGGGAAAGATCAATTTGGCTTGGTTAAACTGAAGTCCAGAGACAAGTTAGAAATGTCTGAGACAATTTAGAACTCTTTTAACTGTAGGTTTTGAAGCCTTGGAAAAAAGCATGATGTCATCAGCATACATAAGATGAGAAATGACCACATTAGACCTATGATGATATCTGGCATAGGGAAAAGGAGAGACATAGGATTCCAACAGCCTGGATAGGTAATCCATCACTATTATGAAGATGGTGGGGGAGAGAGGATCTCCCTGTTTGAGCCCCCTAGTGGCTTGGAAGCCACCCCAACTTTTCCCATTGATGAAAATAGAGTGGTGGTTATGCATTAACCATATTTTAATCAGTTGACAGAACTCAGTAGAGAATCCTCTAGCATGCAGCACCTGAAGGATAAAATTCCACTCTATAGTATCATAGGCTTTTTTTACATCAAGCTTATAGATCAGGTTGCCTCCCCTGCAAGGTCTATCCAAATCTAGGAGTAAATCTTGTGCAAGGAGGACATTATCTGATTTGGATCTACGTTTGACAAATACTGACTGGTTTGGTTTGATGATCCTGTTGAGATGAGGTTGCAATCTCCCCACAATAATTTTTCTTATAATTTTGCTGATGACAGTGGTGAGGCTGATAGGACTGTAATGGTTCCAGTTCTTGGGGGCATTATTTTTGGGAATTAGAACTATGGTAGAGGAGTGAAAGTATTGTGGAAGTTCATTGCCTTGAAAAAAGCTTTGAATGGCAGTAATGACGTCAGCTTTGCAAATGGACCAAGTTTTTTGTAGAAGTCTGCATTGAAGCCATCTGGCCCAGCAGCTTTGGTGCTGTCTATAGACTGCAGTGCCACCCAGATCTCTTCCTGTAAGGAGAGGTCAGTCAGTACAAGTGAGTTGGAGTATTGATGTTCTCCATTAAAAAGACTGCCATCAATTGGGTGGCTGTGGAACTGTGTGAAAGTGAGCAGGTTTTGAAAAAAGGAGACTGTATTATTTCCAATAGCAGTGCTTTCCCTGAGTATTACTCCTTGGTCATTCAAAATGGAGAAGATGGCATAGCATTTCCTCTAATAATTAATTCAAGCATGATAGTACTTGGTGTTTCTGTCTTCCTCCTTAAACTTAGAAATGGCAGCCTTCTATCTACGGAGCTGATCTTGTCAGTCAAGTAGAGTAAGTAACTTCTCCTGGGTAGCAACAAACTAAGCATAAAAATTATCATCTTCTTATGTAGCAGCTTCAAGTGTAGCCACTTCCGATTCAGCCTTGGTAACCCCATAGTAAACAGCACCAATAGTATCCCAGCCCTACTGTCTTAGAGCTCTGGCCATTTTTAATTAAAGATTTTGAAGCCTGATAAGGGGATTAGGATTTGAGCACCCATTCTAGTATTCAACAATGATAGAGTTGAAATTGGGATGAGAGGACTAAAAAATTAGGTATCTAAATGGATGGGGGGTAGTGTGATTTAAAGGGGGGGAGATAGTGAGAAGGATAGGTTTATGATCAGACCCAGCAAAATTCAGATGGTTGATAGTGGAGTGCAAAAAATTTTGATGCCAAGTGTTATTGGCCAAAAATTTGTCCAGTCTCCCCAAACGGCACCTCTCCTTCAAGTAAATTGGTTGCCCTAGAAACTCGGGTCAAAAAGGCCTGCTCTTTGAATACTATCATTGAACTCAGTAATTTTAGTCAGATTAGGCAATCTTCCTCCAAGCTTTTCATTATTGGAGGCAATGCTGTTGAAATCACCACCTACAATTCTGTTGAAAGTTTCCTTGGTGCTAATGTCCTGTATCTCCTACCAAAGCTCTCTCCTAGCAGATTTAGTGCAACCAACATAAACAAAAGAAGCTGCAAAAGTGCTATCATTCACAGTAAAATGAAGATGAACCAATTGGGAGTGATCTACCATTATAGACTAAGGTAACTCCTTCCTGCAGATTATCAAAATTTTATTAGTAGAATTAGCAAAAAGTGAGCAACCAGAGAATCTGGTTAAGAACTCGGTTTGATTTTTATACACCATCGGTTCCAACAGAACCATGCACTGTAGAGATGTAATAGTCTTTTATAAGAAAGGGGATGTGCCACCCATCTAATAGTCCAGCAAAGGCAATTGATCATCAGGGGGTTTAGGGTCGGGAAGAGAATGAGCAGAAAGGGATCTTGATCTGGACCTGGTCCTCCCCCTGGGGGTGCCTGAGGGGGAACCTTGAATACTGTATCTTTCACTTAACTCTTGTGAAAGAGGGGCTAATTTCTGCAGCTCAGAGTTAGTCTTCTTCTTTTTCCTTGACTTCTGAAGTTGCCAGTTTGTTTCCATTTTGTTTTGGACTTTATCCAGCTGATAGATAGATGGAGTGTCCACTTGTGGCAAGGCTTCTTCACCAAATAGTTGTTCCTGGGGGTCTGATTCAGGGGAAGCTGGGTGGTTTTCCACTACAGTGGTAGGGACCTTAGCTACTTGTTATTCTCAGTATTATTCTCCTTAGATGTTCCAAGATCAGCTTCAGTAGCAACAGGAGCCTGTACTTTCATTGCTTTGTCCTTGGCTGGCTTTTTAGTGTGTGGTTTCAATCTGTAACACTTCTCCTTATGATGTCCAAACAACCTACAATGTTGACAGTAAACAGGCTTGTGTTCTAATACCATTTCTTGCTAGAACCCCTCACCATCATCTGAAGTGGTAATCCAAATTTTGTCTAAGTTAGGAATGAAAACATATCTCTCAACCAGAACTCTAGCTGCAGCTGGGCTACCCATATCATGAGTAGGGGGGTCTACTCTGAGGGGTGTTCCCAAAGCCCTACTGATCTGAAATATGGCATGGGTATGGTATAACTAAATTCGTAAGTTGGGAAAACTAAACCATAAAGGTTTTAGTGGGGTTCTTTGGCAGGGTTGAAGCTCGGGTACCATTTCAATAACTTCATATGTGAGTTGGCAATTTGCATAACTTGCATACCCAGAATTCTGGCATAATATTCCTCACTTGAAAGCCTTATTAACATATGTCTTCCATCCATAACACCCAGCTTTCATTAGCCCAAAAATTGGATTTGTTCAAAGTGTCTTCTGACTATTTCCATTTTGGAATGTCCAAATTGGAACTGTCCCACAATGGTGAACTTGATAGCTTCAGCAAGTGTACTCATTTCCTAGGATGTGAATAGAACAGCTGGTCTACCTTTCTTAGATCTCAGAGGTCTAACGGAAGGACATTCAGCTTTTCCTATAGTAGCATCATGTAAGATTTGGGGGAAATTTAATTGTTCCACTAATTTTGCAAGAAGCCCTTTGCTGACAGCAGAAGCATAGGTTGGTGGTGCAATAAAGGCTGTGGAACGAGCCATATATTGGTGATACCCTACCACCAAAAAGAAAGATAAGGAGATAAAAATCAAAAATAAATGCAGCAGAGTCACTCCCAATGATCACAAACCAAAGGAACGAGTAACAACAATTCAAAAAGAGAGAGCCCGGGTAACACCATTTCAAAGCCAACTTCTCCTCGGCCTTCAAAACAATGCTTACCCGACCACCAAAGCAACCCAAAAAAACCAGGAAGGGCCTTCGAAGATTCCAGCCTGCTGAGGAGAAGCCATATATATATATATATATGTATATATATATATATATATATATATATATATATACATATATATATATATATACTACGCAAGTATACGTATCATTTTATCAAGTAATATAAGGTTTTCCGATTAAGCCCCGAGGTATCAAACCCACAACGATAGTGATAAAAAATGAAAACTGAAGGTTAACTTTTTCACTTTTTTAAAGAATGATCTTAATTGAACTAATGCTAATATTCTAGGAAATGGAATTCAATTCTTTTTGTTAATTTTTATAATTTGAAATAAAACTAAACAACAACTTTAACTAAAGTTTTACAAGATGTAAGTAAATGCAAATAAAATATCTTTTTCCTTCTTATGATTCAGAAACAAGTTATGGAATTTTATTGTGGAAGTTTATTAAATGTGTTGTGTCAAATAGGAGCAATTATATTTTTTACCATTACTTGAGATGTTATAAAGAACATAGGTTAATCTATTATTTTATAAATCTTGAAGACGGGTTAAGCAGGAAGGATACTAGCTCTCACTCTAGAGTTTCCACGATTTCCTCCACTTGAAGGCTAACTTCTCATTCCAAAAATTAAAATAATAAAACTAATTGGGGGCTTTAGCCTGTCACTCTAACGTCCTCTAATCCTACACCCATCAAAGTATTTCTCCCTGTTTATTTGCACTCAACTATATGAATTACATTCTCATCCATTTAATCTCATGTAATTATTTCCAAATGTTGATTGACACAATTGTAACTGGTTCTTAAATATTCTCACAACATATTTTAACAGCTTAATTGGCCAAATCAATAAGTAAATGGAGTGCAAGGTTTTGAATCATCACAATATTGAAATCCTATACTTCAAATAACATACTTTCATATCTTTATTACTTCATCATATTAAGGAAAAGGATAAAGAAAAATACTCAGAAATCATGGAGAAGATACAATCACAACTTGGTTTAAAAGAATAAATCATAGTGAAAACACAAAAAGTCTTAATTAAAAATTTAATGTAATAACAAAGATAATGACTTATCTGATAATCCTTTCCACAACACTTTTGAAGTTCCTTTGAAACTTTGTTTTTCCTTACAACACTACTTAGAGGTTGGCGCTTAACTCTGAAGACTCCAATTCTCTAATCAACTCTTAATACAAACTAAATTTATGTATAAAGTGGTGAAGTAGAGTAGTAGTAAATGAAAGATTACTCTTACAATACTTACACACTCTACAACAACAACACTAAAACACTATAATTTTACTTCTAACACTTCTAATTACCACTCTAAAACTCTTCTCAAAACCTTTCTCTTTTTCTGATCTCTGATTCCTCTTTTTAATAATTTTTCAAAAAGTGTCGTCGTATCTCTTCAAATTGTGTCCCGATTCAACATATCAGTATTTTGATTGAAAATTGGCACTAATAGGTAGTTACCCACGTTCTCATCCAGAGATGCCTCAAAACCCTCTTCATAATCAAATAAAAATTGAAATAACTCCTCTTTTATAATTATCGCGTTAAAGCATGACGTCTCGGTGCTTAGTTGTTGTTCATCTGGCTTGTAAGCTCCAAGTGTGGCGCATAGCCGTGTGGCCTTGACTCTTAAGCGCAGGTTCCGGTGCTTAGCCGCCACAAATCACTTTTTAAATTTTCTTCATTTTTGATCCAATTTTGATACATTTTCACTCTTTTCATCATATTCATTCATTTAATCATAGTTATTAGAAAATACACAAAATACCTTTCATTAAAGTGTAATATTGTCAAACATATGTATAAAAATGTGCATAAAAACACTATATATTTTAGGTGTATCAATATTTTCAAAAAAAAAAAGATAATTTGAAGATAATCAGACAGTTGCACTTAGTGAATAATGCAGTGCAATAATTCAGAAGAAGCTTCCTAAAAAGCTGAAAGATCCCGGTAGCTTCACAATTCCATGTGCAATCAGAGACAGATGTTATGGGAAAGCTTTATTTGATTTAGGTGCAAAAATTAACCTTATGTCATTATCTATACTTAAAAACCTAGGATTAGGATAAATAATCCCGACTACTGTAACTCTGCAGTTAGCAAATCGTTCGATAACATATCCTAAATGAGTTAAAGAAGATGTTTTAGTAAAATTACATTAATTTATCTTTCTTGTTGATTTCATTGTGCTCGATATGGAAGAATATATAGAGATACCTATTATTTTTGGAAGACCTTTTTCTAGCTACAGTAAGAGCGATGATAGATGTATAGAAAGGGGAATTAACTACACGCGTTAATGATCAACTATTACATTTAATATTTTAAAATCAATTAAATATCCTGCAAAAGGTAAAGATGAATTTTTCAGGATGAATGTAATGAGATATCTGAGTGAATTCCATCTTAAAGCAACATATGAAGAGAAATGTGAAAGTGAAAAGTTGTAACACGAGAAAGCAGAGGAAGCACAATATTTTGATGATTTTAATGAGGAAGATTTAAAATATATTCAAGAAAGTTTTAATGTTTTGGGCTGACAAAAAAAGATGAATCATTTTGTCCATCAATTGAAAAACCTCCTAAACTTGATTTGAAGTTACTTTCTGAACATTTAAAATATGCCTTTTTAGGTGATTCCTCAACTTTAACTGTTACAATTTCCGCAAAATTAACTACCGAGGAAGAAGAGAGTTTTTTTGAAACTTTAAAGAAATATAGGAAAGCCTTTAGATGGGCCATAGCTGATATTAAAGGAATCAGTTATTAAATTTAAATGCACAGAATCATTATGGAAGAAAACTGCAAACCCAGGGCTGATTCTTAAAAGAGATTAAATTCTATAATGATTAAAGTTGTTAAGAAAGAAATTTTGGAGTGGTTAGATGCTGGAATTACCTACCCTATTTAAGATAGTGCATGAGTTAGTCCTATTCACTATGTTCCTAAGAAAGGAGGACTTATTGTAACTACTAATGAAAAGAGTGAACTAATACCAATAAGACAAGTTACTAGATAGTGAATATGCTTTGATTATAGAAAATTAAATCTTGCCACCAGGAAAGCTCATTCTCCACTTCCCTTTATTGATTAAATGTTGGATAGACTACCTAGGCATAAATACTTTTGTTTTCTGGATGGATATGTTGGTTATCACCAAATACAATTTGCTCTTCAGGATCAAAAGAAAACAATGTTTACCAATCCTTATGACCCTTTTGCTTTTAGAAGAATGCTTTATGGTTTATGTAATGCCCCTGCTATATTTCAAATATGTATGACGGTAATTTTCTATGATTTAATTGAAGAAGGAATTAAAGTGATTATGGATGATTTTTCAGTGTTTGGAATTTCATTTGAAACATGTTTAGAACATTTATATATAGTTCTTAAACACTGTGAAGAAACAAACTTAGACCTTAATTGGGAAAAATGCCAATTTATGGTAGCAAAAGGAAATGTTTTGGGACATCAAATTATAGAAAAAGGTATGGATGTGGATCCTGCAAAAATTGAAGTGATCGCTAATTTACCTTGTCAACAAATGAGTGAGATTCAGAGTATTTTAGGACATGCTGGATTTTACAGTTGTTATATTAAAGACTTTTCAAAAATAGCTAAGCCTCTATACAAGTTATTGGAAAAAGATGCAATTTTTCATTTTAATAAAGATTCTCTAAAAGCTTTTGAGCTGCTAAAAGTGAAATTAATCACTGCACTAATTATTGTTTCATCAGATTAGGAAAAACCATTTTAATTATGGTATGATGTGAGTGATTATGCTATTGGAGCAGTTTTAGGAATAAAATATGATAAAATTTTCAAAGTAATCTACTATGCTAATAGAACACTTAATGAAACTCAAATTAATTATACAACAACTAAAAAAGTGTTGTTAGCTATAGTATTTGTTTTTGATAAATTCAAATCATATTTAATTAGAACTAAATATGTGGTGCATACTGACCATTCTGCTATTAAATACTTAATGAAAAAGAATGATACAAAGCCAACACTACTAAGATGGATTCATCTTTTACAAAAATTTAACTTTGAGATAGTAGGTATAAAGGGTATTGATAATCAAATTGCTGATCATCTGTCCAGGATTGAAAATAAAAGATTTCTTTTCTCTGATGAAGAAATTAATGAACATTTTCCTGATGAAAAATTGATCACTATTAATGAGTGGCGTGTTCCAAGGCATGTCGTTATTGTAAACATTATTTTTAGTGACATTATACCCTATGATTTGACATACAAACAATGGAAGAAATTTTTATCTGAAGCTATGACTTATTTTTGTGACGACCTATTTTTATATAAATAAGGAAAGGATCTAATTATTTGAAGATGTATACCAATAGTAGAAATTTATGAAATTATTCAACAATGTCGTAATTCAAATTTTTGGGGACACTTTGGTGTTGATAAAGCTGCATATAAAATTATGTAATCTGGATTTTGTTGGCCTACATTTTTTAGAGATTTTAATGCTTATATTAAAAATTGCGATCTATGTCAGTGTGTAGGAAATATTCCTAGAAGAAATGAGATGCCCCTCAATTATATTTTGGAAGTTGAAATATTTGACCTTTGGGGATTAGATTTCATGGGACCATTTATACTGTCATTCAAAAATTTATACATATTATTAACAGTTTACTATGTATTTAAATGGATAGAAGTCGTTGCTTTATTTGGATGTAATGCTCAATGTTTTGCAAAGTTTTTAAGAAAGAACATATTTTTTATAGATTTGAAATGTCAAGTGTAATCATAATTGATGGGGGAAGTCATTTTTGAAATGCAATTATGGAAAAATTAGTAAATAAATATCATATCATCGATAAAATTGCTACTGCTTATCATCCTCAAACAAGTGGCTTGGTTGAATTATCTAATCGTGACAATAAAAGAATTTTTGGAAAATTTTTTAATTCAAACAAAAAGAGTTGATCAATCAAACTGGATTTAGATTTGTGGGCATATAGGACAAAATATAAAACTCTTATAGGCTTATCCCCATATAGGCTAATTTTGTGAAAGCTTGTCATTTATCAGTTGAACGTGAGCATAAAGCATATTGGGCTATTAAAGTGCTCATTTATAATTTGAAGGATGTTGGTGAGAAAAGATTATTGCAATTAATAAGCTTGAATAGATAATGAATGAATCATATGAAAGCAAAGCGAAGCAAAGAGAAGCAAGCTGACATCCACTTATGATACAGACAAGTTCAAAAGTTTGAAAGCTCAGGATCGATACAACCAAGCTCTACAATCATGTAAAATGATTCAGATGCAAGGTTTTGATAAGCCAGGTAGAATGATAAAAGATATGATCATTAGACATCTTTGAGATAGATTCTGCTATTTCACGGCTGTAGCTGTTACTTCTTTTTTACGGGAGTTCTATACAAATCTGAGGAAGTCCGAAGAAAACTTTATGTTAGTACGTGGATAATTGGTTCATTTTACTCCTGATGTAATAAACACGTTTTATCAGCTACCACCTAATATATTTTGTTCGTGTTATAATCTTACGGAGGAAGAATTGGACGAAATCATATTTGGTTTGACTGAAGTAAGGGGATATGGAAAATAATGAATGAGAGAAGAGTTGACTTCCATGCATCAAAGATAAATGCCACCTCTAAGGCCTGACATTATTTCTTATCATCCAAGTTGCTTCCTATTAATCATCTGAATGAGGTGACAAGAGAAAGAGCTACATTTAATTACTATATTCAGCAGGGGGAGGTGATAGATATTGGGAATATTATTTATGATTATATTTGGATATCTGCCAGAGCTGTCACCATTGTAAGTATGGGATTTGCTTCCCTTATACATTCATTGTGTGAGCGGGCTAGTGTAAGAATTGAAAAATGTGAAGAGGTCCTTCAGCCTCTTATGCCTATTATTAGTACGAATGTGAAGACATATGCTGAGCATTCACTTATTGGCTGGAGAGGAGGATTTTCTAGAGCATCAAGTGCATGTACTTCTACTACTTCAACATCTCGTGCTTCCACATCTCATGCATCATCAGGTTTGTTTTCTGATTCACAGATTAAATTTTTAAATAAAATGAATGATAATATAAATTATACTGCGGATCAAGTTAATGATATAGAAGGAAAGGTAGATCATATTGGGGGTTTTCTTTAGAGACATAGCCAGTATGAGGAAAACTATCACGTTTATATGAATAGATTGAACAGAGGTGACTATAGTGTTGTGTTACCCTCACATCCACACTTTATCCCATAAGATCCTACACGTACCTGAAATGAAGGAGATAATGATGAGGAAGAAGATGAGGATTAGGATTGATGTTTCATTTGTGTTCTGTTGTGTTATGTTATGTGATGTATGTTAGAATTTTTATTATGAATGCATTGTTATTTACTATTTATGGTTGTTAAGTGAACAATTCTATTGTAATTGTGACTGGTGTAATAGTTTCTAAGCTACTTTAGTTAGTTTTTATGTTATTTATGGATGTTGTTTGTTTGTGATATTCGATGTGAATGTTTAGTGTTTTTGTGGTAGTAAATGTGTTAGTGAATTTATAGCATACTTTGTTTGTTAGTTTAGAAATTATTCCAGAAAACACTATTAAAACACACTATTTAAATTTCATGATTAACTTTTCAATTTACTACCATATATGTTTTAGTTGTGGATTTCTATTTAAGTATGTGTCAATTTTCTTTTATTTCCTTCACTAATTTATAAGTCTTTTGAATTTATTTTATAAAATATAAAGTTAAAAATTTGATCTCTTTATTTTCATTCATGTTTTTAATTATTATACCTGCATATTTAGGATATAAAAATTCTTGCAAACCTGACACTTATAGCTATATATTCCTGCCCATGTATCTTTTTACTATGCTTCAATGTTTTATTAGAACAAAAAAGTTTAAAGTTTGGGGGGGGGATAATAAAAAAAATCTTTTTCAAAAATTTAAATTTTATTTATTCTCAAATGTGCTATAAATAAAATTTAGATTTTTTATGGAAAAATAATTAGTTGTATGAAGTTATATTAGGGAAATAAAATTTTAAATAACTGTATGTTGTCCTTCGTCTCTTCGAGCTGATGACGCTCCATCAAAGTATATCTCCTAATGTCTAGCACTGGCTTGTTCCACTTGTAGTATCTGTTCATCTGGTAGTTCGTTATTGAGCGGGGACCTAGTTGGCAGTGGGTGCATTGCAAGAAAGTCTACAAGAATCTGCCCTTTGATAGCACGAAGGGGAACAAAAAGTTATGTTAAATTGCAATAGTATCATTGACTATATTGCTAAACGTCTCGAAAGTGTTGGTCAGGTCATTAAAAATTGCAATGGATTAACTTTCGAAATCAGATTGACCTGATGAGGTAACATGTAATGTCTAAGCTTTTGAGCAGCGAAAAATAAAGCTAGACAATGTTTCTTAATAAGAGGATACTTTACTTCTGCTGGTATTAGACATCGACTCAGGTAGTAGAGCGCGTTCTTGACCCGACCCGCAATAACGCAGTAATATTTTCTTCCAAAAGATAGCCAAAAACTTGACCCAATTTATAAATAGCGGCTAGTGTATAAAATCAAAATGTTGTAAAATTTTAGAAAATATTTTACACACTAGGGGTACTACGCAAGTATACGTATCGTTTCAAGTAATATAGGGTTTTCTTTTATAACCCCAGTATCGATCCCACGGGGAAAAATTATAGTAATAAATTTTCTAAATATTATATTTCAAAAATATTTTTTTATCTTTTAATTTAACTATAATTACTATTAATTTACTAGATGCAAATAAAGAAAACAATAATAAGAAAATGATTTATGAAAAGCTGTATAAAATAAACAACTTTTTTCCCTTCAATTAATCTAAGATTTTTAAGATAATTTAATATTCGATGGAGAATTTGATTAATGGTATTGTGCCAAATAGAAGTATTCCTATTATTTACCCTTTGATCCAGTGCAAAGAACGTTAGCTAATTTACAGATCAGGTCCGGATGTATTATTAGTAGAATGGGTTAATCTAGACTCACACTACTAGATTTCCAAGGGTGGCTATGGTCGGCCCTACTAGTGACCCTATCCTAATCTATAAATCAAATTACAAGAATTTAGTCTGTCACTCTAAAAACTTATCAATTCTACGCCCTTTAAATCTTATCTTCCTATTTATTTGCACTTCACCTTGAATAGCCCGCACATGGCCTTCGACTACCCAAGGATTCATGTGACATTTACAATTTAAGAGTTCTTCTCCTTCTAGGTCTCAAAACTCTTCAACAGGTTTTAACAATTTAAATGGCCAATTTAAAAAGTAAAGTTAGATCAGGTATTAATGTCATCACAATGTTTTGAAAATATTTTGAATTTCAATTCTCCATCGAATCTTTATATTATCTTATCTATATCTTCATAATTCAAGGAAGAAAGTAAACTAACTACTCAGAACACATTGAATATAAACAGCAAAACATAATAAATAAACTTTGAATCAAATATAAAATACTTATCTCAAATATTCCTTCTACGGATCTTCGATTCCTACTGACTCCACGGTGTAATGAACTCCGGATGCAACAACTTGAAAATAAACTCACTAAACTAAACAAAAGTGGCCCTAAATTTCTCTCTCTATTCTCTCTCTAAGGATGAGAGGTCCTTAAGTGGATAAGAGAAAGGGTTACAATGGGAGGGGCATGTTTTCTAAAGAAATGGACCCCTATTTATAGGCTTCAAGGGTTACCTTGAGGCACCTCTTCAAAACATGTCCACATTCAATGAATCTTCTAGAAGGTCCGTCTGGCGCCTAGGCGCCGGATACCGCCGGATACCGCGTCCAGTTATTCGCACCTCTTCACTTTGGCTCGCACCTCTTCGCGATTAAAACCGTTTTGGAGCGTCCAAATGTAATGTATCACATGTTCTATTATCAAGGAACAACTGCCAGTCTTCTAGAATGTCCAATAACCGCTCACTCTGTCAAAATAACCATTCAAACCTTGTCAAAAACATGACAGTTTCTGTATCGAGTCTGGCGCTTAGGCGCCAACTTTTGGCGCCTAGGCGCCAGGCCATATTTTTTTATACTTTTTTATTTTGCTCTATTTTTGCTCCTTTTTGCTCCTTTTTCCATTTTAGACCTTTTTACATCACCTACATCCAAAAACACAAAAAATACCTTTCATTAAAGCATAATATCCTTAGAAATTGATGAGAATTAAGACATAAAGAAATAAGTATTTTTTTATAGATCAGTTCTCTTTACCCTCATTATTGACTTGGGCAAGTAGTGCCTCGAGAGACTCATCTAACGCCGCAGTATAAAGTATCAACGGTCTACCCAGGATAGGGGCTGCTAAAACAGGATGTGTCGTTAGATATCATTTAATATCTTTGAAATCTCATTGACATGGCTCTCCCAAAATGAATTTGGCATCCTTTCAAAATAGGTTCAAAAAGGGTAGATAGCTTCCTGAGAAATTGGATATAAAGCATCTCAGATATACCAATATTCCTTGAAAAGATCGTAGTTGTTTGAAGATTCTAGGAGGAAGCATTTCTAAGATAGCTTTAATCTTTTCTAAGTCGATTTCGATTTCTTGATGACGGACAACAAATCCTAGAAATTTCCTCGAGGTAACACCGAAAGCGCACTTTAATGGATTCATCTTTAGATTGTATTGCTGTAATCGTTCAAATATGATCCTCAAATCATTTATGTGGTTTTCCTTTAAAATATTAAAGTATTTTCCAAGATTACAAAACCTCTTTGCCATCTTTTAGAAAAAGGTACTAAATTCGAATTAGATGAAATTTGACTAAAAACTTTAATTTATTAAAAGATAAATTAATTACAGTACCAATCATTATTGCACCTAATTGGGAAAAATCATTTGATTTAATGTGTGATCCAAGTGATTATGCTATTGGGGCTGCTTTAGGACAATGGTATGATAAGATGTTTAAAGTTATATATTATGCCACTAAAACGCTTAATGAAGCACAAATTAAATATACTACTACTCAGAAAGAGCTATTGGCCATAGTATATGCTTTTGACAAATTTCGATCATATTTAGTTGGAAATAAATGAATAGTGCATACAGATTAATCTGTTATTACATATCTAATGACTAAAAAAGAAGCTAAACCCAGATCGATTAGATGGATTCTTCTGTTGCATGAATTTAACTTCCAAATAATTGATAAAAAATGGTCTAATAATCAAATTGCCGATCATTTATCTAGATTGAAAATAATGAAATGACTGATAAGGGAGAAATAAAAGAATGTTTTCCTAATGAACAACTTTATATTGTTTTTGTTGGACTAATCCCATGGTATGTTGATATAGTTAATTATTTAGCTAGTAACAATATGTCCTATGGATTAGATCAGTATCAGAAAAAGAAATTCTTGCATGATGTTAAATTTTATATTTGGTATAATCCCTATCTTTTTAAAAAATGTAAGGATTCTATAATATGAAGATGTGTTCATTATGAAGAAACTTACGAGATTATTCAAAAATGCCACAACTCTGAGTTTGGTGGACATTTTGGAATTGATAAAACTGCTTTCAAAATTTCAAAATTTTACAATTCAAAAATGCTACAACTCTAAGCAGTTTTATCAGTTCCAAAATTTTGAAAGCAGTTTTATCAGTTCCAAAGTGAAATTTAGTGGCATTTTTGAATAATCTCATAAGTTTCTTCATAAGGAACACATCTTCGTATTATAGAATCCTTACATCATTTAAAGTGATAGGGATTATCCCAAAAATAAAATTTAACATCATGTAAGAATTTCTTTTTCTCATACTGATCTAATCCATACGGCATAATGCTAATAGCTAATTAATTAACTATATCAGCATACCATGGGATTATTCCAGCAGAAACAGTAGAATGTTGTTCATTAGGAAAACATTCGTTTATTTCTCCCTTATCATTCATTTCATTATTTTCAATTCTTGATAAAAGATCGGGAATTTGATTATCGGACCCTTTTCTATCGACTATTTAGAAGTCAAATTCTTGTAACAGAATAATCTATCTAATCAATCTTGGTTTAGCTTCTTTTTTAGTCATTAAATATTTAATAGCAGAGTGATCTATATGCAGTATACATGTATTCAAAATTAAATATGATCAAAATTTGTCAAAATCATTTACTATACCCAATAGCTCTTTCTCAGTAGTAGTATAATTAATTTGAGCTTCATTAAGATTTTTACTGGCATAATATATAACTTTAAACATTTTATCATATTGTTGTCCTAAAATAGCCCAAATAGCATAATCACTTGCATTACACATTAATTCAAATGGCTTTTTCCAATTAGGTGAAATAATCATTCGTGTAGTAATTAATTTCTCTTTTATCAAATTAAAGCCTTTTAGGTAAATTTCATCAAATTTGAATTTAGCATCTTTTTATAAAAGATGGCATAGAGGTTTTGTAATCTTGGAAATATCTTTAATATGTCTCTTATAAAATCCAGCATGTCCAAGAAAACTTCTTATACCAGTAACAGAAGTTGGGGATTGTAATCTAGCAATTACTTGAATTTTTGCTTGATCAACTTCCATACCTTATGACCAAGTACAATTCCTTCTGTGACCATAAATTAGTGTTTTCCCAGTTCAGAACTACATTTGTTTCTTGACAGTGTTTCAACACTTTTGACAAATTGTATAAGCAAGAATCAAAAGAAGTTCCAAATACCGAGAAATCATCCATTAAAATTTCAATTCCTCTTTCAATTAAGTGAAAAACTAGCCTTCAAACACCTTTGAAAAGTAGTAGGTGCATTGCATAACCCAAAAGACATTCTTCAAAAAGAAAAAGTTCCATACGGACTTGTAAATGTAGTCTTTTCTTGATCTTCAGGAGCAATAGGTATTTGATGATATCCAGAATATCCATCCAAAAAACAAAAATAAGAATGTCCAGCTAATCTATCCAGCATTTGATCTAAGAATGGAAGAGGAAAATGATCTTTCCTTGTGGCATCATTCAATTTTCTAAAATCAATACAAATCTGCCAACCAGTAACTTGTCTAGTAGGTATTAATTCATTATTCTCATTTTCAACAAGAGTCACACCTCCTTTGCATAGGACATACCCAAGGACTATCTGATATTGGATTTATAATACCAGCATCCAACCATTTAAGCATTTCCTTCTTAACAACTTCTTTCATAACTGGATTTAATCTCCTTTGAGGATCAACTCTGGGTTTACTGTCATCTTCTAATAATAATTTGTGCATACAAATTGAAGGACTTATTCCTTTAATATCTACCATAATCCACCCAAAAGCTCTTTTATATTCTCTTAATACTTCAATCAGTTTTACTTCTTGATCAGTAGTTAATTTAGAATATAGAATAATAGGTAAAGTTAATGAACTCCCTAAAAAGGTATATTTCAAATGAGAGGGTAATTCTTTTAATTCTAATTCATGAGCTTTTTTAATATATGGTTTGAATTCATTACTTTCAGTAGTATCTAATATTTCCCAATTTTCGTTAATGTAATGAACTTCTCTTACTTTTGTTTCTTCAGAATCACTTTCTTCAGTTAATTTTTCTGGGTCTATAAATTCTTCTTCCTTAAAATGACTCTGACATTTCTCTTGAAAATGTTGTTCAATAATGTAATCCAAAATATCCATTCTATAACATTTTTCCTATTTAGGATACCTCATTGATTTAAGAACATTAATTGCTACCTCTTGATCATTAACTTCATGGTTAACTCCCCTTTTTGCACGTCAATCATAGCTCGTCCGGTAGCAAGAAAAGGGCTTCCTAGGATAATAGGAATCTCTTTATCTTTTTTTATATCCAAAATTATAAAGTCAACAAAAAAAAAAAAATTTATACACCTTTATTAAAACAACTTCTATTACTCCTCTAGGGTGAGTAATAGATCAGTCTGCTAATTGCAAGGTTATAGTAGTTGGAGAAATTTCTCCTAAATCCATTCTCTTATAAATGGATAAAGGCATGAGATTATTACTTGCTCCTAAATCACATAAGGCTTTTCCTTAAAATTCATCTCCCATAGAAAAAGGTATTGTAAAACTTTCAATATCTTTTAGTTTTTGTGGAAGTTTTCTTTGAATAATTGCACTGCATTCTTCACTTAGTGCTACAGTTTCAAAAGCTTTAAATTTTCTTTTTTTATTAAGAATATCTTTCATAAACTTTGCATACTTAGGCATTTGTTCCAAAGCTTCAGCAAATGGTATATTAATAGTAAGCTTTTTGAATACATCAAAAAATTTAGAAAATTGTTGATACAGTTTTTGCTGCTTAAGTCGTTGTTGAAATGGTGGTGGAAATTTTTCATATTCATCTTGAGATGGTAGTTGTTTCTTTGTTTCAGGTAGTTTTTCTTTAGGTTTATCAACTTTTACCACTTCATTTTCTATCTGAATTTTACTCTCTTTTCCATCCCTTGGTTCTTTTTCACTTCTAAGTAACAAAACTTTAATTTGTTCAAGTTCTTTTCCATTTTCTTTTGGATTTACTTCAACAGGTCTAGGTAGTGTTCCTTGTGGTCTACTATTTATAGCATTTGCAATTTGCCCCATTTGCATTTCAATATTTCTTATTGCAGCATTTTGACTTTGCAATTGACTTCCCATTTATAAAATTAATTCTTCTATCAGCAATTTTTTTCTTTAAATTGCTCATTATTAAAGCCAGGTGGATAAGAAGGTCGATAATTAGAATTATTTTGATTATTCCAATTTCCAGTAGGGATAGGTTGGTTGTTACCCCATTGAGGATTTACATTTTTTCCAATTAAAATTAGGGTGATTCTTCCAACCTAAATTATAATATTTAGAATATGGGTTATTAGATTTGCTGGCAATAGCTTGCAATGTTTCTAAAGTTTGATATTCTTCAGTATTTTCTGAATTATCATTTAAGTGTGATAAATGAACAAGTTATTCAATTTCTTTGATATAGCAGCCACTTGAGAAACTAAAATTGAAATGGCTTCATTTTGTTGAATACTAGCCAATCTTTTAGTATTAATCCTATTAGAATGCCATTATAAATTATTAGTTTCCATTTCTTCAATTAAAGAATAAGCTTCATCAAATTATTTAGATATTAAGGAACCACCAGCATATTCTATTAATGGTCTTTGCTGATTTTGATTTTCATTCTCAATATTTTGATTAATATTATTTTAACGTATATTAGCCATTTCAGGCAAATTACGAAATCTAGTCTCGTCTCTAAATTTTCTTATAGTACGCTCTAATTCGGTATTATAATGTATCAATCCTTCAGTTCCTGAACTTCGCGTAAATAGATATTTTATTATTGACCCGCAATTACGCAAACAAAATAGCTTATAAAATTTGGCCAAACTTGACCCCAAATTTAAATCGCACACTAGGGGTACTACACAATTATACGCATCGTTTCAAGTAATATAGGGCTTTCTTTTTAAAACCCCAGATATCGATCCCACGAGGATTAATTTAGTTAAAAGAAAGAAAACTAATATTTAAAATCTTTTAATTTAAAACTGATTAAAATATGCAGATTATGAAAATTAGCTAGTGATAAAATAATAAACAAAGATTCTTTCCCCTTATGAAATATTCCATGGTTAATAAGCAAATAAAATTAGTTGAGAACTTGAAAGTGTGGTTTTTGTTACAAATAGGAGCATATATATCCTTTACCCTTTGGTCCAGGTCATAGAGAACATTAGCTAGTTTTTAATTATTGGATTAGGATGTATTATTAGTAGAAAGGGATGAATTTCTAGACTCTCACTTCTAGGTTCCCCCCAAATGGTTGCCTATGGTCTGGCCTACTAATGACCCGTCACCTTTTTTGTAAAACCAAATTGATTGAAATTAGCCTGTCACACTAAAAACATAATCAATTATATGCCCTGATATGGACTTTTGCCTATCGGACCTTTATATATATACTTTCAAGTGCAAGAATTTGATACCACTGTTAGAAGATTTAATCCCCGGCAAACGACGTCAAAAACATGATATTACCCGAATTTTACTTATGTAAGAATTTATGAATTTATATTTAGATTTTTATAATAATTATTGTAAAAGTCACAATTTCAAACATAAGTATATGTATCGTATCAAGTAATACAGGGCTCTAGTGAAGTCCTGGTTATCGATCCCACAAGGAAGATTTTGATAAAAATTAAGAAATATTTTTACATTATTCAAATTAAAAGTAATTATTATTTTTATTTCTTTTCAATGTTTAGATTTATACTAAATGTAAGTAAGCAGTAATTAAATAATGATTAATGCGAGTGTCGGCATATTTTTAGGTTATGTGTTTTATTTTGAAAAGGGGTCGCCTACAGAAATTGTCGGCGAATTTTAATTTAATTTAAATAAATAATTTGAAAAGTAGTATTTGATTTTGAAAATAATTTTTAAATTTGAAGATTTTAAGATATGAAATCAAACCGATCTCACATCCCAAATAGTTTATATAAACGAGCACCGCATCACAAACCATGTATCTATCCCTAAGGATAGACACACTGCTTGATGGTGGGGCTCGGTTAAATAAACTAGAAGATTTGTGACATCCGTTTGGTCTGCGAACCAATTTTATAAGCCGAGAAATTCCCCTGCTTAATATGAAAGAACATTAAACGAGGTTTATATTACTCGGGTTCTTTAAAATTCCCTATAAGGGCAAGCCCCTATAGTTAATTACATCTTAAGTGACGGGAATCACCTAAGAAAACTCTCGATAATAATCAATAATTCTCGCTCTCAAGAATTTCAAAGTTTAAGTTTTCAAAGGATTGAATTTTTGAATCTCAATAGGGAATGGATCAAGTTTGGAACATTTTATTTTGGGAATTCAAAGGAAGAAAAGTAGGAGAAATTACGGATTCGAAGCGAACTTCGGTAATTTCCCGACTATCCTATTGTTTGGCTTGGATTTAGGAAAGTCCTAATGTTTATTTAATGTTTTAATCTTGCCAATTTTAATTAATTAGGGCTTATATTTATATGATAGAATCATATAAATAGCCTGGAAGATATGAGGGTTTATGTCGTATCGGACGACTACCTCGGAATCCTAAGACCGGTTAGGGCTTAATTTTCAATGCAAATGCCTAACGAAGAGTTGAGGATTTATGTTGCACTAGGCAAACTACCTCGAAGTCCTATGGCTTTGTTGTTTAATTCTAAGAAAGTTTTCCTGAAGTAGGTTCAAGTTTTGCTGACGACGATGGCCGTGCTGCCCACCATGCTCCGAGCTCCTTGTTGTTGCAGAGGTTTAGTTTTAGAAATCATAAATCGTGGGATGAGAAAAGTGTTTTGGTTTAGAGAAGTCTTAATTTCCAAGTGTTTTTTGTGTTTTAATTAAAACAAATCTTAAAGTTGATTATAACGACACCTAGGTTAAGATCCCACGGTTCCATCCTTCCGGCATCATTATTTTTATCGGATTCACTTAGTCCAGATGAATTTGCTAAACTCAACTGAATGAGTTCCACACTTTCATTTAGACCGTGGGAAATCCCGTTAGCAACACGTAGGTTACGTCATCCGAGGTATTCCCGATCATCCAACAAGACGTTTTAATTTAGTTGTAGTTGTAGTTTTGTTGTTCGTTTGTGATTAAATTTTGAGTTGTTTTATATTTTGAAATGTTGTGGCGGTGAATTTTATCTTGTAATGACTTTTAATTTAGTTATGGGTTTCAGTTTTGGTTTCTGTCCTAAAGGTGTGGGTTTTCATGCAACAGTTGTTTTATCATGCAAGAAAAGTAAAGTGCATTTGCAATAAAGTAAATTGCAAGAAAGTAAATTGCAGGAAAGTAAATTGCAGGAAAGCGTACCTGGAGGGTCTTCCCGTCATTCCAAGCTGCACTTAAAACACGATTAGGACATTTAAGCAAGTTCCTAGGTAAAGCTAAGGTAAGGGTTATGGTTTTCTACCAAATTCCTAATCCTATAGCTAGTCATTTCCTATGACGTCTAGGTTCCTTGTGTTTTTGGTTTGAAGACGATTTTCTTCATCAAAGAACAATTAAGTTCAATTGTTCTTATAAATATCCTATCATATTGAGGAAGTGCTTAAGACGAATCTTAAACATCTTTTCAATATTTCTAGGATTGTTTTAAGTCCAAATGAATTTAATTACACAAATGAATTAATCATCCGAGAGTTTTAGTTTTGTTGTCTTGCCCAGTGAACTTAGGACATTTGAATATCCTTATGAGTGAAATGACATTTCATTTAATACTCCATTTAGGAGTTATAATAGTAAAAGCTCCTAAGGGCAAAATGATATTTAATGATTTGTGATTCAAATTTAAGTTCAAATTGATGATTTAAGTTTGGAATAGTGTTCAAGTTATTTTAGATTTATTTTTGAGTTCTTCATATCTTAGGTGATGTTATTTAATTCAACTTAATTTAATTTAATTTAATTTAATTTAATTTAATTTAATTCGATTTAATTCAATTTAGTTTGATTTGATGTTACATTAAATTAATTTGATTTAATTTAATTTTTTTTTAATTTAATTTGATTTAATTTAATTTCATTTTTAATTTAATTTAATTTAATTTAATTTTTAATTTGATTTAATTTGATTTAATTTAATCTTTGATTTAATTTGATTTAATTTAATCTTTTAATTTAATTTTATTCATTTTAATTTTAATTAAAATTTTAAAAGAGTTCAATAATTTAATTTTAGTTTAATGATTAAGTCTTTTAATGTTTTAAATTTGAATTATTATTTTAATTAAGAATTAAACATTAATGAAATGATTAATTTAGGGATTTTTTTAATTAAAGAATAAATCTCTTCCTAATAATATCCCTATTTTAATAATTCCAATTTTATTATTCTTCCAAATTTAATCAATTATTTAATTAAAGTTTAATCATTTTAAATTGCTTAATGGGTTTCTACCCTTCAATTATTTAAATTTCAATCATCCAAATCAGATTAGGATCAAATATTTTACTTGTTAATTTTTTATTAAACCTAAAGTTTTAATTAAGGGTTAAAATTTTAATTACCATTTTGCCCTTCAAGCTTAATAATTTCATAACTCACTAAATTGAGCTTAAATGAATTTAAAATTTTTATGTGACTTCACTCATATGTCAATAAAGACATGAGAGGAGAAAATGTGATTTTTTTTTTGTATTTAATTTATTTATATAATTATTTTTGGTAGAAAATAGAGATTTCCAAGGAAAATTTAATAACATGACCAAGGGAAAGTTTCTGTCCTTAAGAAAATTAGGGGACATTCCTAATGACCAGGGGACCACTTGGACCAATTTTTGTGATTTTTTGAATTATATTTTATTTATTAGAATTATTTTAAGTTTTGGAGTGTTAATTAATTTAAAAATAGAATATAAGTTGAAAAATGAATTTAATAATTTTTAAAATTCTCTCTGATATCAAGGATTCCAGAGAACTAAATTTTACAATTTTCTGATTTTTCTTTGATTTATTATAATTATTTTAGTGAAGATGCTAGAAAATACATTTTTTTAATTCTAAAATTACCCTAGAGCTTTAAAAATTAATATCTCACCAAATAGACCTAAGAAAAATATGGGGTTTATTCCTAAGTGATTAAAATTCAAAATGTGACATTTTGGTGAATTTTATTATTTTTGTGATTTTTATTATTTTTTAATTATTAAAAATATTAAAATAATATTAAAAATCAACTTTTTTAGAAAATTGAAATTTTAATTTTCTTAAATTCCCTAATATCAGAGAGGCTCCAAAACCAATTTAGTGAATTTTTGAAAGATATTTTGAAAGTTATGAATTTTTAAAGTTTAAAATGACTAAGTGGCTTAATCAACCCAATTAATAGGGGTAACCAAGTCCAATTGACCTCAAATTTTTGTGGTGGTTTCCTCTGATCCTAAAGGTCAGTGGAGAATTGATTTCAAGTCAATTTGATGTATGGTTAGCTCTAATTAATTAGAGACCTATTTTGAGTGTTTAAGCCAATTAGGGTTATCTAAAATGAACTAACTCAAAACCTATTTTTCCTAGGGTTCTCTGGTCATAAGGAACATCACCAAATTTTTCTAGAATTTATTTCACAACATGCTATTTATTGGAATTAAAATACTCAAAACGAGTGACATGAATTTGAAAAATCAATAACTCTTCATAGGGATGGCCTCGACTTTGGAAAATTCAGGGAATGTTCCCAAATTCAGAGGCTTTAAAAGCCCTATGGTCTCATGCCATGGTGAATTGTATACATGCATGGAGAATTAAATGTATGCAGAGAGTAAATAAATTATAAAAAATAAAATACTTGATGAAATTAAATGATTTCTTTTCCACATTATTCTCCTCTGGTTCACTCGAGCAAGAGGGTATTTTTATTTTATTTTTCTGATTTTCCTACACAAAGTTATGCATTTTTGAAGTTTAGGGAATTAAATAAATAGAAAATATCCCTAATTTTCTACTTATCCATGCGGCGCCAGCGAAACATCGGCAGCTCCGAAGGGGTACGTGTCGCGCTGTGATTGGGCGCCGCCATCTGACTCGGCTGCCCAGGGCCCCGCGGTTCACGCACCATCTGCTGGTCCGACGCAATCCAAGCCGTCCATCCGATACACGCGCGATCCGACGGTTCTCGGTCATCGTCTACGGCCGGTGCGATCCCGTGACCGTCCATACTCTAACCCTAAGAACTCACTCGATTCTCAATGGATTTTCGTGTTCTTATGCTCTATGGATTCGTCTTGAAGAGACGAACACATCCATACGGTAAACATGCATTGAAATTTATTCAAATGAAATGGAGAATCTCTGTAAGCTCGGGAAGAAGAATTAGCTCATACCTTTGCTCAGAGAAGTGTGGCTTCGATCTGAGAGTTGTTGCACCTTCGATTGGATCCTAGCAAGCTCCAGATGAAGTCTCCTGGTCTGGTGAATTGTCTAGGTTGGACTTCGACCACAGCTGATCACAAAGCTTGGAGGCTGGAGCAACTGGGTGGCCTCGGAGATGGGGCTTTTGCTGGTGGACACCTTCCCTTGGTCTGGTGAAGGTGTAGAACCAATCAATTTGGGGATTGGCTCACTGTGGAGAAGTGTCCTGGTTTTGGGTGGAATTTCAGTTGGGAAATTGAGCTTTATCAATGGGGATTAGGGCAAATTGACACTGGGGATCAATTGCTCTAAGGATGGAGAAGGGTCTGGAACAATTTTAGCAGAGTTTTGGCAAGGTTTGTGCAACTCTCCTTTCATGGCCGTGAGGGGGTGGTGTTTAAATAGGCATGGCTGGAGGCTCTCCCAGGGGTGGCCAAGGGTTGGGATCGCGCTGCTGCTGGTCATGGGAAGAACGGCCATGGTGGCCATTGGGCATGGGGAAGCTCGGCGAGTGAGAATTCCAAAGTTGGCTCACATGTGAGCTCTCGGCCATGGTGTTTTCCGGCGACTGGGTGGCCGGCCGGCCAGGCATGGGTCACCCTCAAGGTCAGGTGGGTCAGGGTTGGGTGTTTGTGCAAGCAATTGGCAATGGCCAAGTGTAAAGGCTTTGATCCAAAGTAGAATGGGGCATGGCTAGTTTTGGGTCTAAATGGGTCAACTCACCCATTTGGGCTTGGTGCACCCTTCAAGGTGGCTTTGGGTGCTGTGGGGGATCAAATGGATCAGCTTGGTTTGGCATGGAGAAGTCTCCATCCAAATATATTTGGATTAAATTTAGGTTTAGGTGAATCATGATTAAGGCTAATGAGCTTTAGGGATTAAGGAAAGGGTCCCTCCTTCCTACCCAATATGGTATGGTGACATGTAAAGAGGCTCTCATGGCTTCCATGTGGCTCATGCATGGCTTCATGGCTCACCTTTGGCTTGGGAAAAGTCAAGTCGATTTCATGGAAATGGATTTAAGAAAAATTTTGGTATTTAGGGGTGATTTGGCATGAGGCTTGATTTGGAATTATTTGATGATGGGATTATAACTTAGGGAATGGCTTTGATTAAATGGATGGCAAATGGAAATGTCATGTGGGCTTTAGGGCCAATTTTGGGCTTTTGTATTTGGTGGAAATGGGCTTTTAGGAAGGTTTAGGGAAGTGGGCTTTTTGATTTTAGGATGGGCATTTGGGTAAAGATTTTGTGAAGGACCTTGTCAAATAAATGTCATAATTGGTTTAGGGATGTTCTATGAAGGGCTTGGAGTCAATTTGGTGTGATTTGGAGTTGAATTGGTTTGAATTTGGGTTTATTTGGTAAGTGGGCCTATGTAGGTCAAATTGAGCTAACTTGGGCCAATGTTGGGCTAGGGTTGAAATTGATGTAAAATTAATGTTGAGAAATATTTATGGGAGTGTTTCAAAGAGGTTTTGGCTTTGGTTGGGTTTTGATTTTGGGGTTTGGGCTCATTTGGGTTAGGTTTGGGTTTAGGTCAAAAATGGGCCTTTTAGCTTTGGGTTGAATTTGAGTGGGGTTTGGATCAAAATCTTGGGCAAATCATGTTAGTGTTTTGTTTGTGGGAATGTTAAGGAAGATTTAGAAAAGATTTCGGGTTAATTGGAGTTGAATTGGGTGAGTTTGGGCTAAGTTTGGGTCATGGGTCCAAATTGGGCTTTAAGGCCAAAAGTGAAATTGGATCCCAATGCCAATCAAATTGGGCTTGGATTTGGTCTAGATTGGTGTTGGGGATGTTGAATTGAAGTCTAGAACTGAATTGGACCAGAATTTGGGTCAATTGGGTAGGTTTGGTTTGACATTGGGTTTACTTTGGGTTAAAATGGGTCAAATTGGGGGTTTTGATAAAAGTGGGGTAAATTGACAAAATTGGCCAATGGTGTAGTTGGACAAAATGAAATTGGGAATATTTGGGATTTTTTGGAATTTTCTGGGAATTTTCTGAATTTTTGGATTTTTTGGCTAGGAGGGGTATTTTGGGTATTTGGAGGGTATTGGGAGGTATTTTTGGAATTTTTGATATTTTTGGGTATGGATGATCAATTTGAGTGATGTGGAAATGTTTGGGAATGATTTTGGAGTATTTTGGGTGATTTGGAAATTTTTGAGAAATTTGAAATTTATTTCGAAAGGTTTTGGGTAAAGTTGGCGGGTGTAGGGTCCTGGGGTCAAAAATTAAAAATTTGGAAAATGGAAGATTAGGTGAATGTAAGTGGAATAAAATCATTTTGGTTGAGCCATGAAGCCATATCAAGCCCACATGAGCCATGAAGGGACTCATTTGAGGCACCCACTATGTTGTTCCTAACCCTCTTAGCCAAGGGCTTAGGGGTTAAGGACCATCCATGTGAATCACCTACATGAGTCAGGAGGTCAAGTCGGGTATGGGTGTGTTTTTAAGAGGTGTGTGTGAAAATGTAGTGTATAGGTGTAGTGTGTGTGTAAGTCAACCCCTCACCAGACCAGGCCACCCAGGGCAGTCCTAAGGCCAAAAAGTCCTATAGGAACTCATCCTTTAAACTTCCACATTTGATTTCAACCCTCTAGCTGATTAGGGGTCTACAGTTAAGTTTGTGGGGTTTGCAGGGAGTTAAGAAGTGGTTTGAATTTCTAAGTGGTGGGTCCCAATTCTAATCCTCTAGGATAGTCAAAGGAAAAGCCTAAGGCTAGATCCTAAGTACTAAAAGAAGAAGAGAAGACCTCATCAAAAATGAGGTCAACAGCAGGTATAAATAAAACCACTTTCTTCTTTTCAATTAATGCAAGATTTCTAGATTAATTATCATTTTTGGAGAATTTAGATTGTGGTATTGTGCCAAATAGAAGTATTCCTTTTCTTTACCCTTTGGTCCAGACATAAAGAACATTGACTAATCTAAAGATCGGTTCAGGACGTTTTATTAGTTGAATGGGTTAATCTAGGCTCACACTACTAGATGTCTATGGGTGGCTATGGTCGGCCCTACCAGTGACCCGTTCCCTTTCTATAAACCAAATTATTAGAATTTAGTCTGTCACTCTAAAAACTGATTAATTCTGTGCCCAAAAAATCATATCTTCCTATTTATTTGCACTTCACTTTGAATAACCCGCATAAAGCCTTCGACTGCATAAGGATTCATGTGATATCTACTAGTTAAGAACTCATCTATGGATAGACCTCAAAATTCTTCAACAGATTTTAACAATTTAAATTGCCAGTTTAAAAAGTAAACTAAGATCAGGTATTAAGATCATCACAATTTTTATAAATATTTTAAGTTAAATTCTCCAACAAAATTTAATTATCTTATTATCTTTTTATAGTTGAAAATAGAAAGAAAACTAACTACTCAGAACACATTGAATTCACACAACAAAACATATTTATAAAACTTTGAACCAAGTTACAAATACTTATTTGGAACGTTCCTTCAAGTGATCCGCTGACTCCTACTGACTCCAATGCAATGATGAAAGACTTCAACAGCAACAATACTAATAATCTCACACTTAACACTCAAAATAAACTAAAAATAAACTCACTAAATACTAAAGAAGGTGGCTCCCTAAAATAATTGGATGCTAGAGGGGGGTATAATGGCTATATGGTGCTTGGGGACTATAGGGTACTAAAAGGGGCGATTTTCTCTGTAGAATGGGTTCCTATTTATAGAGCTCTGAATTTGACCAGGGGTTGCTTAAGGAATCTCTTCAAAATTCGTCCAAATACAATGTATCTTCTAGAATGTAATTGTCGCACCTAGGCGCCGGGATCTGGCGCTTAGGCGCCGGACTCCTTGACCAGGTCTTCACACCTCATCACTTTGGATCGCACCTCTTCGCGATTAAAACTGTTTCCCTGTGTCCAAATGCATTGTATCACCTGTCCTATATATTAGGAGTAAATTTTAGTCTTCTAGAAGCTCTGATAACCACTTAACACCGTCAAAATAACTGCCTAAAGTCATCAAAAATCTTTTTTGTGACTGTATCGAACAGGCGCTTATGCGCCGGATTCTGGCGCCTAGGCACCGAGCCTACAATTTTGACAACTTTGCTCTTTAAGCTCCATTTTTGCTCCTTTTTGCTCCTTTTTCCTTCTTGAACTCTTATTTTATCACCTACATCCAAAAACATAAAAATACCTTTCATTAAAGCATAATATCCTTAAGAATTGAATCATCAATAAGGCATAAAAATGGGTATTTTTTATGTGGATCAAACGCCAATTAAAGATTATCTCCCTATTTTTTTGCACCTCCCCTTTAAGAGAAATGTGATACATACAAGTTAAGAAATTCTTAGCCCACGATCAAATCTTAAGAATTCTCCATGATTTTTAACAATACAAGAGGCCAATTTGTAAAGTAAATTAAGATTAGGTACAATATCATCACAATTTTTTTTTTGAAAAGAAATTAAGTTCTTAAATTTGTTTTAAATCTGTTATTAATTCATTTCATACTTGTAGGGAAAAAGGAAAGAAGACGATTCAGAAAGCATAGAAATTACACCACAAATCATATTCATAAAACTTAAATCCAAAGCACTAAACTTAAGAAACAAGATATAAATACTTATCTGGAATGTAATCCAAGCAATCCTTTAAAGTTTCTCTGACTTCACAGACTCTAATAGGACTTCGACTCTTTAATTCACACTAAACATTCACTAAAACAAATAAAAAGACCCTTAACACTCTTAATTAATTCTCTCTCACACACTACTCACTCACTCTAACACACTTTGCACACTCCTTGCTGTATAAATGGTCCTCTATTTATAGATCTCTAGAAATGACCAAGGGTTGTTTAATGCACCTCTTCAAAATTCGTCCACATTCATTGAATGTTTTAGAATTTAATGGTAGCGCCAAGGCACCAGGATCACTGCTCCAATGGACGTGCCCCTTCACATTTTGGTTGCACCTCTTAGTTTAATAACTGCTCTCCCCTGTCTATTTTCATTGCATTTTGTTTATAACATGTGGGAAATGTCCAGAGGCTTCTAGATTGGTTTGAAAGTGTCAATAACTATCAAATATCCATCAAGTAATCTTGAGAATTAATTTGTTGTGTGTGGCGCTTAGGCGCCAGATTTGGCGCCTATGAGCCATAATTAGCTTCTTTGCTCTTTTTGGCTCATTTTTGCTCCTTTTTAACTCTTTTTCTTCATAAACTCGTTTTATTGTACCTGCAACCAAAACATAAAAAATACCTTTCATTAAAGCGTAATATCCTTAAATATTAATAAAAATTTGATATAAATTCTAAGTAATTTTAAGGCTGATCAATTATTTTTTTAGTTTTTTTGATTTTATTGATTTTTTTTCTAAATATATAATAATTACTTTCTTTTAATTAGTAGTAATCCCCGGCGACGGCGCCAAAAACTTGACCCGACCGCAATTACGTAAGTAAAATTGATCATAAAATTATGGCCAAACTTCACCCTAAATCTGATTAAGCGGTTAATGTACGATAATTAAATATTAAAGTTTTGATAAATATAAATCGCACACTAGGGGTACTACACAAGTATACGTATCGTTTCAAGTAATATAGAGTTTTCTTTTTAAAACTCTAGATTTCGATCCCACGAGGATTAAAAAAATTAAAAGAAAGAAAATTATTAATTAAAATCTTTTAATTTTAAGCTAATTAAAATATGCAAAATACTTAAATTGGCAGAATATTAAAATTAGCAAGTGATAAAACAAAAAACAAAGATTTTTCCCCATACGAAATATTCTATGATTAATAAATTCCTTCACATTTAGGTCGCACCTCATTGTTCAATAACTGCTCTCTCATTTAAATATTCAATGTATCTTGTTTATAACATGTGGTATTTTGTCCAGAGGCTTCTAGATTGATTTAAAAGCATCAATACCCTTCCAATAACCGTCAAGAAATCTCTAGAATTCATCTGCTGTGTCTGGCCAAAATCAGCCTATTTGTAATTTTACTTTTTTTTGCTCATTTCTGCTCCTTTTTAACTCTTTTTCTTCATAAAATCATTTTGTTATACCTGCAACCAAAACATAAGAAATACCTTTCATTAAAGTATAATATCCTTAAAATATTAAAAATATTTTGATATAAAATTCTAAGTAAATTTAAGGCGGATCATAAATCCTATCTAATTCATTCATATTATATAGAGCAAATTGTTGGTCAGCAATGGTTCACAGACCAAGCAGATATCATGAATTCTTTGGTTTATTTGATCAAGCCTCACCCTAAGCCATGTTTCTAGTCTTCTGGATAGGTGCTTGTCTTATGATGAAGCGCTTGATTATCTAAACTAACATTTATATGAGATCAGTTTGATTTCATACTTTTAAAAAAATATATATATATATTATATTCAAAAATCCATATATATATTAAATTAAATCAAATTTCAATTTTATAAAACTCTATTTTAAACCTTTTCAAAAATTTTAAATTTCTCACCACATCAAAAGAAAGAAGGGAATTTTAAATGGCCGACAGTCCACCATTAATTCTGGTATTAGTAATGAGAATTCATCCTTGGGACATGCTTTATTTAAATCCCTGAAGTCGACACAAACTCGTATTTGTCTGTTTTTCTTCTTGACTGTGCTAATGTTTGCCAACCATGTCAGATATTGTTCTTCTTAGACAAAGTTAGCGTCTATTAACTTCTTTATTTATTCCGTAATTTATTGTTTTATTTTGAGGTGCATCCTTTTGGGTTTTTCTTTACCAACAATGTACTTTGATTCACTCCTAGTTGATAAACCGCAACCTTTGGAGATAGTCCTGGCATTACGTTGTAGCTCCAGGCAAAACAATCTTTGAATTCTGACAATAACCTGACCCGATCACAGTTACGCAAGTAAAATAACTTAAAATATTATGGCCAAACTTAACCCCAAATTTGATTAAGTGGCTAAGGTACAATAATTAAAGATTAAAGTTTTGACAAATATAAATCACACTAGGGGTACTATGCAAGTATACATATCGTTTCATGTATGTCGGCCGCTGAATGTCTAAGATTTAATTTAATATATATGTATAATAGTTTTGAATGTAAAACTTTAAATTTTAAAATATGAGAATGGATGAATCTCATTAGTTTAGTAGTTTGAATGAACGAGCATCATATCGCAAGTAACACATCTATTCCGAAGAATAGACACCCTACTTGATCAAATAAACTACAAAATTCATGACATCCGTTCTGGTCTGCGAACCTTTATGTGGACCGAAAAATTCCCCTATATAATATAAAAAGATTTAAATAGGGTTTATATTACCTGGGTTCATAAAGCTCCCTATAGAGGCAAGCCCCTATAGTCAATTACCCCTCAAATGACCGAAGTCACCTAAGAGAAATCTCGATTTAGATCAGGGTTTCTATCTTTATGAATTCAAGGGTAGGATTTTCAATGAAGTGTGGTAGTAGGAAATTCAACAGGTGAAAGGCACAATGTGGAACAGTTATTTTCGGAGTCAAAGAAAAGAAAGGTAGGGGATGTCACAGATCTCGAGGAGAACCTCGATGACATCCCAGACAATCCTAATGTTAGGCTTTAAATTTTTGAAATGAATTTATTTAAGTTTCAATCCTTTCAATTAATTATAGGAATTACATTTACATAACCACCTGATTATGCAAACAACCAGAAAGGTAGGAGGATTTACGTCGTATCGAACGACGACCTCGGAATCCTAAGCGAGTTAGGGCTTATATTGCACTGCAAGGCTGTGCAAAGGCCTAAAAGAACAAGTAAGGATTTATGTTGCACTAAGCAGACTACCTCAAAGTCCTATGGCTTGTTATTTAGACTAAAGAATGGTTTTGCTGATGTCGACACAGGTTTTGTTGTTGAAGATGGTCGTGCTGCCCTCGAAGTCGTGCTCCGTGCTCCACGTCATTGTAGAGGTTCAGTTTTAGAAGGTGAAAATCAGGAGATGAGAGAAGTGTTTTGGTTTAGAGAAGTTTTAAAATTCAAATATTTTAATGTTTTAATTAAAATAAATCATAAAGTTGATTAAACAGAACCGATTAAGATCTCATGGTTCCATCATCCCGACACCGTTATTTTCATCGAATTCACTTAGTCCAAATGAATTTACTAAACTCAACTGAATGAGTTCAACACTTTCATTTAGACCGTGGAAAATCCCGTTAGCAACACGTGGGTTACATCATCCGACGTATTCCCGATCATCCAATGAGATGTTTTAATTTAGTTGCAGTTGTAAGTTTTGTTTTGTTTGTGATTAAATTTTCAGTTGTTTTATATTTTGAAATGTTCTAAGGTAATTTATTTCATCCCAAGTAGTTGAATATTTGCAGTAATGTAAAGTATGCAAGCCAAACTAAACATGTATATGTATTATAAAAATAAAAGGTAAAGCAGGAAGCTTTCCCAAACAGGTATGTAAGCAAGCATGTATATGTGTGAAAATAAAGCAGGTATGTATGTACTGAAAAAAAAGTAAGAAAACCAAGCACATGTACTAAAGTAAAGCACGAAAGGCCTAACAAATAAGTGTGTATATGTGACGCAGTGTGTGCATGGAAGACTAAGTGTAAAACATGTATAGTAGATCAAAAGGAATCAAAAGAAAGACAAAAAAAAGTCTAAAGAGGTAACGTCTCGTAGGAAATCCAGGAAAAAACAAATCCGTAAATAAAAGTCCATGGGAGATCCATAGAAAACAAATATGTAAAAAGAAACCTGTAGCAAATCCAAAGAATACAACATAGGAAAAACCACAGAAAATAAAAGTCTACAAGTCCACAAAAGGACCGTAAGTGCGATGGCGCAAGGGACTCAGAGCTGTGTTATATGTCCCACCTTAGGTACTAACTACTAGACCGACTTTCTGCAGAAGGCAGCCCTAACCCGACTCGAGTAGCCAACCATGGACCTTTGTAAGTTTTCACACATTTCAATTTGGATTTGCATGCAGGTAAAAAGCTGTAGGTAAGTAGGCCTTTTTTTGTGGTGGAGGTGATTTTTTTTTGTATTTTTCAAATATATGTATTTTTTTGTATTAAAAATATTTCGATCCACGGGTTGACTACCCTAATCGGACTAGGACTGCTAACATCTTTAGACAGTCGGCGATAGAAACCCAAAGGAAGGGTGAATAGTGTCGTGAGTTCTTGCTCTACCCTCTCCAGGGTCTCTGAGTCAGGAGGCAATATTCTAGAGTTCTCTCGTATCCCTCCTCTATGCAATCTCATCGTTATCCCACCACTGCACTTACAGCCTTGCTTGATGGCCCCACATATAGCATAAAGCTATACATGCATACTTATGTGTCTTGCATAAGCACGTAAATTGAGCCAAGAAACAAGGTGAAAAATAAAGGACAAGAAAAGAAAGAGGAGAAGACAATCCACCTAACGCAATTGTTGGAAAAGTGGTGGGTTGCCTCTCAAAGTTAAAATTGAAACACATGTCAAAGCGACAAAAGCTTCTCCCAACATGGTGCTGAGAGCTGATGGTAAGACATGTGACAAAAATAGACTAAACCACTCCATCATGGTGCAAGGGGTAAGGGAGTCGAACCTCTCCAGCAAGGTGCAAGAGGTTATCGTATAAAGCGTGTAGAGTAATAAACTAGAGTAGTAAAGTCATGTGAAGAAATTTGAAGGGTGTAGCAATATGGCAAAAAAGTATAACACGTGAGGTAGTGTAGTGTATTGAAGTAATGTAGGAGTGTAGTGTAACATGTAGAGTGAGGTAAGATGTGTAATAATGTAACATGTAAGGTGATGTAATGTGATGTAGTGTGTAAAATGTGAATATAAGTCCCTTCGCCAAAATGAAAGGGACAACCTTAGAGCTTCGTAAAACTAAAACCAAAAGTTAAGGGGGAAACATACCTAAAAAAGGAATGAAAAGAGGCCAATGCTACTTTGAGAAAATTTCGGCAGCATAACGGCAGGAAAATCAAATTTTCACACCTGCAATTCAACCAACAAATGTGCACCAAGCATGTATATATATGTAACGACATCCACATTTGCCATCATTTCCCAAGCATTCTATGATTGCAACATCCAACATGTATATACGACAACATCCCAAGCATTTAAAGAAGAAAGGATTTCTCATCAATATAAGCAATTTAAGGCACCCAAGCATGTGTAAAGCATGTTAGAACCCTCTCTTTTTAAAGTGGTAAATGATGCCACTTCTCTTCCTTCCCCTTTTTTCACTAAAGAGCCTCTCAAAATGAAGCTTACCAATGTAAATTGTTAATAAGGGCGGCAAGGGGATAATCTAGACCAACTTGATACATTTGTAACGATGCAATTTTTCACTTTATAGCGACATATGAGTGCTCTAAATCAACTCCAAACAAACATACCAATGCAGATTTTTATTTTTTTGAAGCATAGAAGTAATCTAACTCATGTCCAAACAAAAGTGTAGGTGCAGATTTTCACTTTATGCAAGCATAATAGTGATCTAAATCAACTCCCCAAACCTATACAAGTGCATATTTTCACTTAGGCATGCATGGGGATGATGTAAACCAACTCTACATAAACATATAAGTGCAGATTTTTTTTATTTTGGCGAGCGTAGATATGATAGCACCCATTCCCAAGTGCAAGAAAGCATCAAAACACCTCATGAAATAAGATAGACTTCAAGCCTCCCTAGCATAAAGTTTCGGCCAACACCTGAAGAACAAAGAGCCTCTTGAATGCCATGTGAAGCCATAAAAAAATGCTATGTAAAAATTTCATAAAATGTCATGTGAATCTTCATAAAGTGCCACATAAAACTTTCATGAGATGCTATATGAAGCTTTCACAAAGTGTCATGTAAAGCTTCATAAAGTGCCACATAAAACCTTCATAAGATTAAGCATTAAACACGGAGTTTTCTTTGTTAGGCAAAAAGTGCAAAAAGCCTTCCTATATACCACATGAGATAGCAAAACCATTAACTACCCCAAATATGAAATTTCGCCTAAGTTATGGAAGAGAAAGCAAGTTTCTAAAACATCACATAAGCGGCACTTAGGGAACAAAATTGAATGATGCAAAGTTAATTTAAAGAAAATTGGCAGCATTTCCCCTAGTAATCGGATTTTTACACATTTTCTCCAAGCGAACCTACGTGAGAGTAAGCATATAGGAAACTCAAACAAGCATGTAGGAAAAATAATTTATGCAAAGCCAAATTCATCAACTTCTCTTTCTTTCTTGTAGCATTTCTTCTTAAAAAGAAAATTCCACCTTTCACAACTTCTTCTCTATTTTTTAAGCCAAAGGAACATGAATTTTTTTGCATATGAAATAGCCCCAAGACTAAGCATTAAACACCAAAAATTTTTGACATACGAAAGCTTATCAAAACTTAGCATAAATTCCGAATTTTGCACATGAAAGGTATCCCAAAACTTATCATGAGTTCTAAGCATTAGCATATGGAAAGTGTTTCAAAAACTTAGCATAAATTCTAAATATTGCCATGTAAAAGTGTTCCAAGCCCAAGCATAAATTTCAAACCTTTATCATGTGAGAAGTTCTTCAAAAACTCAAACATTAATGACAACTTCCACCATATATACCATTAGCCAAAAGCAAGAAAATATAAGCCATGAGAGGAGAAAAATGTGCTTTAATGGCTAAAGTAAATCAACTAAGCCAAAGAGAGGTGAAAGAATGGCAAAGAACTTAGCCCCAACAAAAGATAAACATAATCTTACCTAGGATTTGGCTCAAGAAAAAAAAAAGGCAGCACCTCCCCATTTCCAAATGTAAATTTCGGCCAACACCAAAAATGATAAAATAAAAGCTATCTTATTGTATAGGGAAGAAGAAGAGAGTGTCCCCAACCGTCCCATGGGTAATACCCAATGGGCCAAAAAGAATGCAGCCCTAAATTCGCCTTTTTTAGATGACAGGCATGAAACGAAGCCATGGAGAAATGACAAACCATGTAGGAAGTGATGGGGGTTGCCATGGATGGAACTTGAAGGCAAAGATTCCCCCATGGCAGTACCTACCTGGAAGGGGAGAGGACACATCACCCCTAGGCGCATGGAGGAGGAGAAGCCAAGAGGAGAGGCGCATGGAGGAGGAGAGGCGCGGCAAGGGGGCTCGGCTAGGGAGGAATTTGCGAAAAAAAGGGCTCGGCCAGGGTTAATTTATGAGTAGGAGGAGGGAGGCCGGTCGGCTAGGGCTGAAATTAGGGATTTTAAGATTTGGATGACAAAAATGTAATTTTTTTAATTGAAATCGCGCCGATTTCGAGTCGATTTCGTCGTACATCAAAGTATAGCAAATTATATATGCTTTCTAAGTAATTACGACGTTCCGGACGCAACGGCGCAGTCCGTTTGGCGATCCGAGGTCATTTGGGCAACCTCGTCGTCAAAATAATTAAAAAAAATGGTTAAATTGGGGGATCTTGCGATTAAATTTGATTTGGTTGAATTTTAGGGTCGACTTGGTGGCGATCGAATGTTGCATTTAGTTTAGGGGGATGTGTCGAGGCATTTAAAATTCAAATCGGGAAGAAATTGGCTAACGTTGAGTCAAATTAGGTCAAACCAGAGCCTAGGTCGGGCTTAGGTCGAAATTGGGGCTTTTGTTTAAATTGGCCTAAAATGACATAATTAGGCTATTGTGTAATTGGAGAAAATGAATTTTGGAATATTTTGGAGATTCTGGGAAATTTTGGAAATTTTTTGAATTTTTCAAATTTTTGACTATGTAGGGGCATTTTGGTCATTTTGGGGAAATTTTGGGAAAGTCTCTGAAATACCAAATCAATGGCACAAAGCAGTGTAAAATGGAAATTGGAATTTAATGACAGTGTCCGGGAACGTTTCTGACCACTGTGGAGGGTTTTGTGGGGCCCGGAATGTCGTTCAAGTAGTGATTACTTAAGCCGCGAGGGATCCGCCGGTAGCTCAAAAGTATGGCATGTTTACAGTCAAACTTCTCAGCTCGACGAGAGGAACGCTCCAGAATAATTTTTGGGAAACCCAGGTGACTATGTGAAATCTTGGGTTTTGGGCCCCTTTTCAAGGGCAAACTGGTAATTTCGGGGTAAAAATGAAATTTTGGAAAAAGCAAGGTATCGTCAGACCATGAAGAATAGAATCAATCTGAATGGGCTACAGCTAAGGAAAGCCTCTTTTGGTCCTCTATGTGGTGATTTTTGCTCTTTTAGACATAGACTTAAGGCTATTGGGACCACACACATGAGTTTCCAAAGAGTCCGAAGATCGCAGTAAAATATATTCGATTCAGGATGTGAATGTAGAATGTAATGTGTAAATGTGAATTTCAGTGTAAATGTAAGTGTGAAATTGTAAGTGTGTGATACGGGCTCCCCAGACCTCATCAGGGTAAATCCTAAGGTTAGACCACCTATAGGAGACTTCCCCTAGGCTTCCTTATGCTTGCCTTATTCCTACCAAATGGTGGAGGTTAGGCCTCAAGCATATGAAAACTCCTAGTGAAGCTAAAAAAAGGTTTGAATTGCTTTGGGGAGGGTTCCATGACTAGTCTTCTAAGAAAGTCACCAGGAGAGTCCTACGGCTAGACCCTAGGCTATTCTAAAGAGAACTAGACCTCAACCAAAAGTGAGGTCAACAAATGGACCCCCAATAGGTGTGGTGCGCCGGACAGGCACACCGCGCGTATTCGTGTTGACCGAAGAAGATCAACAAACCAACACAAAGTCACCTAAGTAAAATACCTAGGGCAAATTGCAGAATTGAGAGAGAGTTGTTTTCACGGGGGAAACACGAGGAGGAATTTTTATTTTAAGAGTTGCAACTTTAATTTTTGATTTGAAATTTAAAATTTGGATTTGATTTACCTTGCTTTTCTTTCGACTTTAATTTCAATTTGATTTTGATTTCAATTTTAATTTCAATTTCAATTTCAATTTTGGTTTTATGCAGAGAAAAGAGTAGGGTTAAGGCCCACCCGAATGCATTTGTATGCTGAGAATGATGTAGGGTTGAGCCTACTCCATACGTGTATGCAGAGAAAGAATAGGACGGAGCCTATGCAAAATGCATAGTGTTTCAATTTCAATTGCAATTTTAATTCTAATTTTGTGCTGAGAGGGTTGAATATTGAGATTGTTGAGAAAAGAGTAGGACTGTGCTTATCCTAATGAAGAGAACTGCTGATGAGGGAGTAAGGCTAAAGCCTATCCCGAGTGCTGAGAATATGCTGAGGAGGGAGTAAAGCGAAAGCCTATCCTGAGTGCTGAGAGTATGCTGAGAAGGGAGTGAGGCGGAAGCCTATCCTGAGTGCTGAGAATATGCTGAGAATTGCTGAGAATTGCTGGGAATGCTAAGAATTGCTGAGAATTGCTGAGAAATGCTGAGATTGCTGAGAATTGCTGAGAATTTTAGAAATGCTGAAAATGCTAAGAATTGCTGAGAATTGCTGAGAAATGCTGAGATTGCTGAGAATTGCTGAGAATTGCTGAGAAGGCTGAGAATTGCTTAGAGTGTTGAGATTACGGAGAATTGCTGAGAATTGCTGAGAATTGATGAGAACTGCTGAGAAGTGCTGAGAATATGTTGAGAATGCTGAGAATATGCTGAGAAATGCTGAGATTGCTGAGAATTGCTGAGTATTACTGAGAATTGCTGAGAATGCTGAGAATTGCTGAGAATGCTGAGATTGCTGAGAATGCTGAGAATATGCTGAGAAATGCTGAGAGTTTACGGATGCATAGACCGTGAAGAATTTTGCTGAGATGTATTTATGCTTTGATTTAAAAAGATTTTGCTGATTTTTAGAAATGCAGAGGTTTATGAATGCAGAGACTGAACATATTGCTGAGATTTATGAATGCAGAGATTGAAGATATTACTGGTATTCATGGATGCAGAGATTATGAAAATATTTTGTAAAGTGCAGAGAATGTTTATAGAAGATCATGCAGTGCTGAATTTTATTGAAATGTCTGTGCAGAGGTTTTTGAAAATTCACAAGGTTCAGGGTTCTTTTGTTTTGTTCAAATGTTGACTTTTATTTTGTTTGATGCAGAGTCTTATTTAGTTTCATTTGTTTTAGGATTTAGATCCATTTTTAGACAATTGCAACATCGGTGCTTCGTAGGACAAGAATTTGTCTTTGAAACGTTGCGATGTGCAGTACTTCTTAAGGTATTGTCCTTTGACTGACGACAACTGTAGAAAATAACCCACTCTTTAAGGTGTTATCGGAATTATATTCTTTCAAGTACCTATAAAGGTGTGTTATCTCTATGTATGTCACCACTAAGGAGGACGGAACTTCATAGCTTTGTTTGCAATAGTTGTCATTTGATTTGTTGCAGATTCTGTAAAGGTTGTTGAAGTTGTCTTTGAGAAGTTTCTCTGACGTTCTTCGAATTGACATTGAAGTTGTATTTGCTGGATACTGAAGGATAAGGCTTCAGGGTTGAATTTCAGTTAATTGCCAACAACGTGACCCTTTCCTTATTTCTTTCTTCCCAGGCCTAAGCAGATCCCAAAATTTCTGTTCATGTGATTAAAATATTTTTCACTGTCCAAAGATATTTCTGAGCCAATTAATGACCGACCAAAAGGCATAGAATCACTTGACTCTTTTCAAAGCATAATATCGGAGGAAAATTCTTAAGGTAGTCTTTCAAGTTTTATTAATCAGGGGATGATTAAGACACCAATTTTTTATCATATGCTTGCCTCAAGCTTCTTCTCAGGGAGCATTTTTTTGTTTCCTCTTTCTTCTTTTTTTTTTCATTCATTTTTTCATTGAGGATTGCTATATCTGGCGGAGCACAGATTAAAGTTTTTGAATGCCTGAATCGGGGCACCAATTTTTGATTTTGTGCTCACCTCAAGCTTCTCCTGAGGAACACTTCCTCTTTTTTTTCTCTTTTTTTTATTTTGCTCCTTTTGTTTTCTGAGAATTACTGTATCTGGCAGTGCATATTTATGTTAAAGATTTTAAATGTCCGAACTTCTCCCAATTAATAATTCTGAAATGTCCCTTAATATGAATCCTGAGATATTATAACTTTTTCGAAAGTTCGGACCCAGCCACATGGCGGGAAATTAAAAGGCTCTTGATATCCCGAGTCAATTACTCGTATTTCAACCACACTATTTCATTTTGAAATTAACTTAGGACCCAGTCCAAATTCCTTAAAGTGAAAGACCCAGTCATTAGGGCATTAACTTCATTCTTTCCTGAAGTCGAAGTCTTAGCAAAATATCCAATTTTGAGCTTTCCAAATATTGAGCAATTCTTGACAAAAACAAACTCCTTGTCTTTCATTCATTGTAATAGAAGAGATGGTACAGCTTAATACGGATCATGCTGAGCAACAAAAGTAGTACAATAGTAATCAAAAAGTGTATTGTCCGTTGTCAATTGCATAGAATTCAATTGAAGCAAACAAATCGCCCAAAATCATATTGATAGAACCTCTTCAAGTTCTTTTCAAATATTCATCGGGGATTGTTACACTTCCATTCTTGAAGTTCTTCTCCAACCATTCTTTGAAACTGATACAGCTTTCAATGGTGTGTCCAATCATTATGCAATACGGGCAATAGTTGGGATGATTCTTCTTGTTAACCTTCGCCGGCTTCTTTGCCTCAGGCAATCTGAACTCGTGTTTCTTAATCAAATTCTAGAACATCTGTGCTACTGCTTCATCATTGAAGGAATATATTTTGTTCAACAAATCAATCATAGACCTACTCTGCCTTCCATCCGTCTGGAGTGGCCTTTGCTGGGATGATTGTTGACTTTGTTGCTGATTGTATCACTGACCGTACTGTTGGACATGTTGAATATACTGTGGTGGTTGTCGAACATACTGCTCTGGTGGCTGAACATACTATTGTGGGTGTGGAACATACCACTGAGGCAGCTGACTGAACTGAGGAAGCGGCTGACTGTATTGAGGAAGCGGCTGATGACTGAACTGATGTGGAAACTGACCGTACTGAGGCGACTGTTGCTGCTGACTGTATCGAGGCAAATGCTCGGTCTGTATCTCTATCAGCTGCTTTCCCTTGTCGATCGTTGCCACTATTCCAGACTTCTCGAATGTTTTTGTTGTTCTGGGCACTTCAATCTTTTCTTGTGGCTCTGCATGCTTAATCTCTTCTTGCAGACTGATGGCTTTGCTCAGTAATTTCTCAAATGACTTGATGGTGAGTCCTTTAAGCATGAAAGCTATCGATCCATGGATGTTCTTGAGTAAGACCTCAATCGCATGTTGTTCCTGCAATTGGGGCTTGCACTTCATGCTCAAGTTTCTCCACCGTAAAATATACTCTACCAAAGTCTCCGTGGGTTTCTGACGTTCCATTATAAGATCTCCAATAGTAATGTGGCGATGTACTCCGGCGAATCTCTTTACGATCAAATATTCCAATTCTGTAAACGTCCTGATCAACCCATTAGGCAATTATGCATACCAATCAAATGCAATCCCTGAAAGACTACTCACGAACTGGCGAAAAAGTAACGCCTCGCTACCCCCCGCGTTGCAGCAGCTCGCTTGGAAGTGTGTAACGTGCTGACGGGGGTTGCCCGTTCCATCGAAAGTCTTAAAGGTGGGTGGTACAAAACCCTTGGGATATGGGATGGTATCGAACTCCTCCGGGTAGGGTCTACCCTTTGAAACTGATGCGCCCCCTTTCGATTGGGCTAAGGTTTCCTTTACCTGCTGTTCGACCAGCTGCTTAATGTCCTTTTCTGGCACCATATTCTGAGTTGAATATTTCTTTTGCGGCTCATCTCGGCTTGCAGAAGCAACCTCCCTTCGTTCATCGGTAATATGGACAACCTCCGGCTGGTTCATCTCCGGGGATGCCACCTGCTGTGAGTGCGACTGTCCTTGCATTATAGCCATGGCAGACATCATTTCTTCAATTTTCTTCTCGAGACGGCTGATATGTTCATCTCTTTGTTGGACGGCCCTCTGCCACTCATTCACGGCGTCCACCTCACGAAGAGGAGTGTCGCTCACATTTAACATGCCTCGAGTCTCGATGACGTTAATTTTGGTGAATTCACCCTCCGTGTAATCTGTTAAGTTGTAATCTTCATCTTCAAAGTCTTCTTTCTGACCTTTAGACAGTCGTGCAATGTCAGCTCGGAGCTTTTCCACAGCGGACTCAATTGACTTTCCTTTGAGAACTTTAAGGTCAATTGGATGTTCTTGAGAAATATCACTTATTTTCTCGAGCAGTGTTGTCATCGTGCAGAAGCTAATCGAATCACTCGACATCATATTTATAGAACCTTATTCAGGTTCTTTTAAATACTCATTCGGGATCGTTAAGTTTCCTCTCCTGAAATTCTTCTTAAGCCAATCCTTGAAGCTGAAGCACTCCTTAATGGTGTGTCCAACGAACCTGTGGTATGGGCAATACCTTGGATGTCCTTTCTTGTTGATCTCGTCGGGTTTCTTCGGCTCTGGTAGTCTGAATCCTGACCTCTTAATTAGATTTTCGAACAACTTTGCCACGGCATCATCCTTGAAGGAATAGTTTCTATGTAACCGATCTGACATTGTTAGAACCTTTCTTCCGCCTATCTGGTACAGTCTCATCTAGAACAACTATTCTTCAAACTGTTGCACGTGCTGTTGCGGCTGCTTGACTTTCAAAATTCCCTGATCGCATTTACATTCCTGTGCTTTTGTCATTTGTACGGACTTTGAATCAGACTCAATCTTGAATTTAGAAGAAGGCAAAACACAAGCATCGACTGACTCTTCCTCATGTAGAATATCTTTTCCTTTAGTTTGTGGAGCGACTGGTACAGCAGTAGTGAATCCGACAGTAGGAGCAGAAATAGTCTCAGGAGTAGTCCTAATGCTCGTAATGACAACAGAGTTTTTTTCAATCCATTCATTCTTTGGCATGGGAAGTTCCTCAACAGACTTTAGGTTGAACATTACAATAGGCTTAACGAACTTGCTCATTTCTGGCTTCATCATCTCAATGGCCACGTCCCCGAACATAGCTTCAACATCGTTGAACCCTTGTCCAAACTTGATGACTGACAGATCAGGCAGCTCATTCCTATTGACGGCGAACTCTACTCCGGAGGCGAAAGAAAAGATCAACTTTGGTGAAGACATCATTCCTGGCATTTAAAGAATTTCTGGAAGTCAGTAATTTTGTGTCTTGTAGTTTCAACGAAAGCACTCAAGCCACCGTACTTGTACTGCAAACTGGGCAATCCTCTTATTCTGTTTAGTTTTTTCACTTTATTTTATCTTTATTTTTGGCTTTTAAATTGGTTAACGGTGTTCGTTTAATTTCAAAATTTGAGTGAAGGGTATGAAAGTAGAGATTTGGTTTAATTTTCCGATAGCAAATCAAACCCGAGAGACACAGAGTAAAAGTGAAATTCAGGACCCAGTCCTCGGCTGAATTCACAACGCACCTCACGCACTAACACACCTATTGAGGGTCCGACCCCACAAAAAAAGAAAGCCCTATGGATTCGTGAACCACTCTGTTTGAGGTGGTCAAACAGATGGTTCCGAAATCAAGAGAGTTGACTATGCTCGCCCAACAATGAAATGAGTGAAGCATGTCAACGGAAGAAGAATGACAATCTGGACCACGAGGGACGTGGACACATTGCCGATGTATGAAGATAGAAACCCCTGATCATGATGGAGAGTAGAGCTAATTCCCCAGCGGAGTCGCCAGAAGTTGTCGGCCGCTGAAATGCTTTAAATTTTAATTTAACGTATAGGTATATTAGTTTTGAAAGTAAAACTTTAAATTTTAAAATAAGAGAATGGACGAATCTCATTCGTTTAGCAGTTTGAATGAACGAGCGTCATATCGCAAGTAACGCATCTATTCCGAAAAATAGACACCCTACTTGATGATATCGCTCGATCAAATAAACTACAGAATTCATGACATCCGTTCTGGTCTGCGAACCTTTATGTGGACCGAAAAATTCCCCTATTTAATAAAAAAAGAATTAAATAGGGTTTATATTACTTGGGTTCATAAAGCTCCCTATAGAAGCAAACCCCTATAGTCAATTACCCCTCAAATGACCGAAGTCACCTGAGAGAACTCTCGATTTAGATCAGGGTTTCTATCTTTATGAATTCAAGGGTAGGGCTTTCAATGAAGTGTGGTAGTAGGAAATCTAACAGGTGAAAGGCGCAATGTGGAACAGTTATTTCCGGAGTCAAAGAAAAGAAAGGTAGGGGATGTCACAGAACTCGAGGAGAACCTCGATGACATCCCAGACTAACCTAATGTTGGGCTTTAAATTTTGGAAATGAATTTATTTAAGTTTCAATCCTGTTAATTAATTATAGGAATTACATTTACATAATCACCTGATTATGCAAACAACCTGGATGGTCGGAGGATTTACGCCGTATAGGATGACGACCTCGGAATCCTAAGCGAGTTTGGGCTTATATTGCACTGCAAGGCTGTGCAAAGGCCTAAAAGAACAAGTGAGGATTTATGTTGCACTAGGCAGACCACCTCAAAGTCATATGGCTTGTTATTTAGACTAAGGAATGGTTTTGCTGATGTCGACACAGGTTTTGCTGTTGAAGATGGATGTGCTGCCCTCGAAGTCGTGCTCCGTGCTCCACATCGTTGCAGAGGTTCAGTTTTAGAACGTGAAAGTCAGGAGGTGAGAGAAGTGTTTTGGTTAAGAGAAGTCTTAAAATTCAAATATTTTAATGTTTTAATTAAAACAAATCTTAAAGTTGATTAAACAGAACCGATTAAGATCCCACGATTCCGTCATCCCGGCACCGTCATTTTCATCGGATTCACTTAGTCCAAATGAATTTGGTAAACTCAACTGAATGAGTTCCACACTTTCAATTAGACCATGGGAAATTCCGTTAGCAACACGTGGGTTACATCATCCGAGGTATTCCCGATCATCCAATGAGATGTTTTAATTTAGTTGCTGTTGTAGGTTTTGTTTTGTTTGTGATTAAAATTTGAGTTGTTTTATATTTTGAAATGTTGTGAGGCAATTTATTTCATCCCAAGCAGTTGTATATTTGCAGTAATGTAAAGTATGCATGCCAAACTAAACATGTATATGTACTAAAAAAAGAAAAGGTAAAGCAGGAAGCATTCCCAAACAGGTATGTAAGTAAGCATGTATATGTGTGAAAATAAAGCAGGTATGTATGTACTGAAAAGAAAAGTAAGAAAACCAAGCACATGTACTAAAGTAAAGCACAAAAGGCCTGACAAATAAGTGTGTATATGTGACGCAGACATGTATAGTAGACCCAAAGGAATCAAAAGAAAGCCAAAAAAAAGTCTAAAGAGGTAATGTCTCGTAGGAAATCCAAGAAAAACAAATCCGTAAAGAAAAGTCTATGGGAGATCCGTAGAAAACAAATATGTAAAAAGAAACCTGTAGCAAATCCGAAGAAAACAACGTAGAAAAAACCACAGAAAATAAAGGACTACATGTCCAAAAAAGGACCGTAAGTGCGATGGCGCAAGGGACTCACAGCTGTGTTATATGTCCCACCTTAGGTACTAACTACTAGACCGACTTTCTGCAGAAGGCAGCCCTAACTCGACTCGAGTAGCCAACCAAGGACCTTTGTAAGTTTTTACACATTTCAATTTGGATTTGCATGCAGGTAAAAAGTTGTAGGTAAGTAGGCCTTTTTTTTGTGGTGGAGGTGATTTTTTTTGTATTTTTCAAATATATGTATTTTTTGTCTTAAAAATATTTCGATCCACTGGTTGACTAACCTAATCGGACTAGGACTGCTAACATCTTTAGACAGTCGGCGGTAGAAACCCCAAGGACTGGTGAATAGTGTCGTGAGTTCCTGCTCTACCCTCTCCAGGGTCTCTGAGTCAGGAGGCACTATTCTAGAGTTCTCTCGTATCCCTCCTCTATGCAATCTCATCGTTGTCCCACCACCGCACTTACAGCTTTGCTTGATGGCCCCACATATAGCAGAAAGCTATACATGTGTACTTATGTGTCCTGCATAAGCACGTGAATTGAGCCAAGAAACAAGGTGAAAAACAAAGGACAGGGGTCAAGGAAAAGAAAGAGGAGAAGACAATCCACCTAACGCAATTGTTGGAAAAGAGGTGGGTTACCTCTCAAAGTCAAAATTGAAACACATGTCAAAGTGACAAAAGCTTCTCCCAACATTGTGCGGAGAGTTGACAGTAAGACGTGTGACACAAATAGACTAAACCCCTCCATCATGGTGCAAGGGGTAAGGGAGTCGAACCTCTCCAGCATCGTGCAAGAGATTATCTTATAAAGCGTGTAGAGTAACGAAGTAGAGTAGTAAAGTCATGTGAAGAAATTTGAAGGGTGTAGCAATATGGAAAAAAAGTATAACACGTGAGGTAGTGTAGTGTATTGAAGTAAAGTAGGAATGTAGTGTAACATGTAGAGTTAGGTAAGATGTGTAATAATGTAACATGTAGGGTGATGTAATGTGATGTAGTGTGTAAAATGTGAATATAACTCCCTTCGCCAAAATGCAAGGGACAACCTTAGAGCTTCGTGAAACCAAAACCAAAAGTTAAGGGGGAAACATACCCAAAAAAGGAATGAAAAGAGTCCAATCCTACTTAGAGAAAATTTCGGCAGCATAACGGCAGGAAAATCAAATTTTCACACCTGCAATTCAACCAAAAAAAGTGCACCAAGCATGTATATATATGTAACGACATCCACATTTTCCATCATTTCCCAAGCATTCTATGATTGCAACATCCAACATGTATATATGACAACATCCCAAGCATTTAAAGAAGAAAGAACTTCTCATCAATATAAGCAATTTAAGGCACCCAAGCATGTGTAAAGCATGTTAGAACCCTCACTTTTTAAAGCGGTAAATGATGCCACTTCTCTTCCTTCCCATTTTTTCACTAAAGAGCCTCTCAAAATGAAGCTTACCAATGTAAATTGTGATTGAGGGCGGCAAGGGGATAATCTAAACCAACTTGAGACATGTGTAACGATGCAATTTTTCACTTTATAGCGACATAGGAGTGCTCTAAATCAACTCCAAACAAACATACCAATGCAGATTTTTATTTTTTTGAAGCATAGAAGTGATCTAACTCATATCCAAACAAAAGCGTAGGTGCAGATTTTCACTTTATGCAAGCATAATAGTGATCTAAATCAACTCCCCAAACCTATACAAGTGCATATTTTCACTTAGGCATGCATGGGGATGATGTAAACCAACTCTACATAAACATATAAGTGCAGATTTTTTTTATTTTGGCGAGCGTAGATATGATAGCACCCATTCCCAAGTGCAAGAAAGCATCAAAACACCTCATGAAATAAGATAGACTTCAAGCCTCCCTAGCATAAAGTTTCGGCCAACACCTGAAGAACAAAGAGCCTCTTCAATGCCATGTGAAGCCATAAAAAAATGCTATGTAAAAATTTCATAAAATGTCATGTGAATATTCATAAAGTGCCACATAAAACTTTCATGAGATGCTATATGAAGCTTTCACAAAGTGTCATGTAAAGCTTCATAAAGTGCCAGATAAAACCTTCATAAAATTAAGCATTAAACACGGAGTTTCCTTTGCTAGGCAAAGGGTGCAAAAAGCCTTCATATATACCACGTGAGATAGCAAAACCATTAACTACCCCAAATCTGAAATTTTGCCTAAGTTATGGAAGAGAAAATAAGTTTCTAAAACATCACATAAGCACACTTACCGAACAAAATTGAATGATGCAAAGTTAATTTAAAGAAAATTCGGCAGCATTTCCCCTAGAAATCGAATTTTTACACATTTTCTCCAAGCGAATCTACATGAGAATAAGCATATAAAAAACTCAAACAAGCATGTAGGAAAAATAATTAATGCAAAGCCAAATTCATCAACTTCTCTTTCTTTCTTGTAGCATTTCTTCTTAAAAAGAAAATACCACCTTTCACATCTTCTTCTCTTTTTTTTAAGCCAAAGGAACATGAAATTTTTGCATATGAAATAGCCCCAAGACTAAGCATGAAATTCCACAAATTTTTGACATATGAAGCATATCAAAACTAAGCATAAATTCCAAATTTTGCCACATGAAAGGTATCCCAAAACTTAGCATGAGTTCTAAGCGTTAGCATATGAAAAGTGTTTCAAAAACTTAGCATAAATTCCAAAGTCTGCCATGTAAAAGTGTTCCAAGCCCAAGCATAAATTTCAAACCTTTATCATATGAGAAGTACTTCAAAAACTCAAGCATAAATGACAACTTCCACCATATAATCCATTAGCCAAAAGAAAGAAAATATAAGCCATGAGAGGAGAAAAATGTGCTTTAATGGCTAAAGTAAATCAACTAAGCCAAAGAGAGGTGAAAGAATGGCAAAGAACTTAGCCCCAACAAAAGATAAACATAATCTTACCTAGGATTTGACTCAAGAAAAAAAAAGGCAGCACCTCTCCCTTTCCAAATGTAAATTTTGGCCAACACCAAAAATGGCAAAATAAAAGCTATCTTATAGTATAGGGAAGAAGAAGAGAGTGCCCCCAACCTTCCCATGGGTATACCCAATGGGCAAAAAAGAATGCAGCCCTAATTCTACCTTTTTTAGTTGCTAGACATGAAAGGAAGCCATGGAGAAATGACAAACCATGTAGGAAGTGATGGCGGTTTCCATGGATGGAACTTGGAGCCAGAGATTCCCCCATGGCAGTACCTACCTGGAAGGGGAGAAGCCACATCACCCCTAGGCGCATGGAGGAGGAGAAGCCACGAGGAGAGGCGCATGGAGGAGGAGAGGCGCGGCAAGGGGGCTCGATTAGGGAGGAACTTGCGAAAAAGAGGGCTCGGCTAGGGTTAATTCGCGAATTGGAGGAGGGAGGCTGGTCGGCTAGGGCTGAAATTAGGGATTTTAAGATTTGGGTGGCAAAAATGTAATTTTTTTTAATTGAAATCGCGCCGATTTCGAGTCGATTTCGTCGTACATCAAAGTATAGCAAATTATATATGCTTTCTAAGTAATTACGACGTTTCGGACGCAACGGCGCCGTTCATTTGGCGATCTGAGATCATTTGGGCAACCTTGTCGTTAAAACAAGTAAAAAAACGATCAAATTTGGGGATCTTGCAATTAAATTGGATTTGGTTGAATTTTAAGGTCGACTTGGTGACGATCGAATATTGTATTTAGTTTAGGGGGATGTGTCGAGGCGTTTAAAATTCAAATCGGGAAGAAATTGGCTAACGTTGAGTGAAATTGGGTCAAACCGGAGCCTAGGTCGGGCTTAGGTCGAAATTCGGGCTTTTGATTAAATTGGCATAAAATGACATAATTAGGCTATTGTGTATTTGGAGAAAATGAAGTTTATAATATTTTGGAGATTCTGGGAAATTTTGGAAATTTTTTGAATTTCTCGAATTTTTGGTTATGTAGGGGTATTTTGGTCATTTTGGGGAAATTTTGGAAAAGTGTCTGAAATACCAAATCAATGGCACAAAGCAGTGTAAAATGGAATTTGGAATTGAATGACAGTGTCCGGGAACGTTTCTGACCACTGTGGAGGATTTTGTGGGGCCCAGAATGTCGTTCAAGTTGTGACTACTTAAGCCGCGAGGGGTCTGCCGGTAGCTCAAAAGTATGGCATGTTTACAGTCAAACTTCTCAGCTCGATGAGAGGAACGCTCCAGAACAATTTTTGTGAATCCCAGGTGACTCTGTGAAATCTTGGGTTTTGGGCCCCTTTCCAAGGGCAAACTGGTAATTTCGGGGAAAAAATGAAATTTTGGGAAAAGCAAGGTATCGTCAGACCATGGAGAACAGAATCATTCTGGATGGGCTACGAGCTCAGGAAAGCCTCTTTTGGTCCTCTATGTGGTGATTTTAGCTCTTTTAGCCACAGACTTAAGGCTAGTGGGACCACACACATGAGTTTCCAAAGAGTCCGAAGATCGCAGTAAAATATATTCGATTCAGGATGTGAATGTAGAATGTAATGTGTAAATGTGAATGTCATTGTAAATGTAAGTGTGAAAGTGTAAGTGTGTGATACGGGCTCCCCAGACCTCACTCAGGGTAAATCCTAAGGTTAGACCACCTATAGGAGACTTCCCCTAGGCTTCCTTATGCTTGCCTTATTCCTACCAAAATGTGGAGGTTAGGCCTCAAGCATATGAAAACTCCTAGTGAAGCTAAAAAAAGGTTTGAATTTCTATGGGGAGGGTTCCATGACTAGTCTTCTAAGAAAGTCACCAGGAGAGTCCTACGACTAGACCCTAGGCTATTCTAAAGAGAACTATACTTCAACCAAAAGTGAGGTCAACAAAGTAATATAGTGCTTTCTTTTGAAACCCCAGTATTGATCCCACAGAGAAGCGAGGTAAGAAATTCTTTAACCTAATTCTAGTTTAATTCTATAAGGCTTTAATTTGGAATGTTAATTAAAATGGTTATTCTAAAAACTATTCCTAAATGAGAATTTAAAATAAAAAATAGATTATCTGTATAAATTGGTTTAGAGAATTTTGAGATGTTAAAGACTACCTTTTTCTTGCAATTACCTAGATAATGTGTAGGAAAGAAATGGTTAGAATTAATGTAGTAGCGACAAATAGGAGCATATATATTCTTTACCCTTTGGTCCAGGTCATTAAGAACATTAGCTAGTTTTTAAAGATTGGATTAGGATGTATTATTAGTATAAAGGGACAAATTTCTAGACTCTCACTTCTAGTTTCTTCCAAATGGTTACCTATGGTCTAACCTACTAGTGACCCGTCACCTCTTTTGTAAAACCAAATTGATTGAATTTAGCCTATCACACTAAAAACAAAAATAAATTCTACGCCCATTAAAGATTATCTCTTTATTTATTTGCACCTCCCATTTAAGAGAAATGTGATACATACAAGTTTAGAACTCTTAGCCCACGGTCAGATCTTAAGAATTCTCCACAGTTTTTAACAATATAAGAGGCCAATTTGTAAAGTAAATTATGATTAGGTACAGTATCATCACAATAATTTAATAAGAGAATATCTAAGAAAATCTTGATTCCTAAACATACATATATTTTATTACAAAATAAAAGTAAATGAAAATAATGGATTAAGAAGTAAAAGAGTTGATAGAATTATGAAATAAATTAAGTGCGAACAAAGAACATATGTCTTTACTATTAAAATAGTTTATTTGTCACCTAGAAACATCTAATAGAAATAGATTATTAAATTATAATTCCTTAAAAGTTGCATTACTGCTTAACTATATTAATAGCTAATCGGACAATGTGAGTGCACTCAAGTTGCGAGATCACTTACAACAAATTTTAACATAACCTATTGCCACTTAAGTTATGTAAATTAAGCGAAGGAGATGTTACTCATCACATTAAAATGAAAATAATTCTATAATAAAAATAATTTTCCTACACATGCCACTACTACATATTAAGAGAACATAGTAAATAAAATTACTAACAAAGCATGGATAAAACACAATAGAAAACTTCATTTAAATCAAAGAAAATCCACCAGAAAGTGTTTATAACAATTACAAGAAAATGAAGAACACAATACATAGTTTTCTCCCTCTGAAAGAAAGAAGAGAATCTCTGCACCAAAGTCTCCCACCGATCCATGCGCCGCTCGTACATTCCTTACATAAAACTTTAAAAATCCCTCACCAAGCTCTCCATAAAATGTAGAAATGTACATCTCCTAACTCACCCCAAACTCCACACACACACACCCCTTGGAACTTATGTAAAAAGACCCCAAAATGACTCTAAAAGTAGTCCCCTTGGCTGTAGAATTAATCTTTATTCATAGAGCTTCGATAATGACTAAGGGTCTCTTCAGACATCTCTTCAAAATTCGTCCACATTCGTTGAATCTTCTAGAGATTAACTGTGGCGCCTAGGCGCCAGACCATTTGTTTGAATGGTCGCACCCCTACACTTAAGAGACGCATCTCTTCAATTAAAAACTGCTCCAATGTGTCGAGATTCATTGTACTACTTGATGACTTGTAGGATTACGTTTAGAGTCTTCTAGAATGCTTTGGAACCACCCAAAATCATCCAATAACCGTCCCCAAAATTTTTCTAGCTGTGTCTAGCACCTAGGCGCCCATTTCCGGTGCCTAGGCGCCATTTTCTCATCGTCAGGTTCTAGCGCTTAGGCGCCATGCTGTGCGTAGCTTCACCGTTTTGCTCCGTTTTGCTTCGTTTCAACTACGTTTTGCCCCGATTCAGCTGTGTTCTGTTCCTAACATCTTACCTACAAGATAAACCTAGAAACAACCTTTTTTCAAATTGTAATTTCATTAAAAAATATGTAAGAAATGTAAAATATATCAAGCTTAGAAAGACAAATCAATATGTGCTGGGTCAGAATTTTCTTCTTTACTCATTTTGGCTCCAAATTTTATTGTTTTTGCCTTATTTTCTCTAAAATCATATTTTTATACTTGAAGACAAAAATATGCTGTAACCTACCTTTAAAATGTATATCATTAAAAATGTGCATAAAGTGAGCATAAAATCTACACTAAAAAATACATAATTTTTAGGTGAATCAATTCCCCAAAACTTAAAAGTTACTTGTCCTCAAGTAAGACTATAACATATAAAACCTCATAAGCAAATCATGTGTAAGAGTTTCTTTAGGATTTTCTAAAATTTTATTCTAGAAATTTAGTTGTCCAATTTAGAAAAAATTTTAGTAAATGAGACCAATTTAAAGTTTAGAAATTTCTTAGATGAAAGAGTATAAAAATATGTTTTGCTATCTAATTCAGAAATACTTATAGATTTTTCAAAATATGGGGGTTAAACTTTTTTATTTTCTTTATTAAAAATAATTATACTAACTGTATTATATTTTTAAGCATAAGATTTTCTCAAATCTTATACTTTTAAAAGCTCAGGTGTGGAACAACTTTTTGATTAGGCCCTTTAATCCTCAAGCTTCTCCTTCCTTTTTCACATACTATACTTTCCTTTTCTTTTATATTCTTTTCTTTTTTTTTTCTTTTCTTTTTCTTTTTCTTTTTCTTTTCATACTTTACTTTTTTTTTCTCAAGTAAGGATTACTATATCTGGATAGGCCTTTAATAATTTTGAATTCCGCCCTTCCTTTCTTAAAGCATAAGGTAGATATATATCTTTTACTTAGAAATATAATAACAGTTTTGAAAATTATTTTTCAATAAAAGAAATTTAAATATTGAAAACAAAAGTCTAATCCTTCTATTTTTCTAAAATACAACTTTTCCTACTATAGATAGTTTTACAATATTTATCATTTTTTCATTAAGAAAATTTTAACTTTAAATTTTTCATCACCACTACAGATTTTAACTAAATTTATTACTCATTTCTGTATTCAAAATTTTGTTTCCCTAATATAACTTCATACACATAATCATTTTTCAATAAAAAATTAAATTTATTTATAGCATTTTTGAGAACAAATAAAATTTAAGTTTTTGAAAATTATTTTTCATCCCCCCAAACTTAAATTTTAAAATGTTTTGCAAATAATTTCATAAAATGTAGGGCGAAGAATAGCTGAACATAATAACTACTACAACATCCTATCAAATTTATATACATGCATAATCATGATGGAATAACCGCAGGAGAAAGTAAATCTAGCCTAAAACATGCTTGCAATAATATTAGACTAAAAAGGAAGTATACTAACTTTAGAATATATTTTTCTTCCTACCCCCAAATTTGTTTTTTAACATGTGTAGCATTCGGTACAAAAAATATAAGCAGGAAGAAGAATAGTTCAGAAATTCTATCTACCACAAATGTCTATCAAAAATTTCTACAAGTATTCATTAGGATAGAAGAATTTGCAATAGAAAGTAAATCTATACAAAACATGATGGAATAAAATTAAAACAAACATGACATGTATTGGTATATAAATATATATTTAAAGTTTTCTCAAATCTCTAAATTGTTGTAACACAAACATAAACACACATGATAATTGAGGTCAACTCTTCCTTTAACTCATCGTATCTCACTACCTTATTTCTGATTTCTAACAATATCACTACATTAATAAATTAGGTATTTATAAATGATTTAATATAGTCTAATCCCAAGGATACGATTATCTCAAATATGTTGGCTCTCGAGCACCAACATCTGGCATCACCTTATCCCTTTAAGAAAGCACGTCTAAAAATTATAAGGATAGTGTAAGATCATCCATAGGTTACTCATTAAATAGGTTCATGACTCCTACCGAATGAAAATAAGGTCAAAGAAAAGAAGTAATGGAAATTAAGGTGAATCCGTAAGAAGTTAAAGAATCATCTCCCTTACGACACTCAAAGATCAAATCAAACCCCTAACAATCCAAACATCAATCAAACAGATCAATCCACACTAAAGCAATCATAATACAACACTAAGAATCAATATACTAAATCAAAAAACCTGATAACTATGGGTTGCCTCCCATAAAGCGCTTGGTTTAACGTCGTCAGCCCAACAAACGATTCCTCCTGGATCAAAATTCCATTTAAGTAATCCTTGATCAATCGCCCAATCTTTTCTAGATCGAGGAATTCCTTAAATTCTTAAATTATAATTTTTTCTATCAGCTTTTCCTTTTCATTATAATTTATATCATTGTTCCTTAAGTTTATTTCTAGATCCAATACTCTTCTTATGATTTTCTCAATTTTCATATTTGTATCATCTTTAAAATTCATAAGAAATGGATCTCTACAAGATAGTTCAAGATCAACCAAATTTTGGATCAGATTCTCTCTTGGTGATTCATAATTTAGATCAAATTCTACTAGATTACTCTTGTGATTTAATTTATCCTTGACTAGTAGTATAATCGAAATATGAATATTCATTATATTTTAGATCCTCCATTTATAACATAAATTAATTGAATCTTCTCTAATTCATCATCCTCCTAAAAGTTCTCTCTCGCGCGTACAAATCTAAAGACTTAACTAATAGGATTGATATCAAAAATATTTTTGGTATTTTAAATTATATTTAAAATAAACACACAATAATTAAACACAGGATATTATAAAATTATAAATTCTAAAACTAAGTCTTACAGGTTTAACTAAAATTTTCCTAAAAGTTCTTACCATTATTTCCCCGGCAACGGCGCTAAAAACTTGACCCACCCGACCGCAATTACGTGACCAGAGAAAAATGTATTGAGAAATTCATACCAATATTATATTAACTTTTGATGAAATTGTACTTTAAAGAAAGGTATTTTCTATGTTTTATTGCAGGTATGAAGATTTATAGGTAATGGAGCAAAAGATGGAATAAGGAACAAATCTGGAATGAAAAGGACTAAAAGAGATAATAATTGAACTAGCTCACCAACGACGAGGAGTAGGTCGGCGACGACGTGTTTTTCCCAAGAGCATTTGAATATACTATAAAAGAGCCCACCGACAGTGAGCTTGAGCAGTTGGCCTACATTCTAGAAGCCCACCAATGGTGCCAACGAGCCCGCTGACGGTGAGAAGGTAGGTTCAAGCAAGATACGTTGAATCTGGACGCTTTTTGAAGAGGTGTTGAAGCAACCATTAGAAATCATTCTTCCTCTTTAAATAGAGACAATTTTAGGTCAAATGTGTATCCTTTGTGTGTCCTTTTTGTGTCTTCTTTGTGTCCTTGGTGTGTCATTTTTAAGTGTTTTATTAGTGTACTTAGTGTGTGAGTGTGTTCTAGAGAGTCTTTTAGTGAGTTTAATTGAGTGTGTTGTACAAGAAGGAAGAGTCAGAGGAACTTCAAGGAATCTGCTTGGGGAAAAAATTCAAGATAAGTTTTATCTGTTGTTTTATAACTTTAATTTTATATGAAATCCAAGTTTTGTGTTATTCTTGCTATGCATTCTGAGTAGTTTTCTTTGTCTTTCTCCTTGTTTTTGAGATTTATGAAATGGAAAATTAAATTAGTTGCACCTAAAATATTAAATAAAAATTTTGATAATCTTTAACTTGAATCTTAATTTACTTTCAATTTGGCCAATTGAACTGTTAAAATATGTTGATTTCACAACTAAAGTAAAGATTACATCCAAGATTCAGGGAAAGCAAAAGCCTTGAAAAGATGGTGCAAATAAATAGGGAAATATTGTTTATCGGGAGTAGAATTAGATATTTTAGAGTGACAGACTAAAATTTTCAATTCGGTCTATCGTTTGGGTGCTAAAGTGTAGATGTTAGCCCTCAAGTGAGGGGAACATGGGAGCTTCGAAGTGAGAGCCGGTATCCTCTCAGCCTAGCCACAGATTCAGTAACCAAGCATAGGATTAGTCAATATTCTTTATGCCTGGACCAAAGGGTAAAGAATAGGAATGCTCCTATTTGACACAATATAAATCTAACTAATTTGACTATCCTTTCACTTAATTCTCTTAAACAAGGGGAGAGATACTTTTCTAAATTGCAATCTTCCATTCAAAAATTAGTAATAGAGCTTAGTGTAAGTGTTCTTTATTTTCGTATTCTAGATAGTAATTGCATCTGCTAAAAATTAGTTCATAATCTCTAACTTCTCTGTGGGATCGATATCTAGGACTCCATTAGAGCCCTGTAATACTTGAACGATATGTATACATGCGTTGATAAAAGGGGTAACTTTGCTATTAGTGAATATTATTTTTATACTGGTTAAACAGTTATATAGTTATACACTTTTCGCCCCGAACCTGCCAAGTTTTTTGCGTCGTTGCCAGGGACGTAAAGTAATTATTAAGGTAACTAATAAATACTTATTAAAATAATTACTAGAGTAACGAACTATTTAAAATTTACTTATGTTTTGTATGCGTAAATTTGGAACCAAAAATTTAATACCTTACGATTCAGAATTAGAACGCACTATTAAAAAAATTAGAAAACAGAAAAGAGAAATTATAAATTTAAATCAAATGGCAAATAATCCAGCAATTGAAAATAAAAATCAACCGAGACCTTTAAGAGATTACGCAAACCCTACATTAGATGAAATTCACTTAACTATTCAAAACCCTGATGTAGCGGCTAATTCATTTGAGCTTAAACCTGCAATTATCCAAATGGTACAGAATAATCAATTTAGTGGTTCATCAAACGAAGATCCTAATTACATCTCACTAGTTTTTTAGAACTTTGTGCTACTTTTAAATGTGACAGAGTATCTAATGATGCTGTTAGACTTAGGCTTTTTCCTTTTTCTTTAAGGGATAAGGCTAAGACATGGTTAAATTCGTTAGCACCTGGATCTAATAGAACTTGGGGAGAATTATTACAAAAATTTCTATCCAAATACTTTCCTCCTTCAAAAACTGCAAAGCTTAGAAATTATATAACCTCTTTTAGTCAGTTTGACAGAGAATCGATATACGAAGCTTAGGAGAGATTTAAAGATCTTCTTAGGAAATGCCCACATCATGCGTTACCAGATTGGTTAATCATTCAAACTTTTTATAATGGATTAGTTGGATCTCTTAAATCTATCATTGATGTTGTCGCTGAAGGTTCATTAATGTCAAAACCATTTGATGAGGCTTATTCATTAATTGAAGAAATGGCTACCGACCATTTTCAATGGCCTTCTAAAAGGTTAAATCCTAAAAAAATAGCTAATATCCATGATTCTGATGCAATATCTTTGTTAGATTCTCAGATTGCTGCTATATCTAAGAAATTAGATCATTTTGGAATTAATTACTCTCCTACTATAATAGAAGAAAATTCATCTGTACAATTTGTGGATGCTCAAACTTCTTATGAAACTTTAAATGCTATTAATAATAGACCGAATAATCCTTATGGAAATTATTACAAACCTGGTTGGAAAAATCATCCAAATTTTAATTGGAATAACAATTCTACTAATCAACAATGGATGAACAACTCAGTAAACCCATTAGGAAATTCATCTAACCAAGGAAATTCTAATTATAAACCTTCTTATCCACCTGGATTTAATAATAACTCTAAATTTAAGGAAAAGAAGTTATCTATGGAAGAACTGATATTAAATATGAGTCAGCATTTGCAGAATCAAGGAAATCAGCTACAAATTCAAGGGAACCAATTACAAAATCATGGAACTGCAATTAAAAATATTGAAACTCAACTTGGGCATATTGCTACTACGCTGAATAATATAATTCCTGAGACTTTTCCTAATAATGTAAAAATAAATCCTAAAGACCAAGGAAAAGAACAAATCAAAGCGATACAATTATGAAGTGGAAAAGAGATAGAAACAAGAGTACAAAAAGAAACGGAAATTGAAAAAGAGAAAGTGGAAACTGAAAAAGAAAAGGATCAGCAAGATCGAGATTTACAATATCCACTAATACCTATGAAAATTTCTGTAGAAAACCCACCACCACCATTTCCTCAGCGATTAAAGCAACATAAAAAGGATAAGCAATTTTCTAAATTCCTTGAAATCCTGAAGAAATTAATGGTGAACATTCCCTTTTTAGAAGCATTAGAACAAATGCCCAATTATGTGAAATTTATGAATGATATTTTAAACAAGAAGAGAAAGTTCACAAACAATGAAACTGTTGCACTTAGCAAAGAGTGTAGTGCAATTATTCAGAAAAAGCTTCTTGAGAAATTAAAAGATCCTGGTAGTCTCACTATACCTTGTTCTATTGGAGAAAAATTTTATGGAATAGCTTTATGTGACTTGGGAGTCAGCATTAATCTTATGCCTCTATCAATTTTTAAGAGATTAGGATTTGGAGAAGTCTCATCTACTTCAATAACTCTTCTGTTCGTCGATCGTTCAATGCTTATCCTAAAGCTGTTATTGAAGATGTGTTAGTAAAAGTGGATAAATTTATCTTTCCTGTGGATTTTATTGTTTTAGATATGAAGCAAGATAAAGAAATACCCATAATTTTAGGATGACCCTTTTTAGCTACTGGAAGAGCTATGATTTATGTTCAAAAAGGAGAATTAACTATGAGAGTAAACGATCAAGAAGTAACTTTCAACATAGCAAAATCAATGAAATATCCTGCTATTGAAAAAGATGATGAATGTAAATTCTTGAACATCTGCGAAATATACATTTTAAAGAATACTTTGAAGATAAACCAGAAATAGAAAATATAGAATTATTTGAAGAAGGAGAAAATGAAGAATTAGATTATATACAAGAAAGATTTGAGATGTTGGATATTATGGAAAATGCTGAAAAGAATATAGTTTCGTCGATTATGAAACCTCCTGAACTTGAGTTAAAAGTTTTACCTCCTCATTTGAAGTATGCATTTTTGGGAAATTCTTTAACTTTACCGGTCATTATATCAACAGAGTTAAAACAAATTACAAGAGAAAAAACTTCTGGATACACTAAAAAAGTATAAGAAAGCTTTTGGTTGGACCTTAGCAGATATTAAAGGAATTAGTCCTTCAATCTGTATGCACATAATTATTTTGGATAATGAACATAAACCAAGAGTTGATCCCTAAAGAAGATTAAACCCGATGATGAAAGATGTATTCAAGAAAGAAATATTAAAATGGTTAGACAATGGTATTATATATCCTATTTCGGACAGTGCTTGGGTAAGCCCAATTCATTGTGTTCCTAAGAAAGGAGGAGTGACTGTTGAAGCTAATGAAAATAATGATTTGATACCTATCAGACAAGTTACTGGATGGCGTATATGTATTGATTATAGAAAATTAAATGCAGCCACCAGAAAAGATCACTTACCTTTACCATTCCTAGACCAAATGTTGGATAGACTTGGTGGGCAAAGATACTTTTGTTTTATTGACGGATATACTGGCTACCATCAAATTCCTATTGCTCCTGAGGATCAAGAGAAAGCTACATTTACTAGTCCTTATGGAACATTTGCTTTTCGAAGGATACCTTTTGGACTATGTAATGTACCTGCAACATTCCAAAGATGTATGTTGTCTATATTTAGTAAATTATTTAATGATGGAATAGAAGTATTTATGGATGATTTCTCTGTGTTTGGAACATCATTTGATGCATGCTTGGATCATCTTGAAATAGTATTGGAGCTATGCGTAAAAACTAATTTGGATCTAAATTGAGAGAAATGTTAATTTATGGTTGCAAGAGGAATTGTATTAGGGCATAAAATTTCGGAAAATGGCATGGAAGTAGACCTTACAAAAATTCAAGTTATAGCTAAATTACCACCTCCTACTATAGTGAGAGGGGTAAGAAGTTTTCTTAGACATGTTGAATTTTACAGATGCTACATAAAAGATTTTTCAAAAATTACCAAACCTCTATGCCAACTTTTAGAAAATGACAAGAAATTTGAATTCACTAAAGAATGCTTAAATGCTTTTGAATTATTAAAAGATAAATTAATAGTTTCACCAGATTGAGAGAAACAATTTGAACTTATGTGCGATGCTAGTGATTATGCAATAGGAGCTGTTCTTGGACAAAAATATGATATAATTTTTAAAGTCATATACTATGCTAGTAAAACACTTAATAATGTTGAAATTAACTATACATTTACAGAAAAAGAATTATTAGCAATTGTATATGCTTTTGATAAATTTAGATCTTATTTAATTGGAACTAAATGTATTGTGCATACTGATCACTTTGCAATTAAATATTTAATGCAAAAAAGGAAAGCAAACCAAGATTAATTAGATGGATCTTACTGATGCAAGAATTTGATTTTGAAGTAATTAATAGAAAGGGAACTGATAATCAAATTGTAGATCATTTATCAAGATTAGAATATTGTGAATTATCTGACACTGAAAATGAAATTACAGACAGTTTCCCCGACGAACAACTTTATAATAAAAATGAGTGGAAAATACAATGGTATGCTGATATAGTTAATTATATTGTATGTGATATTTTACCACCCATGCTAACTATGCAATAACAAAAAAAATTCATTCATGTTGCTAAAACATATTTTTTGGACGAACCATATTTATATAAGCAATGTAATGATCTAATTATTAGAAGATGTGTGCCTTATGAAGAAACTGAACAGATCATTCAAAGATGTCATGATTCTGAATTTGGAGGACATTTCAAGAGTGATAAAATTGCATATAAAATTTTACAATCTAGATTTTATTGGCCTACTCTATTTAGAGATGTTTATAGATATATCAAAACTTGTGATAAATGCCAAAGAGTAGGTAATATATCTAGAAGAAATGAAATGCCTCTGAATTTAATATTAGAAGTTGAAATTTTTTGATGTTTGGGGACTAGATTTCATGGGACCATTTATTCCTTCATTTGGAAACTCATATATATTAGTTGCTGTTGATTATGTTTCTAAATGGATTGAAGCACAGGCCTTACCTCATTGTGATGCTAAGAGTGTTTCAAAATTTTTAATGAAAAATATTTTCACAAGATACGGAATGCCGAGAGTGATTATCACTGACGGAGGATCCCATTTTAGGAATAAATATATTCACAGATTGGTAGAAAATTTTATTATTATTCAAAAAATATCAACTGCTTATCATCCACAAACCAGTGGATAAGCTGAAGTTTCGAATTGATAAATTAAATAAATTTTAGAAAAGACTGTAAACCCTGGTAGATTAGATTGGTCCACAAGACTAGACACTGCATTATGGGCATACAAAATTGCTTATAAAACCCTGATTGGAATGACTCCTTACAGACTTATTTATGGAAAGACTTGCCACTTATCGGTTGAATTAGAGCAGAAAGCGTATTGGGCGAATAAAGAATTTAATTGTAATTTGAAAGATGCTGGTGAGAAGAGATTGTTGCAGATGAATGAATTAGAGGAATTAAGGAATGAATCCTATAATAATGATAGAATTTATAAAGAGAGAATGAAGATATGACATGATCGGAAGATTAACCAAAAGAATTTTGAACCAGGATAAGAAGTATTGTCGTACAATACAAGGCTGAAATTATTTCCTGGGAAATTGAAATCTCGATGGTTAGGACCTTTCACTACAACTCAAGTATTTACATACGGAGCTGTTGAAATTGAAGATCGAAAGATCGGAAACAGATTTAAAGTAAATGGACACAGATTAAAACCATATTTTCGAAAAAATTGAAATATGAAGAAAATTGTTGGAAGAAATTCATGGAATTTATTTTAGATTACTTTAATTCACCTTTGGAAGCCATTCTAGTGTTATTTTGGGATTTAGTTGAGATTTTTTTAAAATTTAATAGATCGAGAAATGGCTACATGACAAAAGAGGCACCTAGATTTTGATGAGACACGATTTGTCAATGTTAAGGCTCAGTCTAGATATAACTTTAGTATCAAAGCGAGAAAATGCATCCAAGATAAAGTTTTCAAGAATCTGTGGGGAGAAGTAGAACAGATGATCAAAGAGAGAAGATGAGAAAATTTCTGTTATACGATGAACAGAGCTGCAGTTGAATTCGTAAAGGAGTTTTATGCTAATTTGACCAAGATAGAGGATGGACCTATAAAGGTTAGAGGATTTTTTGTTGATTTTAATACTACACTTATTATTTCTTTCTACGAAATACAAGATCTTCATACCAGCGAATACGATACATTTGAGATAATGCAAGGACTGCTGGAGGAGGTGATTCTGATGGGAAAGGGACTTGGAAAATTAAGCGGCGTGAACGGTTAAACTTCCCTCTTTCTATGTTATATGCAACCTCTAAGGCTTGGCATTATTTTATTTGCTCTACTTTTCTACCCACTTATCATCATAGTGAAGTTTCAAGAGATAAAGCAGTTCTAAATTTTTGTAATCAGAACCACAAAAGTATAAATGTCAGAAGTATTATTTATAAAAATATATTAGCCATTGTAAAAAGTGAAAGTGGAGGAGGACTAGGACATCCTGGTCTGATTTATGCACTCTAGCAGCTATCTAGAGTAGAGGCAGGAGATGATGAGGAATGGGTTGAACCTATGAAACTCATTACCAAGGATAATATAAAAACCTATGAATCCCACGAAGGATGGAGATCTGGGATTAGGAGCTCAGCACCTTCGACTAGTAGGGATATTCCCTCTACTAGTTATGACCCTCCTACTTATAGTTCTCCTACCCTTTATGATTTGATGAATGAACTAACTCTGCAACATAAAATTTTTGAGAAAATGGATGAAAGGTTGGAGCAAATAGATCAAAGGATTGGAGGATTAGAGTAGAGGCATGATTATGACAGTGAATATCTCCAGAGGCATTCTGAGTTTGAGATAGCTTACTATGATGCTGAAAATCGTTATAGGAGAGGTGAGCTTGATATTATATTTCCTGAGTTCCCTCATTATACTCACTACTAGCCTACTCCATCTGCTAATCAAGGAGATGAGGATATAGCTTGGGATTTTGATGCTGAAGATTAGACTCTATGATTAGATACATATGTTAGGTTTTTGTTTATTTTCTTTAATTCAGAATTGTTCTTTAGTTTATGTATTTTGATTATTATGTTGTGTAAGACATTTAAACTTTGTTGTGTAAGTTAAATTTTTGTAGCTTTAAATTTTTTATATTTTCAGACCGTGATTGTAACCCTATAACTGGATTAGTGAAATGTATGTGGATGTTGTGTTAATTGTACTTAGTACTTCATTTGGTAAAATAATTAAATGTAGTTGGAAATTATGTTAGTATTTTGTACTTATTTCAAAATTTCTTTACCCAGCAAATTCGTTGATGTTATATGCATGTAGAAAGTTATTAACAGTACAGGTTAATTAAGTGATGAAAAGAACCTGCAGAACTTCAAGAAGAGAAATACCTAAAGCACGAAGGTATGATTTAATTTTACAGTATGTTTTCTTTTCACCCTTTATGATTAGATAGAAAAGTTTAATTTTGTGGGAGAGAATAACAAAAATTTATTTATTAAATTGTTCTCAAATAAATATTTTCAAAAATTATTATAAAATGATTTTTTGTAGTGAATTTAATTCAAGAAACTAGAACTAATTTATTTAACTATTATAGAAGGTTAAAAGAAATTTTTTTTATGATTAAACTAATTTTGTAAATTAAGATATCTGGAATAAAAGGATAAGAATATAGTTAATTATTTAAAGTAAGGAAAACTATATTTTAAAATATTAAATTCTTAAGTATTTAGTTGAGAAAGAAAAGATTGAAATTCAATGAAGTGAAAACTATGAAATACATATAAGGTAAAAAATGTTTCAAGTTTCAAATTTAGGAAGAGGAAATTGAAGTTCAAAATTATTAATAGGCTATCTAGATATGAAAAAGAAAAAAGAAGGATTGAAAAGCAATCTCTGAAAAAAAAAAAAGAAAAAAAAATATATAGGATTGAAATACAATACAAATGAAAAGAAAAAGTAAGTGAGGAGAAGCTTGAGGAGATGCCTTATCAAAAATTGGCTTCATTTGAATAAACCTAAAAAGTAAACTCAGTTACATTTATGAACATATATATATGGATTAGTATTTTACTAAGTAGTGTTTTCATGAATTTCCTATCATTTGAATATCTTAAGTAATTTAATATTGTAATATATAGTAATTCTTGAAATAAATAGAAGACAAGAAATCTTAAACTTGATGATTAAATAACCTTATATCTATAGAATTAATTTAATTATCTAAAAATCTTTCTAATAAACTTTATTATAATATTTATTTAAATCAAATTCATAGTATTTCTGAATTAAAGCTTTATTACAAATAATCATTACTTTTATGTAGTATCAAGATTACTTGAGGACAAATAAGAGTTAAGTTTAGGGGATTTTGACCAGAGAAAAATGTATTGAGAAATTCATACCAATATTATATTAACTTTTGATGAAATTGTACTTTAAAGAAAGGTATTTTCTATGTTTTATTGAAGGTATGAAGATTCATAGGTAATGGAGAGAAAAGATGGAAAAAGGACCAAATTTGAAATGAAAAGGGCTAAAAGAGATAAAAATTGAACTAGCCCATCGATGGAGTGGAATAGGCCGCCGATGGCTTGTTATTCCTGAGAGCAATTGAATATATTATAAAGGAGCCCGACGACGGCGTGATCAAGCCCGCTGATAGTGAGCCTAAGCAGTTAGCCTACGTTATAGAAGCCTGTCGACAGCGCCAACGAGCCCGCCGATGGCGAGAAGGTCGGTTCAAATAAGATACATTGAATCTGGACGCTTTTTGAAGAGGTGGTTAAGCAACCATTGGAAATCTTTCTTCCACTTTAAATAGAGACGATTTTAGGCCAAATGTGTGTCCTTTGTGTGTTCTTTGTGTGTCCTTTTGTGTCTTCTTTGTGTCCTTGGTGTGTCATTTTTAAGTGTTTTATTAGTGTATTTAGTGTGTGAGTGTGTTCTAAAGAGTCTATTAGTGAGTTTAATTAGTTGTGCCTAAAATAATTAGTGTATTTTTGTGAAATGGAAAATTTAATTAGTTGTGCCTAAAATATTAAATAAAAATTGTGATTATCTTTTACTTGAATGTTAATTTACTTTCAATTTGGCCAATTGAACTGTTAAAATATGTTGATTTCACAACTAAAGTAAAGATTACATCCAAGATTCAGGGAAAGCAAAAGCCTTGAAAAGAGGGTGCAAATAAATAGAGAAATATTATTTATCGGGCGTAGAATTGGATATTTTAGAGTGACAGACTAAAATCTTCAATTCGGTCCTATCGTTTGGGTGCTGAAGTGTAGATGTTAGCCCTTAGGTGAGGGGAACGTGGGAGCTCAGAAGTGAGAGCCAATATCCTCCCAACCTAGCCGCAGAATCAGTAACCAAGCATAGGATTAGTCAATATTCTTTATGCCTGGACCAAAGGGTAAAGAATAGAAATGATCATATTTGGCACAATATAATTCTAACTAATTTGATTATCCTTTCACTTAATTCTCTTAAACAAGGGGAGAGATACTTTTCTAAATTGCAATCTTCCATTCAAAAATTATGTAATAGAGCTTAGTGTAAGTGTTCTTTATTTTCATATACTATATAGTAATTGCATCTGCTAAAAATTAGTTCATAATCTCTAACTTCTCTGTGGGATCGATATCTACGACTCCATCAGAGCCCTGTATTACTTGAATGATACGTATTCTTGCGTTGATAAAAGGGGTAACTTTGCTATTAGTGAATATTATTTTTATACTGGTTAAACATTTATATAGTTATACACTTTCCGCCCTGAACCTGTCATTACGCAAGTAAAATAGCTTATAAAAATATGGCCAAACTTGACCCCAAATCTGATGAAGCGGGTAATGTATGATAATTAAAGATTAAATTTTTGTTAAGTATAAATCACAAACTAGTGGTACAACGTAGATATATGAATCATTTCAAGTAATATAGGGCTTTCTTTTAGAACCCCAATATCGATCCCACAGAGAAGCGAGGTAAGAAATTCTTTAGGCTAATTCTAGTTTAGTTCTATAAGGCATTAATTTAGAATTTTAATTAAAATGGTTTTTCTAATAACTATTCCGAAATGAAAATTTAAAATTAAAAACTAACTTATCTGGATAAATTGGTTTAGAGAACTTTGAGATGTTAAAGACTACCTTTCTCTTGCAATTACTTAGATAATGTGTAGGAAAGAAATGCTTAGAATTTAATATAATAGTGAGAAATAGGAGCATATATATTCTTTACCCTTTGGTCCAGGTCATAAAGAACATTAGCTAGTTTTTAAAGATTGGATTAGGATGTATTATTAGTAGAAAGGGATGAATTTCTAGACTCTCACTTCTAGGTTCCCCCCAAATGGTTGCCTATGGTCTGGCCTACTAGTGACTCGTCACCTCTTTGTAAAACCAAATTGATTAAATTTAGCCTATCAAACTGAAAACAGAAATAAATTCTACGTCCATTAAATATTATCTCCCTATTTGTTTGCACCTCCCCTTTAAGAGAAATGTGATACGTACAAGTTAAGACTTCTTAGCCCACAGTCAGATCTTAAGAATTCACCACATTTTTTAACAATACAAGAGTCCAATTTGTGAAGTAAATTAAAATTAGGTACAATATCATAACATTAATTTAATAAGAGAATATCTAAGTAAATCTTGATTCCTAAACACATATATTTTATTACAAAATTAAAGTAAATGAAAATAATGGCATAAGAAGTAAAAGAGTTGATAGAATTATGAAATAAATTAAGTGCCAACAAGGAACATATGTCTTTACTATTATATTAGTTTATGTAGCTATCTGTCACCTAGAAGCACCTAATAAAAATAGATTATTAAATTATAATTCCTTAAAAGTTGCATTACCGTCTAACTATATTACTAGTGAAATGGATAATGTGAGTGCACTCATGTTGCGAGATCACTTACAACAAATTTTAACATAACTTATTGACACTTAAGTAATGTAAATTAAGCGAAGGAGATGTTACTCATCACATTAAAATGAAAATAATTCTATCATAAAAATAATTTTCCTACACATGCCACTACTTCATATTAAAAGAAAATAGTAAATAAAATTACTAACGAAGCATGGATGAATCCTAAAAGAAAATAGTAAATAAAATTACTAAAGAAAATCCACCAGAAAGTGTTTACAACAATTACAAGAAAATGAAAAACACAATACCAACCTATTTCCGTCTGAAAGAAAGAAGAGAATCTCTCCACCAAAGTCTCCCACCGATCCATGCTATGCTCGTACATTCCTTACATAAAACTATCAAAATCCCTCACCAAGCTCTCCAAAAAAATGTAGAAATCTACATCTCCTAACTCACCCCAAACTCCACACACACATACCCCTTGGACCTTATGTAAAACGACCCCAAAACGACTCTAAAAGGACTCCGATTGGCTGTAGAATTAATCCCTATTTATTGAGCTTTGAAAATGACCAAGGGTTGCTTCAGGCATATCTTCAAAATTCATCCACATTCATTGAATCTTCTAGAGATAAACTATGGCACCTAGGCGCCAGACCATTTGTGTGAAGGGTCGCACCCCTTCACTTAAGAAAGGCACCTCTTCAAATAAAAATCGCTCCAATGTGTCTAGATTCATTGTTTTACTTGATGAATTGTTGGATTTCGTCCAGAGGTTTCTAGAATGCTTTGGAACTACCCAAAACTATCCAATAACCGTCAATAAATGTCGCCAAAATGTTTTTCGATGTGTCTGGCACCTAGGATTCATATTCATTCTTTAATAGTTAATCTGATCGTACAATGATTCATATTCATTCTTTTCTGTGTCATCCAAAGAGATCTCGATCTGAAGCTTCTTCTAACTTATCATTTTTGTTTCTTTATAGGATTCATAGTCTTTGGAGCTTCCTTCTACAACGATGATGATCATCATATTCGTTCGTTCCACAATCTGGTGAGTTCGTCCTCGTCCACGTCCCCGACCCCGACCTTGGATGTGTGGGCTAAAAGAACCTCCACCAACTCGTTGCGAAGGAGTACTGGGAGACTTTTGAATCGAAAGAGTATAGTCTCATTCATGTAGTCTTTCTGAATCTTCAACTTCACTTGTCACGTATTCTTTTGAAAATACTATTTTCTACGGGGGAGCATCGTAAGTGGCTTCTTCATGCATGCCCACTTCTTGTATTGAGAAAGGTTGTAAGTCTCCCTTGAAGCAATGTTTTTGTACATCTTTATAGTACTCGATGCATTGGTGAATTGATGACGGGACTATATTATACTCATGAAGACACGACCGAACAAGCAAGGTGTTGAACGAAGTATCCGCGTCGATGACATGTAATTTTGCTGTTTTTACTAAATGTATAACTTTTATTTGCAGTGTTAGAGATACGAGGGCTCCTTCTCCTTTCTGGTTAAATCCTCTCAGCATCATATTATCTACGAAGAGTTCTTGTGCGCCAATATCCAAGTAAGCTGGCATCTTTATACTCATTATGTTAAGAGACACTCCAGGGTCTACTAATACTCTAAAAAGTACAAACCTGCCATTGATGAGAGAAATGTAGAGCGAACGGTTATGGTCGGCGGTGTCAAGTACCAAATCTTTGTCTGCAAAGGTTATGCCAGATTGTTCCTTCATAGTACAAACTTCATCCGAGGATGTGCTAGCCAACTGAGCTAAGCAAATATCTGGATCAAGTAGAGCCTTGATAGATTTTTTATCATCCCCTTAAATAGGATCAGAGCGTTATAAATGCTTTGTTTGGCTGGTAACATCCTAAGATGTGCTAGTACATTGTAATCCACTTTGTTTAAAATTTTCACCTAGTTTCGAATTCGTACTTCTTCTGTTACTTGAGGCATCTCTCTTTGAGTAATTATCTATTTTCCTTTCTCTGCTAAAGTTGTCCTTAGTGGTAGCACTTTGCCACTTCTTAAATGTACCTCTATTATTTCTTCTTCCTCTGAACCCAGAGATTCCCCTATCGCTATAGCTGGTTCTATTGGTATCATTTATGTATCGAAATGATCCATGTTGATTGCAAGAATAGTTTCATTGCACTCGAGGACTGGCTCCTCATTGCTTGTACTATCGTAACTGGTATTGTCGATGTCTTCTTCATTTTCACCAACATTCTCATCGGGAACTAACATGATTTGAGGATCAATTTGGAAACTAAAACTAAGGTTAGATAGGTTGTAATTAGTTACATCATTATTAGTGACAGTGAGAACGTAGCCAAAATAATTTCTATTATCATTATGAGACCCCAGAGCGGCATAATGATTATCATACAAATTCAGTGGTTGAAGGTTTTCATCCCCGAATCTGTTACAACCAATCTAACAAGGCAAGCCACTATCCGATCCTTCGTGCTATCTTCCTTAATGTCACTTGTGATCTCGATGTTTCTCCTTTCTCATTGATGTGTTCTCCTTGGTGTAATATTCATTCTAGATTGGGCTTGTGTTAGATTCTGGGTAGCATTTTTCTTTGAAGTGGACTGGATTTGATCTAGGACTCTCTTGAGCTCGTCCGAAGTTGTACTCCATCCATGTTTACTGGCATATGGGTCAATCAAAGAGATTGGCTCAGCCAAAATCACATTTATATAATCTCTTTCAGGGTCTTTCAAATATTATTTCGATATTGTTATATTCCCTTCTTTGTAATTTCTTTCGAGCCAGTCCTTAAAACTAAAGCATCTTTCTATTGTATGTCCGAGCAACCTGTGGTATGGATAAAAGTTGGGTTGATCATTCTTGTCCATCTCTATCAACTTCTTCGGCTCGAGTAATCTGAACTTGGTCATCTTCATTAGGTATTTGAACATCTTTGCTACAACATCGTCTTTGAAGGAGTAATTAATGTGTAGCCGTTGTGACATTATCGGACCCTGTCATCCATTTGTCCTGTATGACTTCTATTGCTGACTAGATTAATTCCTCTGCTGTGCACAAGGTTGACCATACAGCTGAGACAGAATGTACTGTGGAGGGTAACTGTGCTGCCGCGGTGAGTGCTCAGCCAGAATTCTCATTAATTGTTCCCCTTTGTCGACCGTTGCCATTGATACGCCTAAAAAATGTTTGATTTTTCATATAATTTTTATGCTTAATTTTAATGATATTGCATTATAAAGGAAGGTATTTTGTATGTCTTTCAGTTTTAGATACATGAAATTTCTTTTGGAGTAAAAACGAGCAAAAAAACAAATTTTACCCTGACACATTTTTATAAGTCTTTTTTTGCTTAATCACTTTTACACTTCCTGCATATTTTTGAATAATATTACATTTTCAAGAAATGTTATTTTTTTTAATTATATTGTATGGATATCTGTTAGGAATGCAACGCAACTGAAATAGGGCGAATCAGAGCTGAAACGGAGCCAAACAAAGCAAAACGGTGGAGCTGCGCAAAGTGGGGCACTGGATGGCGCTCTATCTAGTGCCAGACCATGTTAGAGTCCATAAAGCACGAAAAAGTCATTGGAAATAGCACCAGACAGTGGCCAGAATGCGCTAGAAGTAATTATGGCCTATATTCAACGTATTTGGATGCTTTTTGAAAGGTTTCTTGTGGCAACTCTTCAAAAATTCTTCCCCACACTTTAAATTAGTGATTTTAGGTCAGAAAAAGTGTGTGTGAGTGAGGAATGTTAGGAAAATGTAGAGAATGTTGAGATATCTTAGAATAGGAGTAAAAATATAGATTTCTACCTTTTTGGAGAGCTTGGTGAGGGGATTTTGAGATAATTTGTAAGGGAATGTTCTAGCATTGCATTGATCAGCGGGAGACTTTATGCGAGAGATTTTCATCTTTATTTCAATTGAAAATAGCTAAGTATTGCGTTCTTCATTATATGATGATTTTGTAAACACTTATTCTATGAATTTTCTTTGAAATGAGGGTTTCATTATGTTTTCTTCACGCTTTGTGATGTCTTTCTCTTACTTTTTCTTCTTCTTAGGAAATAGTGGTATGAGAAGATTATGTCGTTATTTTCCTTTTACTTTTATTTTGCAATTAATAGGATTCATGTTTAGGTTATTGGGATGCATGCTAGAAGAAGTTTTAAATATAAATGTGATGGTTTTACTTGCACTTCATTTAAATTACAATAAGGGCTTGTTGTATTATTAAAATTTGTTGTAATTGCATTGACCCGAGAGGGTGGTGTAATTCTCAACAAAATGGAACCACAATCAAACTCCATGGAAGGTGAAGTTCGTGGGGTTTGAGTGAAAATAAATAGGAAAATATACTTTCATGGATGTAGAATTGGAGATTTTAGGGTGACAGACTAAAATCCTCAATTTAGTTCTAGTGTTTGGAAACTAAAGCGAGAGATAGCCTTCAGGCGAAGGGAAGTGGGAGCTCTAGAGTGAGAGCCTGTATCCTCACAGCCTAACCACAAATTTAGGGACTAAAACTAGGATTAGCCAATTTTATTTGTACACTCGAAAGAGGGTAAAAAATATGATTGTTCATATTTGACACATACAATATTTAATGCATCTCATTCCTTTACATTATCCAATTCATTACTTGAGAATAGTATTTTTTATTATCTCAAAATTCTCCAAACCAATTTATCCAAAATGGGTTATCCTAAGAATTAATATTATGCTTTAGGAGTAGTTATTAGTTATTTTAAAATTAAGATTTACCTTTAAGAGTAGTTGTTAAAAAACCACTTATTTCGACCTTCCAGACTATAGTCTAATAATAGTAGACTAGAATTTGACTAAGTACCTCTTACCTCGCTGATGTGATGCGACTTTATATATGCTTTTAAATACAAGAATTTGATACCACTTTTTAGAATGTTAAATTCCTAGCAAATGGCTTCAAAAACTTGACGTGCGATGTTTACTTTTACTTATGAATTTATATTTAGATTTTATAATAATTATTGTAAAAGTCACAATTTTAAACACAAGTATACGTACCGTTCAAGTAATACAAGGCTCTAGTGGAGTACTAGTTATCAATCCCACATGGATAGTGTTTTTATAAAAAGTAATTAAAAAAAATTTTGGAATTTATCAAATTAAAATTATTTTATATATAGTGTATATATATATATATATATATATTTATTTCAAATTGAATTTAGTAACAATTTTTACTATAAGCAAGTAAACAGTAAATAGTAATAAAGTAAAGTAAGAAGTAACTAAAATTTCATGTAAGTATAAAAATGACTTTCTCCTTTTCAACAAATCCAAGATTTTTAGAATAATTATCTTTTGTGGGGAATTTAGATTATGGTATTGTGCCAAATAGAAGCATTCCTATTCATTACCCTTTGGTCCAGGTGCAAAGAACATTGACTAATTTATAGATCAGTTCAGGATGTTTTATTAGTAGAATGGGTTAATCTAGGCTCACACTACTAGATGTCCAATGGTGGCTACGGTCGGCCCTACCAGTGACCCGTTCCCTTTCTATAAACCAAATTATTAGAATTTAGTCTGTCACTCTAAAAACTAATTAATTTTACGCCCAATAAATAATATCTTCTTATTTATCTGCACTTCACCTTGAATAACCTGCATAAAGCCTTCGACTACACAAGGATTCATGTGATATCTACTAGTTATAAATTTATCTCCGGATTAGTCTCAAAATTCTTCAACAGGTTTTAACAATTTAAATGGCCAATTTAAAAAGTAAACTAAGATCAGGTATTAATATCATCACAATGTTTTAAATATTTTAAATTTAATTCCCCTACAAAATTTTATTAATTTATTATCTTTTCATAGTTGAAACGAGAAAGATAACTAACTACTCCGAAGACATTGAAATCACACAACAAAACATACTTATAGAACTTTGAACCAAGGTACAAATACTTATCTGAAGTATTCCTTCAAGTGATCCGCTGACTTCTACTGACTCCAAAGTAACGATGAAAGACTCCAACAGCAACAACACACAATAAATACTCAAAATAAACTCACTAGATACAAAGTAAAGTGGCACCCTAAGTGTGGAAGAGACTAAGTAAAACTAGAGAGAAGAGAGAATGTGTCTGGGGACTATGGGGTGCGATGTTTTCTGTAGAATGGGCTCTTATTTATAGAGCTCTGAATTTAACCAGGGGTTGCTTAAGGCACCTCTTCAAAATTCATCCAAATTCAATGCATTTTTTAGAAGTTAACTGTCGCACCTAGGCGCTGGGATCTGGGGTCTAGGCGCCGGACTCCGTGACCAGGTCTTTGCTCCTCTTCACTTTGGATCACACCTCTTCGCGATTAAAACAGTTTCCTTGTGTCCAAATGCATTGTATCACATGTCCTATATATTACGAGTAACTTCCAGTCTTCTGGAAGCTCTAATAACTGCTTAACTCCGTTAATATAACTCCCCAAAAGCATCAAAAAATCTTAACAACGTCTGTATCGAGCTAGCGCTTAGGCATTGGATTCTGGCGCTTAGGCGCCAGACCAATAATTCCAATATTATGCTCCATAAGCTCCATTTTGCTTCTTTTTTCTCCTTTTTCCTTCTTTTTTTTTCTTGGACTACTTTTTAATCATCTACATCCAAAAATATGAAGATACCTTTAATTGAATCATAAATAAGGCATAAAAATGTGTATTTTTTAGGTAGATCAAATTCCCCCAAACTTAAATGTTACTTGTCCTCAAGTAACCCTTTTAGTTACATCAAATAGATAACATTTGGAATGAAGTTAAAATATTTAAGATTCCTTATAATTTTTGGTTTTATAAATGCTTTAGCAAATCATTAACCAAATTTCAAAAATTAAGTTTAATTTTAAGAATTAAAGAACATTTAACTACCAAATCATAAGACTTCCAATTTTTCATTTATTTCAAGAATAATTGTAGTTTATCATATTAAGGCCACATAGATTATTTATAAGAAAAAGATTTTCATGAAATATTTTTCTAGTAAATATATTTGTACATAGAAATTAAGTTAAAAATGTAATCAGTTTTCTTACTATAAGATAATTCAAGTGAAGCCAATTTTTTATTAGGCATTTCCTCAAGCTTCTCCTCACTTTTTTTTTAAGTGAGGATTACTATTTTTGGATAGCCTGTTAATGATTTTGAACTTCACTATCCTTAACTTATTTTCGAAAACTTATATATTCTTACTTAATAAATATGACATTTTTATTAACTTATTATTTTTTTAAATTTATTTCAATATATTCTTTTTCAAGCAATAATCTTGATTCCTTAGTATTTTAAAAATACAGTTCTCTTTATTATAAATAGAAAAATTTTGATCTTATTATTCCTTAAGTGAAATAATTCTATTAAATCAATCAAAATTTTTGAAATTTTAGTTAAGTTTACTAAATTATTTATAAATTTAAAAATTTAGGTAATCTTAAACAGAATTTTCATTCCTTATGTTATGTTAATATATTTTTAAAGAAAATATTAGTTCATTAAGGAAAAAAAATGTTTAAATTTGATAAATGTTTTTCCCTTCCCCCAAACTTTAGCTTTAGTATAAATATGAATTATGAAATTTTTCTAAAGCATGAGAGAAAGAAATAAACAGGAATTAATCTAACTACAATAATGATGTAGTAAGGATCTACTTCTATACATGCTTTAATATAAATACAACAGAAATGATTAAGCATATATAGAAAAGTATTGTAGAGCAGGTGTTAAATTTTTTAAAAATCTTTTTTTTTAGTATTTATTATTTTTGAACATGCAAACTTACTAACTATTCATGAACACTAAACAGTAGGCTGAAACAGAAATAAACTTTTATAAAAATTTATTCATATTTCAGTCTCAAACACACATCAGATAATCTAAAAACAGTTTCGACCTAAAAAGTTCACATCAATAATAACAAATAACATCACACTAAACAGCACAAGAAACAAAAAAAAACGTTCTAAAAACAGAATCAACACATCTCCAGAGGTAAGTCAAGCTACTAATCACTATCTGTAGCTTCATCATTGTCATCACCAAAAGAAAGCTCCATATACTTTGGATCAACATATGGTGAATATCTGGGACAGGTCGGGAACTGAACATCGTGCTCACCCTTCAGAAATCTCACTAAAGACTCAGACTACTCAGCATCGTAATCACTCTTTCTTTGTGTATACTCAGAAAGATGATCGATCTTCTTATCGATCATATCTAATTTATAATGAGTTAGGAATAACTCATTCTGCTGCTCTATAAACCAATCATGCATGGTCTCCCAAAAAGTAGATGGTGGCTCAGCAGAAGTAGATGGTCTAGAAGTAGAAGCTCTACCTGAAGTAGGTAATGAACCAGAAGGTGCAGTAGAACTCTTACATAGATCATAGATACTGACGCTTTCTCTTCTTATAGGATTTGTCGACTTAAGCTTTTCCTCAAATAGCTCGGAAACTACTCCAGCACTTTGACATAGAGAATAGATCATAGATGGAAAACCAAGTCCAATAGAAGTGCTAGAATGAGCAGTAGCCTCTACATAATTATAAATAATGCTCCCTACATCAATAGGCTTTCTCTCTTTAATTCAGTAGTTGAGGATAGCTCTATCTTTCGTAACCTCGCTCAGATGATTGGATAGAAGAAGACAAGAAGAAATAAAGTTGTGCCATGCCTTTGAAACACCATTAAGCTTAGAAGATGAAAAATTTACCCTTTTTTAGTTCCAAATCTTCCAGGCTCCAGTACTATCTGCCAGGTAGGCAATGATCATATCCAAATCTCCCTCAGCTGGAGTTAATCCGGAGTAATGACACTCAATGTTTGGCAGCAGGCCATAGAAAATATTGATACGTTCAGGAGTGAATCCTACTCCAACTCCTCGAACAAAAATCTCGTATTCTTCAGCATCTACAAAATTAGCATAAAACTCTCTAACAACCATGATAACGACAACAACAGTGAAATAGCAGAATCATTACCAGTTGAGCGCAACGATTGTATCCTCAATTTTTCCTCCAGGATTGTAAAAGCTTCGCTCCGAGATAAATTTCTAAGTCGTAGCAAAATCATTGTATCGGAAGTGTGCAGTAGCAGTGACGAACTTGCTACAATCAAAATTTTTTGTTCCTTTCCTCGCTTAGATTTGGGTGCCATCTAAACTTGAAATAAAAACGCGAAATAAATTCAACGGATCTAGGAAAGTAAACTAATTAAAGCTTTTCAAACTTTAAATAGCTTAAAAATTTCATGGATTTAACCTTAAAAATCTAAATTTTTCTCAAAATTTCAGTTTTTCTTAATGAGAGCAAAATCCATGGTGAAAAATCGAAAATAATGAGTTTAGAATGTAGATCTGACCTCAGGATGAAGAAATCGGGTGATTTCAAGGTCAAAAACTTGAAAATACAGCTTTAAATGGGATCTATAGAGAGTATTTTCGCGAAAAAATAGAGGAGAAGGAAGCTTAGCCGTCAAAAATGGCGTGGGGGGTTTTTAAGAAGATGAGTTTTTGGGTTCAGGCCGAATCGGCGCCTAGGCGCCAGACTCGCCTTTCCAAAAATTCAATTTTAATTTTATATTTTCCACCAAATAGTATCAAATTTGACCCCTAATTACTCTTATGAGTGTATTAATCCAATTAATATCCTCTAAACATTTTCATAATCAATTTAAAATGATAGTTTAAATCCACAAAATATATCCAAATTCTTCAATTCCAATCCATAACTTCTATTCCAAATTCATTAAATTTCAGTACGAGACTGTATCAAGGTTCATAGTTTTATAAATAACACAAACAACAACATATTTAAAGAAAATATTCAAATCCAACAACACACATTGAACAATTAAACAAACACACAAATTCAATATTAAACACACTAACACATGACTCGATCACACATAAAACACATGTAAGATCTATTTAATATCGATCTTTAATTGCCATCTCTTTCGAAATGAAGTTTGCTAGGACCGAAGGGATAGAACACCAACGCCCTAGGAAATTGCAAAGCCATTTTTTCATCGATCCACTTGTTCTTCGCGTACATTTCTACTTGAGCGTCATGGTAGGCCGCCATATGATCAAATTGAAGTTTGGTTTGCCATTCCAAGTGTTTGTATTTGTGGTACATCTCATGGAGACTATTACCAATACTTTGAAGTTCTGCTTCAATCTTCTCCAATCGACTAAATAATTTCTCCCTACTAACAGCATTAAAAACCATTAAAATAAGGCAGAGGATCTTTAGGAGATTTGTCTCTTACCTCATTTCCATGATTTCCTCTATCCATTGCCTCCAAATCCTTCTTAACTCCTCCAAAATGGATTGCTCTTGTTGAAATTAAGGTTTCTATGGGATTGGGTCGAAGATAAGACAATATATAAAGAGACTTCGTGTGAATAACTAAAGATTTTCAGTTTTTACACGATCTGTAACCGTGGGGCTTAGGAGCCTGAATCTGGCGCCTAGGCGCCGGATCATTGATACGCAGGCCATTCTGGCGCTTAGGCGCCAACTTTTGGTGCCTAGGCGCCGGAACCTCGATCGACTCTGATTCGCCTATCATCAAATTTTGTAAGTCTCAGTCGTAAAAAATTGGTCTAACATATGGGTATGATCAACACACAAACAAAATTACAAAAAAATCAAATAAAAAACAATCACTAACGAAGGTTAACTTGATCTCTTTTTTAATCATATTTGACATGGAGTGGTCGAAGTCCAAATTCTATATACTTCAAGATAATGTTTAGCTTAAGCCAATACAGACTTGTTAGCTTTCTATTTCCAGAAGTTATATACAAATTTAGTCAAGACCAAGGCATAACCTTACAACAATAATTTAACTCACACTAATAAATATGGGTTGCCTCCCACAAAGCGCTTGGTTTAACGTCGTCAGTCCGACCTAATTAATTAAATTAATCGGGTAGACTCAGCTCATAAGCCTCTTTGTAATTTAATTTCATTTTTCCCATATAGGGCTTCAGTCTTAATCCATTAACTTTAAATACTTTTCCAATTTTCGTATCTTTAATATGCACAGCTCAATAAGGGTATAGTTTCTCAATTTTAAATGGTCTCATCCATTTAAATTTTAATTTTCCAGGAAAAAGTTTTAAATGAGCATTAAATAATAATACTTCTTGTCCAAGCTCGAATATTTTCATTGAAATCATTTTGTCATGAAATTTCTTCATTCTTTCCTTATAAATTCTTGCATTTTCATAAGACACATTTTCTACCTCTTCCATTTCATGCAGTTATAATAATCATTTTTCTCCTGCAGTATTCAAATTATAATTGAACTCCTTTATCACCCAATAATCATTATGTTCAAGTTCAACAGGTAAGTACAATGTTTACCATAAATTAACCGATAAGCTGACATTCCGATAGATGTCTTATAAGCTGTTCTATAAGCTCATAATGCAAAATCAAGTCTATCAACCCAGTCAGTTCTTTTAGGATTAACAGACTTTTCTAATATTCCTTTAATTTCTCTATTTGATACTTCAGTCATTCCACTTGTTTGAGGATGATAAGCAGTTGTAATTCTATGTTTAATTCCAAATTTTTCCAACAATGATTGAATTCTTATATTTCTGAAATGACTTCCCCCATTTGTGATAACTATCCTAGGCATTCAAAATCTTGTAAAAATCATTTTCTTTAAAAATTTCGAAACACTTTTGGAATCACAGTTAGGTAAAACTACAGCTTCGATCCAATTTGAAACACAATCAACTGCCAATAAAATATAAATTTTTCTAGATAATGATACGAAAGGTCCCATAAAGTTTAAACCCCATACATCGGAAATTTCGATTTCTAATATAAAGTTTAGAGGCATTTCATCTTTTCTGGATATATTTCCTATTCTTTGACATCGATCACAAGTTTTCACATAATGTCCAACATCTTTAAATAAAGTAGGCCAATAAAATCTAGAATTTAAAATTTTAAATGCAGTTTTATCTACTCCAAAGTGTACTATAAATTCAGAATCGTGATATTTTTGAATAATTACAAAAGTTTTATCATAAGGTACACATCTTCGAATCACAGAATCTTTTCCTATTTTAAATAAATGAGGATCTTCCCAAATATATGATTTACAATAATTCTTGAATTTCTTAATGTATTTGTTATTCAACCCATATGGTAAAATATTGTTAACCAAATAGTTAACTATATCTGCATACCAAGGCATTTGTAATCCTTGAATAACATATAATTGATAATTATTCATGCGGGAATTTCTCATTTATATTTTCTTCATTAATCTTCTCAATGTTATTTTTGATTCTTAATAAATGACCAGCAATTTGGTTGTTAGTTCCTTTTCTGTTCACAATTTCAAAATCAAATTCTTGTAAAAGTAAAACCCATCTGATCAATCTAGGTTTAGCATCTTTTTTAGACATTAAACACTTAATAGCAGAATGATCAGTATGTACGATACATTTTGTTCCAAGAAGTTATGGTCTAAATTTATCAAAGGCATATACTATTGCTAACAGCTCTTTTTCAGTAGTAGTGTAATTTATTTGAGTTTCATTAAGAGTTTTGCTATCATAGTATAAAACTTTGAAAATTTTCTTATATTTTTGTCCTAATACAGCTCCGATTGCATAATCACTTACATCACATAATAATTCAAAAGATTTATTCTAATCAGGTGCAACAATGACAGGTGCAGTGATTAATTTTTCTTTTAAAATATTGAACGCATTCAGACAATCTTCATTAAATTCAAATTTAGCTTCTTTTTCCAATAAATGGAAAAGAGGTTTAGCAATTTTAGAAAAATCCTTTATATATCTCCTATAAAATCCAGCATGACCTGTAAAACTTCTCACATCAGTAACGGTATTAGGTGGTTGAAGTTCAACAATAATTTTTACTTTTGCCTGATCAACTTCCATTCCTATTTGTGAAACTTTATGTCCAAGTACAATTCCTTCTGTGACCATAAATTAACATTTTTCCCAGTTTAGAACTAAATTTTTTTCTTCACATATCTTTAACACTTTCATTATGTTTTCCAAGCAAGAATCAAAAGAAGTTCTAAAATTTGAAAAATTGTTCATAAATACTTCAAATCCTTTAGCAATCAAATCACAGAATATTGACATCATACATCTTTGAAAAGTTGCAAGTGCATTGCATAAACCGAAAGGCATTCTTCTAAGGCAAATGTTCCATAAGGACTTGTAAATGTTATCTTCTATTGATCCTCATGAGCGACGGGGTAATTGATGATAACCAAAATATCCATCCAAAAAATAGAAATATGAGTGTCCAGCTAGTTTATCCAACATTTGATCCAAGAAAGGTAAAGGAAAAGGATCCTTTCTAGTGGCGTTGTTTAATTTTTGATAGTCAATTCAAATACGCTATCCAGTAATTTGTCTTGTTGGGATTAATTTATTTTTTTCATTAACAATGATAGTTACTCCTCCTTTCTTCAGAACACAATGAATAGGACTCACCTATTGGCTATCCTAAATAGGATAAATAATTCCACCATCTAACCATTTCAAAATATCTTTTTTAACAACCTTTTTCATAATTGGTTTTAATCTTCTTTGAGGTTCAATAGTGGGTTTACAATTTTCTTCCATTAAAATCCTATGCATACAAATTAAAGGGCTTATTCATTTTATATCTGTAATAGTCCAACCAAAAGCTTTCTTATAATTCTTCAGAACTCCTATTAACTTTTCTTCTTGATCTTTGCTTAATTCTGAAGATATAATTACAGGTAAAGTTAATGAATTTCCAAGAAATGCATACTCTAAATGTGCAGGTAACATTTTTAATTCCAGTTTAGGGGCTTTTTCAATTGAGGGTAAAATTTCTCAATTTTCATGAATATAATGAGTTTCTTCAGATAAATTTTCATCATTTAATTTTTTAATTTTCTCACTTAATGACTCATTATAAAAAATAGATTGTTTATATTTATCATCATAAAAGACCTTACATTTTTCTTGATAATTCTTTTCAATTATATAATCAAAAATGTCCTTCCGATAGCATTTTTCTTTATCAGGATACCTCATTGATTTCAGAACATTAAATGTTATCTCCTGATCATTAACTCTCATCGTTAATTCTCCTTTTTACACATCAATCATAGCTCGTCCAGTAGCTAGAAAAGGTCTCTCTAAAATAATAGGTATTTCTTTATATTCTTCCATATCTAGAACAATGAAATCCACAGGGAAGATAAATTTATCTACATTAACAAGAACATCCTCTATAACTCCTTTAGGATAAGTGATCGATCGATCAGCTAGCTGAAGAGTTACAGTGGTAGGAGAAATCTCTCCTAAATCTAACCTTTGAAAGATTTAAAATGGCGTGAGATTAATACTAGCTCCTAAATCACATAAGGATTTTCCACAAAATTTTCTTCAATAACACATGATATAGTGAAACTTCCAGGATCTTTAAGTTTCTGAGGTAATTTCTTCTGAATTATTGCACTACATTCTTCATATAATGCAACAATTTCATAAGCTTCAAATTTTATTTTCTTGCTTAAAATATCCTTCATAAATTTTGCATAGCTTGGCAATTACTCTAAAGCTTTAGCAGAAGGTATGTTGATGGTAAGCTTCTTAAAAATTTCAAAGAACTTAGAAAATTGATGGTCAAGCTTCTACTGTTTTAGTCTTTAAGGAAAAGGTGGTGGTGGTCTTTCAACTTCCACTTCAATAGGTACTACAGTCTGATCTTTATTTGGAGAAAGGGTATCTTTAGGTTTTTCAATCTCTTCAACTTCTTTCTCTTTTTCAATCTCATTATGTGTTTTCTCTTTTCATTCCTTTCCACTTCCGAGTTTTACAGCTTTTGCTTGTTCATGTTCTTTTCCAGATTCTTTAGGATTAATTTCAACATTTCTAGGAAATGTTCCTTGAGGTCTGTAATTAATTAAATTAGCGATTTGACCCATCTGATTCTCAATATTAAGAATAGCAGTGTTTTGACTTTGTAGCTGATTGCTTAGTTGCAAGATCAATTCTTTTACATACAACTTTTTCTGCTAATTGTTATAACCAGGAGGATAAGTTGGTCTATGTTGACCTCACTTTTGGTTGAGGTCTTGTCTCTCTTTAGAATAGCCTAGGGTCTAGCCGTAGGACTCTCCTGGTGACTTTCTTAGAAGACTAGTCATGGAACCCTCCCCATAGAAATTCAAACCTTTTTTAGCTTCACTAGGAGTTTTCATATGTTTGAGGCCTAACCTCCACCTTTTGGTAGGAATAAGGCAAGCTTAAGGAAGCCTAGGCGAAGTCTCCTATAGGTGGTCTAAACTTAGGATTTGCCCTGAGGCAGGTCTGGACTCCACCACTCACATGCACACATTCCCCTAAAACTTTGGAAACTCATGTAGATGGTTCTTCTTAACTCTTGGCATCAGGCTAGGGTTTGACTAGTACCAATACATAGAGGACCAAAAGTGAGTGACCCTTGGTCCATATCTCAATTCAAACCATCTCATGACATTCATCTCAAACCAAGCTTCAATTTTCCAAAATTTCAAAAATTTGGCCCCTAACCTCCCAAAATGCCCTAAATTACCCAAAATTCTTCAAATTCACCAAAATTCCCCAAAAATCATTCCAAGATAATCGTTACCACTCAAATTGACTATCCATGACCAAAAATTACAAAATTTCCAAAAATACCCCCCAATACCCTCAAAATACCCAAAATACCCTTTTAGCCAAAAAATCGAAAACTTCCAAAAAATTTTCAAAAAATTCCAAAAAATCCTACAAATTCCCAATTTCATTTTATTCAACTACACCATAAGCTAATTTTGTCAATTTAACGCAATTTAAATCCAAAAACCCCAATTTGGCCTATGTAGCCCAAAAGTGCCCAAATCAAACCCAATCTTGACCCAATTGACCAAAATCTTGCCCAATCTCAATACCAAACTCTTTATAAAACCTCCGTAAACTGAATTGAATCATCAATTGTCGACAATTTGAGCTCAAGTCTTACCCAAATCCATTTTGGACCAAAACCCTCAATTTTGACCCAAATTGAACACATGTCCAAAATCCACCAAATTGACCCTCCAAACTTTGTCAAAACTCTTTCATGTCTTCATGAAACATCTTTTATACAACCATATATACACTATTGTTGAAGACCTCTGGACCACTTTCCCACTCAAACTCAAGATAACTTGACCCAAATCCAATATGGTCCAAAATAATAAAAAATCCTATCCATACCAAAATTGAACTTCCAAATGAGCTCAAAACTACTTTCTTTCTTCATGAAAGATCTTCATTACAATCATATGGACAATATTGATCAAGGCACTTGGGCTTCATTTAAGCTCTAACCCAAGTTAAGTCAACCCAAACCCAAATGAACCTAATTGAACTAATGATTAAAATCAAACCAAATTAAACCAAAATTAACCAAGTTAAACCTCATTACATGCCCTAATATATATATATATATATATATATATATATATATATATATATATATATATATATATAATATAAAAAAATAAAATAAATAAAATAAATATCCCTCTTCCCTCACCTCTCCCTCACCTTACCCGCCACCCTTCACCATCTCTCCTCCTCACTTCTCCCTCACCTCTCCCTCACCTCTCCCTCATTCCTTTTTGACTCCAAAACCGTGAGCCTCCCCCTAAAAAAATCCCTCATCATCTCATTTACTCCCTTACACACTTACACACTCACTTCACTCACTTCACTCACTTCACCATCCCACTCACTCACTCCCCCCCCAAATTCCTCTCCTTGCCGTGAGCCTCCCTTCCTCCTCTCCTTCTTCTTCTTCCAAGCAAGCCACACCCAATCCCAACTCCCTCTAGCCGTGAGCTTCAACAAGGGCATCCCCTCTTCAAGTTTCTTCCATCAACTCCTCCAAATCAAGGTAAGTTTCTTCACCCTTCTCATGCTTAGCCTAAGATCCCACACATACATGCTTATTTGTTTAGTTTACTTCTTCCTTTTACAAAGATTTTTAAATTTATATGCAAGCTATTAATCTCCATGTATATCTTCAAAAATCATGTGTAGGTTCTTTCTATTCACAAATCTTCATGCTATTTAAATGTTTCCATGTTTAGGCTTAGGAATTCCTTTTTTCATGCAAGTTATTTAGCTATTTAGTTTTTAAATCTTTCCATGTTTAGCCTTAGGATTTCTTTTTCATGCAAATTATTTAATTATTTAGATTAACTAGTTTAAATATTTACAAATCTACCACCTAATTTTTATTACCTTGAAAAATAAATTTTAAAAAATTTTTTAATACAACATAAAGGAAATAAAAATAAAAGAAAGGAAAAATAAACATAAAGAGGGAATAAAAAAAATGAGAAAAAGAAGAAAATGAAATAAAAATCTAAAATAATAAATAACTAAATGAATAATAATACATATAAGTAAATTAATAATAACAATATTAAATTTAAAAATAAATAAATACCACTAAAATATCAAAATACTAACTAAATGCTAAATATGTATATTTGTAAATTAATGATAATATGAAAATAATGAAAATAATGTTATATTTTTTAAAGAAAACCAAAAGTATGAGAAAAAAATGATAATAATAATAACTAAAAAAATAATTGTAAATATAAATAAATAACAAAAATAAGTAAACAAAAATTTCACTCTTTTTTAGATAATGTAAATGTAAATATATATGCAAATAACAATTTTAATATATAAGAACCTAATATAAATGATAATAACTTTAAATAAATAAAATAATAATCAAGGAGAGAGAAAATGAAAAGCTTTATAATTAAATAAATAATAATATAAATGATAAATAAATGACATAAATAATAAACTTAAATATACATCTAAATAATAACAATAATAAATTACAAGAAATAACTTATAATTTAAATATATTAAATGATAAGAATATAAGGATAATAAAATAAATAACATACACACACATATATATATATATATATATATATATATATATATATATATATACATAAAATGAAAATAATTTAAATAATATAAATAAATAATAAATTAAATTGAAATTAAATAGTTAAAATTAAATAAAACCAAAAAAAATAAATAATAAATAATAATTAAATTAAACAAATTAAATTAAATAATAATTAATTAAATTAACCAAAAAATAATTATATAAACAAATATTAAATTAAATTAAATTAAATAATAAATAATAAATAATAAATAATAAATAATAAATTAAATTAAATTAAAACTAAATAATAATGTAAATAAAAAAATAAATTAAATTAAATAAAATAAATTAAATTAAATTAAAATTAAATAATAATGTAAATAAATAATAATTTAAATTAAATTAAATAAATTAAATCAAGCTAAATTAAAATTAAATAATAATGTAAATAATAATAAATTAAATTAAATAAAATAAGTTAAATAAATTAAATGAAATTAAATTAAAATATGCAATAATGTAAATAAATAATAATTTATACTAAATTAAATTAATTAAATTAAATAATAATAATTAAATGAAAACTAAAAATAATAATTTAAATAAATAAATATTAAGTAATTATAAATTAAAGTAAAAATTAGATTAAATTAATAACAATTAGTTAAATAAATAAATGATAATAAAGTAAATAAATCACAATGAATTAAATAAGATAATAAATTAAATAAATAATAAAGATAAAAATAATTTTAATTACAATTAAAAGATAATAATTTTAAATAACACATAATAAAAATAACAAAACACATAAATAATAAATAACAATAATAACATAAAATGATAATACATAACAAAATAAATAATAATAAAATAATAAATAACAATAAAAACATATAAAAAACATAAAAATTGCACACAACACAACAATCACAACATACAACAACAATCCCGACCTCAATACAATACCAACACGATAACAATCAAACCTAGGATAGGCCTCCTAAGGCATGGTTTATTTTTCCCTTTATAAAGACCCCTAGGAAATCACAACTTGGTGTAGAAAACATAATAAGAATACCCTTATGATATTTAAATGTTTCCATGTTTAGGCTTAGGAATTCCTTTTTTTCATGCAAGTTATTTAGCTATTTAGTTTTTAAATCTTTCCATGTTTAGCCTTAGGATTTCTTTTTCATGCAAATTATCTAATTATTTAGATTAACTAGTTTAAATATTTACAAATCTACCACCTAATTTTTATTACCTTGAAAAATAAATTTTAAAAAAATTTTAATACAACATAAAGGAAATAAAAATAAAAGAAAGAAAAAATAAACATAAAGAGGGAATAAAAAAAATAATGATAAAAAGAAGAAAATGAAATAAAAATCTAAAATAATAAATAACTAAATGAATAATAATACATATATGTAAATTAATTATAACAATATTAAATTTAAAAATAAATAAATACCACTAAAATATCAAAATACTAACTAAATGCTAAATATTTATATCTGTAAATTAATGATATTATGAAAATAATGAAAATACTGTTATAATTTTAAAAGAAAACCAAAAGTATGAGAAAAAAAATGATAATAATAGTAACTAAAATAATAATTGTAAATATAAATAAATAACAAAAATAAGTAAATAAAAATGTCATTCTTTTTTAAATAATGTAAATGTAAATATATATGTAAATAATAAATTAATATATAAGAACCTAATATAAATGATAATAACTTTAAATAAATAAAAGAATAATCAAGGAGAGATTAAATGAAAAGCTTTATAATTAAATAAATAATAATATAAATGATAAATAAATGACATAAATAATAAACTTAAATATACATATAAATAATAACAATAATAAATTACAAGAAAAATAACTTATAATTTAAATATATTAAATGATAAGAATATAAAGATAATAAAATAAATAACATACATACATATATATATATATATATATATATATATATATATATATATATATATATATATATATATATATATATATATATATATATATATATATATATATATATATATATATATATATATATATATATATACATACATATATAAAATGAAAAAAAATTAAATAATATAAATAAATAATAAATTAAATTGAAATTAAATAGTTAGAATTAAATAAAACAAAAAAAAAATAAATAATAAATAATAATTAAATTAAACAAATTAACTTAAATAATAATTAATTAAATAAACCGAAAGACAATTATATAAACAAATATTAAATTAAACTAAATTAAATAATAAATAATAAATTAAATAAATTATATTAAATTAAAACAAAATAAAAATGTAAATAAATAATAAAATAAATTAAATTATATTAAAATTAAATAATAATAATGTAAATAAATAATAAATTAAATTAAATTAATTAAAATAATATAAAGCTAAATTAAAATTTAATAATAATGTAAATAAATAATAAATTAAATAAAATAAAATAAGTTAAATAACTTAAATTAAATTAAATTAAATTAAGCAATAATGTAAATAAATATTAATTTATACTAAATTAAATTAATTAAATTAAATAATAATAATTAAATGAAAACCAAAAATAATAATTTAAATAAATAAATATTAAGTAATTATAAATTAAAGTAAAAATTAAATTAAATTAAAAACAATTAGTTAAATAAATAAATGATAATAAAGTAAATAAATCACAATGAATTAAATAAGATAATAAATTAAATAAATAATAAGGATAATAATAATTTTAATTACAAAAAAAAAGATAATAATTTTAAATAACACATAATAAAAATAACAAAACACATAAATAATAAATAACAATAATAACATAAAATGATAATACAAAACAAAATAAATAATAATAAAATAATAAATAACAATAAAAACATATAAATAACATAACAATTACACACAACACAACAATCACAACATACAACAACAATCCCTACCACAATACAATACCAACACGATAACAATCAAACCTAGTATAGGCCTCCTGAGGCATGGTTTATTTTTCCCTTTATAAAGACCCCTAGGAAATCACAACTTGGTGTAGAAAACATAATAAGAATACCCTTATGCTTAGTGAATGCATGGAGTAACCCAAATTTTACCCGATGTCCACACAATCTTCCCAATTCACATTCTAAATTCAAAATCCTTAGTTTCAAAACCAAAACCAAACCAAATCCAAACACAAACTAAATTTAAACATAAACCAAAACCAAACCAGAAAAAAAAACCAAATCCAAACAAAAACTCAAGCAAATCTTCCACAAATAAAATCACAAACTCTTCACAATACTCCCATAAGTCCAAATCAAACTACCAATTCCCACCAAACCAAATCCAAACCACACCTAAACCCATCTGTCCCAACCTACCCTAAACACCTGTGTTCATTAAGTATAAGGGTATAGGTAGGATGAGTTGTTAAGCAACATAATAAGACTAAATGAGCCCGAGACTTTTTACCAGGCTGTGATAGGGAAGCGTGGACCTGCATCCTTCTTTAACCTTTTGGATAACTCAGAGGTCTATTAAACTTAATATGTCTGCTTAACGAAACGATCCTCAATTAAATTAACAAAGCTCATTGAAACACAACATAGAAATTCACATAGACATCATAGGACTTGGTAGACAACCAGGATCTAAACATAGACATCATAGGATTAAGTAGTTACTGCTTGTTAGTCCTACTTCTTTCTGTTTTCTGGCATGCTTTAATTTCTGCAAAATTATAAACACATACATGCAATACAATACTATATTTTCAGCTGGGAATGACGAGAAGACCCTACCAGGTACGCTTTTATTTTATTGTGATTTATTTTCCCTGCACTGTACTTTACTTTTCTTGCATGTTAAACAAGAATGTCACCATGCATGAAAACTGAAAACCTTTAGGATAGTCACAAAATTGAAACCCAAAACTAAATTAAAATCGACACAAGATAAAATTCACCGCCACAACATTCAAAATATAAAACAACTCAAAATTTAATCACAAACAGAACAACAAAACTACAACTACAACTAAATTAAAACGTCTCGTTGGATGATCGGGAATACCTCGGATGATGTAACCCACGTGTTGCTAACTGGATTTCCCACGGTCTAAATGAAAGTGTGGAACTCATTCAGTTGAGTTTAGCAAATTCATTTGGACTAAGTGAATCCGATGAAAATAACGGTGTCGGGATGACGGTACCGTGGGATCTTAATCGGTTCTATTTAATAAACTTTAAGATTCGTTTTAATTAAAACATTAAAATATTTGAATTTTAAACTTCTCTAAACCAAAACACTTCTCTCATCTCTTTCTTATCATTTTCCAAAACTAAACCTCTGCAATGACGTGGAGCACGAAGCACAACTTCGAGGGCAGCACGGCCATCTTCAATAGCAAAACCTGTGTCGACATCAGCAAAACCATTCCTTAGTCTGAATAACAAGCCATAGGACTTTGAGGTAGTCTACCTGGTGCAACATAAATCCTCACTTGTTCTTTTAGGTGTTAGCACATCTAGGTTGTGCAATATAAGCCATAACTCGCTTAGGATTCTGAGGTCATCGTCCGATACGGCATAAACCCTCTTATCTTTCAGGTTATTTGCATAATCAGGTGATAATGTAAATGTAATTCCTATAATTAATTGATAGGATTGAAACTAAAATAAGTTCATTTACAAAATTTAAAGCCCAACATTAGGATAGTTTGGGAAGTCATCGAGGTTCTCCTCGAGATCCGTGACGTCCCCTACCTCTCTCTTCTTTGACTCTGGAAATAATTGTTCCATATTGCACCTTTCACCTATTGGATTTCCTACTACCACACTTCGTTGAAAACCCTACCTTTTGAATTCATGAAGATAGAAACCTTGATCTAAATCGAGAGTTCTCTCAGGTGACTTCGGTCATTTGAGGGGTAATTGACTATAGGGGCTTGCCTCTATAGGGAGCTTTATGAACCCAGGTAATATAAACCCTATTTAATTCTTTTCGTATTAAATAATGGAATTTTTCGGTCCACATAAAGGTTCGCAGACCAGAACGGATGTCATAAATTATGTAGTTTATTTGATCGAGCGATATTGTCAAGCAGTGTGTCTATTCCTCGGGATAGATGCATTACTCGAGATATGATGCTCGTTCAGTCAAACTGCTAAACGAATGAGATCCGTCCATTCTCATTTTTAAAATTTAAAATTTTATTTTCAAAACTAATATTTATATTAAATTGAATCTTAAAATCTCAAACCAATAACAAAAAGGTAATTTTCAAAATCAAATCATTTAAGCGGCCGACAGTCTATAGTTTGAATTTCCTTATTTGTTCCAATTTGGATTAACTTGATTATTATTCCATTGTTGATGTCCATTACTCCATTTAAAATTAGGATGATTTTTCCAACCAGGATTATAATAATTAGAATAAAGTTTATTAGTTTTACTAGCATAAGCTTGCAAAGTTCCATTGTTTGAGAATCATAAAAATTTGCAGAATTATCATTACTTACAAGCTATATATTAATAGCAAAATTATCTAATTTCTTAGATATCGCAGCCACTTGTGAAGCTAAAATAGAAAAAGCTTTATTATCTTGAATACTGGCCATTCTTTTAGGATTAACCCTTTCAGAAGGCCATTGAAAGTTATTATTAGCCATTTCTTGAATTAAGGTGTAAGCTTCTTCAAATGTCTTAGCCATTAAAGAACCACCAGCAGCAGCATCAATAATAGATCTAAGTGATCCAATTAGTCCATTAGAAAATGTTTGAATAATTAACCAATCTGGTAAAGCATGATGAAGGCATTTTCTTAATAATTCTTTAAATCTTTCCCAAGCTTCATAAATTGTTTCTCCATCAAATTGCGCAAATGAAGTAATATCATTTCTCAATTTAGCAGTTTTAGAAGGAGAAAAATATTTAGCAAGGAATTTTTGTGCCATATCTGCCCATGTTTTAATAGAACAAGTTGTTAATAAATTAAGTCACACCTTTGCTTTATCTTTTAAGGAAAAAGGAAAGAGTCTAATCCTAATAACATCATAAGAAACATTATTATATTTAAAAGTAGCACAAAGTTCAAAAAAACTAGCAAGATGTAAATTTGGATCCTCATTAAATGTTTCTCCAATTTGATTATTTTGAACCATTTGAATAATAGAAGGTTTAAGCTCAACAGAATTAGCATCTACAACTAGCATTTGAATACTAACATGAAGTTCTTCTGCTATAGGGTTTGCATATTCCCTTAATTGTTTATAAATATTTTGTTCATTAATTTCAATTGGATTTTGATTATTATGTAAGTTAGCCATTTCTTGATGTTTCGAAATTTGTTTTTCTTTATTAATTTTTTTAATTGTTCTTTTTAATTTAGAATCAAAAGGTAGTAATCCTTGAGATCCAGAACTACGCATAAAATTTAAAATATTTTTGTTTTGTTTTGTTTTTGTTTATTTTTTATATATATTTTTTAAAATTTCTTTTTACTTTTTATTATATCCTATCCCCGGCAAAGGCGCCAAAAACTTGATGCGATGTGACTTTATATATGCTTTTAAATACAAGAATTTGATACCACTTTTTAGAATGTTAAATTCCTGGCAAATGGCTTCAAAAACTTGATGTGCGATGTTTACTTTACTTATGAATTTATATTTAAACTTTATAATATTTATTGTAAAAGTCACAATTTTAAATGCAAGTATACGTATCGTTCAAGTAATACAGGGCTCTAGTAGAGTCCTGGTTATCGATCCCACAGGGATAGTGTTTTTATTAAAAGTAAAAAAAATATTTTGAAATTTATCAAATTAAAAGTAATTTATATATAGTGTATATATATATATATATATTGTTTTTTATTTCAAATTTAATTTATTAACAATTTTTACTATAAGTAAGTAAACAGTAAGTAGTAATAAAATAAAGTAAGCAGTAAATAAAATTCAATGCAAGTATAAAAATGACTTTCTCCTTTTCAACTAATCCATGATTTTCAGAATAATTATCATTTGTTGGGAATTTAGATTATAGTATTGTGCCAAATAGAAGCATTCCTATTCTTTACCCTTTGGTTCAGGTGCAAAGAAAATTGACTAATCTATAGATCGGTTCAGGATGTTTTATTAGTAGAATGGGTTAATCTAGGCTGACAGTACTAGATGTCCAAGGGTGGCTATAGTCGGCCCTACCAGTGACCCTTCCCCTTTCTATAAACCAAATTATTAGAATTTAGTCTGTCACTCTAAAAACTAATTAATTTTACGCCCAATAAATAATATCTTCCTATTTATTTGCACTTCACCCTGAATAACCCGCATAAAGCCTTCGTCTACACAAGGATTCATGTGATATCTACTAGTTAAGAATTTATCTCCGGATAGGTCTCAAAATTCTTCAACATGTTTTAACAATTTAAATGGCCAATTTTTAAAAATAAACTAAGATCAGGTATTAATATAATCACAATGTTTTAAATATTTTGAATTTAATTCCCCTACAAAATTTAATTAATTTACTAACTTTTCATAGTTGAAAGGAGAAAGATAACTAACTACTCAGAACACATTGAAATCACACAACAAAACATATTTATAAAACATTGAACCAAGGTACAAATATTTATTTGAAGTGTTCCTTAAAGTGATCCGCTGACTTCTATTGACTCCAAAGTAATGATGAAAGACTCCAACAACAACAATACACAATAAGTACTTAAAAAAAACTCACTAGATACAACGTAAAGTGGCACCCTAAGTGTGGAAGAGACTAAGTAATACTAGAGGGGAGAGAGAATGTTTCTGGGGACTATGAGGTGCAATTTTTTTCTGTAGAATGGGCTCCTATTTATAGAGCTCTAAATTTGACTAGGGGTTGCTTAAGGAACCTCTTCAAAATTCGTCCAAATTCAATGCTTCTTCTAGAAGGTAACTGTTGCGTCTAGGCGCCAGGATCTGGTGCCTAGGCGCCGGACTCTGTGACCAGGTCTTCGCACCTCTTCACTTTGGATCACACCTCTTCGAGATTAAAACCGTTTCCTTGTGTCCAAATGCATTGTATCACATGTCCTATATATTAGGAGTAACTTTCAGTCTTCTAGAAGCTCCAATAACCTCTTAACTCTGTTAAAATAACTCCCCAAAATCATCAAAAAATCTTAACAGTGTCTGTATTGAGCTGGCGCTTAGGCGCTGGATTCTGGCGCCTAGGCGTAAGGCCAATAATTCCAATATTTTGCTCCATAAGCTCCATTTTGCTTCATTTTTCTCTTTTTTCCCTCTTTGTCTTTCTTGGACTCTTTTTAATCATCTACATCCAAAAACATGAAAATGCCTTTCATTAAAGCATAATATCCTTAAGAATTGAATCATAAATAAGGCATAAAAGGGGTATTTTTTAGGTAGATCACTCGCTTCCCTGTGGGATCGATAAACGGGACTCCACTAGAGCCCTGTATTACTTAAGCGATACATTTACTCCCGTTCAAATTTATGATTTTATAAAATCATTATAAATATATAAATCAAGGTTCATAAATTCTTGCATATAAAAAAGTCGCATCAAGTTTTTGGCGCCATTGCCGGGGAAGCTTCGGTAAAAAATTTTGGAGAATTTTAGTTGAAAAAATTAGGCTTAGAATTAGCAAACAATAGTATCACAAATTTGTTTTTGTATGAAAACTATTTTTGTTATGAAAAAGTGTTTTGAAAAAATTGTTTGTATGAAAAATAAGGTGTTTGTAAAAATGTTCTGTTGAGTTAATATATTTTTCATATTATTTGTTTTATTGTTAATGTATTGTTTGTTGTGTTATGTATGCAAAATAAAGAATCTGTAGGACTTGTGCCTTATGGTCCCGAGTTTGAATGTTGGAAGAAAATCCAAAAGCAGAAAGGACAAGAAAAACTAGAAATGGAAATGAAAAACATTCAAAATAATAACTTGGAAAATCATCATAAATCATTGAGGGATTATGTAAATCCTACGACTGATGAAATTCACTCAAGTATACAAAACCCTATCGTAGAAGCTGACACATTTGAACAAAATTCAACAATTATCTGAAAAACAACCAGTTTGGGGGAACTCCTTGAGAAGATTCCTTTTTACACTAAATTTCATTATAACGGGATGTAAAATGATGTTGTTAGGCTAAAACTTTTTTTCTTTCTCACTATGGGATAAGGCTAAAATGTGGTTATACTCATTAGTACTTGGTTCTATTTAAAATTGGAATGAGTTCTCAAAAATTCCTAGCTAATTATTTTCCACCTTCAAGGACTACTAAAATTAGAAACGATATTATCTCATTATTTTCAGTATGAAGGGGAATCAGTATACGAAATCTGGGGAAGATTTAAGGAACTCCTAAGAAAGTGTCCACATCATGCTCTATCAGATTGGTTAATCATTCAAACTATTTATAATGGGTTAGTAGGATCCCTTAGGTCCATTATTGATACTGCTGCTGCTGGTTCATTAATGTTAAGATCATTTGATGAATCATAAGCATTAGTTGAAGAAATGGCTACAAATGAATTTCAATGGCCCTCTACAAGGGTAAATCCTAAAAATGTAGCTAGTTTTCATGATACAGATGCGATTACAATTCTTGCATCTCAGGTTGCTGCAATATCAAGGAAGTTGGACCGATTTGTAATGAATCAGCCTCAATTTACTCCTATAAGTGAGGAAAGTTTATTAGGGCATATGATTGATTCCAACTTTCTATATGAGACTTTAAATATCATAAACAACCCGTATTCTAACTTGTACAACCCAAGTTGGAAGAACCATCCTAATTTTAACTGAAATCATACTACGGGGGTGCAAACTAAAAATGGGAAAATAATCATGCAACTCCTAATGGACGTTGGAATAATCAGGGGAACACAAACTATAGACCTTCAAATCCACTGGACTCTAACACTAATCAACAGTTTGAGGTGAAGAATATCACTATAGAAGAAGCAGTATTGCAAATGGGAAACTAGTTGCAAAGTCAAAATGCTACACTTAGAAACATAGAGAATCAACTGAGACAAATTGCTAATTCGCTTAGCAATAGACCACAAGGAAAACCTTCTAGCAACACTGAGGTCAAACCTAAAGAGAACAATACTGATCTAGTTGAGAAAAAAGATGATGATTGTTTTTAGATGGAAGAAATTGATTATCTAAGTATAGAACATTTCCAAAAAAGTTTTAAAAGTAAGTTAATAAATGAGATCAAGATGGACTTTCATGATGACTTGAAAACGTTGTTTAAAGAAGATTATATGTATGTTCAGGAGTGGTGTGAAATGATGGATGCTACAAAAAATAGTGAACTTTTAATTCCATCTATTGAAAAATCTCATGAATGTAATATGGATGTACCCCATACAAAGCCTACCTATTTAGGGAATTCATCTACACCACTATTCTTTATATCTTTAGATTTGACTCATTCACAACAAACACCTGAATTGAATGATGAACAAGATAAAGATATCGAACTAAAACTTGGAAGAGAATTTGAGGATATATTTCAAAAGAACTTTGAGTAGAGAAAAGAGGATAACCTGATTAAAAGACTATTGGAAGAAATTTATAAGGAATTAGAAAAAACCTATTTCCTTAACTAAGATAGATATAGAAAGACAACCTCCATCATTTAATAATTACCAAGGGGAGGAATTGGAAGATAACTTGAAACAAAAGAGTAACATAGAAGATTTTTATCTAGAATCTGAATTATCTAAAGAGAATCTAATCAAAAATTTGGGAGATCTTGAATTATCTTATAGAGATGCATTTCTTATAAATTTTAAGTATGATATTAATATGTAAATTCAGAAAATCAAAATAAGAATATTAGATCTAGAAAGAAATATGGGGAACAATGATATAAATCAATCTGAAAAGGAAGAGTTGAATGAAAAATTTAAATTTGAGAATTTTGTAGTAATCCATGGATTTAAAAAGGATTGGTTAATTGATCGATGATTACTTAATTGGAATTTTGATCCAGGAGGAATCATTTGTCGGACCTACAACATTAAAACCAAGCGCTTAATGGGAGGCAACCCATAGTTATCAGTGTGCTTTGATTTAGTATGCTTGGGAGTCATTATGTTCAGGCCATGACTCTAAGTCCAATCCATCCTCGAAAGATCTAGAGTATGGAAGTCAAGGAACTCCATAATAACGGTTTTAAACCGATCAAGTTTTATAAAGCTTCTCCTTCTACTTCTGAATCTTGTGTAATTCTTAAAGAAAATGATTCTAATGAATAAATGGAATTACCTTTTGGTTACATTTCGCTGTATGTACAAAAGTTATTTCAACAAGAATATGTGCCAAAGAAAATGCCAAAAGATAAGTTACAATCGTTCGAAAATTTATGAAATACAAAAGGAAAGAAACTCAACTCCAAAGAAGGTCTTGGGTTCGATACGATCGGACCTGTCAATGACTCGGGATTTTGCATGGTTGTTACTAGTCAGCAGTGAAAGATTGCCTGGACAACCAAGATTAATACGAAAATCAACCGATAGAAGAGGCTCCACCGGAGTGCAAACAATAAATCAAGTCAAAGGTTGACCAATTAAAAGAAATCAATCTCAGAACTGAGGAGCAGCCCCAACCTACTTTCCTAAGTTCATTGCTCAATGATGAAGAGGTTACAGACTTGGTCAGGTTACTGTCTGAATTTAAAGATTGCTTCTCTTGGAGCTATGATGAAATGTCAGGACTATCTCCAGAGGTCACAGTCCACCGACTTGGAGTAGATCAAAATACAACGCAAATGAAACAAGCTATCAGAAGAATGCGCCTTTAAATAGAACAACAAGTTATTGCAGAAATAAATAAATTAATAGACGCTAACTTTGTTTGATAAGAATAATATCCAACATGGTTAGCCAACATTGTTCCAGTAAAGAAGAAAATGGATAAATCCAAGTGTTTGTCGACTTCAGGGATTTGAATAAGGCGTGTCCGAAAGATGAGTTCTCGTTGCCGATACTGGAACTGATGGTGGACATTGCGTCATCACACGAAATTTTCTCCTTCATGGATGGTTCTTCAGGTTACAATCAAATCAAGATGGCTCCAGAAGATGCAATACTTATAGCATTCAGAACTCCAATTGGGATCTACTGCTACATGATAATGTCGTTTGGTTTGAAGAACGCAGGAGCAACATACCACGAAGTAATGACCTAGATCTTCGATAACCTCATTCACAACCAAGTGGAATGATACATGGATGAATTAGTCATCAAGAGCAAAGTAAAGTAAAACCACCTAAATGATTTGAGGATCATATTTGAACGATTACGAAAATACAATCTAAAGATGAATCCATTAAAGTGCGCTTTCGGTGTTACCTCAGGGAAATTTCTAGGATTTATTGTCTGTCATCGAGAAACCAAAATCGACCCAGAAAAGATTAAAGCTATCTTAGAAATGCTTCCTCCTAGAACCTTGAAACAACTACGATCTTTTCAGGGAATATTGGCATATCTGAGATGCTTTATATCAAATTTGTCAGGAAGGTGTCTACCCTTTTTGAACCTATTTTGAAAGGATGCCAAATTCATTTGGGGAGAGCCGTGTCAACGAGCTTTCAAAGATATTAAATGATATCTAACGACACATCTTGTTTTAGCAGCCCCTATCCCGGATAGACCGTCGATACTTTATACTGTGGCTGTAGACGAGTCTCTCGGGGCACTATATGCCCAAGTCAATAATGAGGGTAAGGAGAATGCGCTCTGCTACCTTAGTCGACGTTTAATACCAACAAAAGTAAAGTATGCTCCTATTGAGAAACATTGTCTAGCTTTGGTTTTTGCCACTCAAAAGCTCAGACATTACATGTTTTCTCATAAGGTCAACCTGATCTCGAAAATTAACCCATTGCAATATTTGATGACTCGACCAACACTTTCTGGACGCTTAGCCAGATGGTTGATGATATTATTGTAATTTGACATAACTTTTGTTCACCTTCTTGCAATCAAAATGTAGATTCTTGCAGACTTTCTCGTAGTGCACCCATAGCCAGCTGGGTCCCCGCTCAATGATGAACTACCAGATGAACATATACTACAAATAGAGCAGACCAGTGCCAGGCGTTAGGAAAAATACTTCAACAAAGCGTCATCAGCTCGAAGAGACAAAGGACAACAGACAGTGATACCCGACAAAGCAGGACTGGTTTAATCTTCGTAACTCTGGATCAAGCGATGTTGAGATTCACCTATAACTTGATAGAGCCGTGTACCAATAATGAAGTAGAATATGAAGCTCAAATCATCAGTTTGGAATTAGAAATAGTAGTGGAAATAACAGTCATTCCCATTTATGGCGACTCACAACTCGTCATTCAACAAGTGGCAGGACAGTATAAAATTCTGAAACCAAGATTAGAAGAATACCATCGGTACACGTTGAAACTACTCGACCAAATTCTAAGTGTGATATTCTATAGGATTCCTCGAGCAGACAACATTCACGCAGATACTTTAGCTAAACTCTCTAAGGAATTGGCTTGTCCACCCGAAGATTCTATAGATATTACAGTACAGGCACATCGAGTTTTATCGCAGATCGACCTCGATAACTTGCACAAGTATGAAAATTAAGAGATAACAACCACCCTGTCAGATAATTCATAAGATTGGAGTTAGGCACTGATAGAATATTTGTAAACTAGAAGATTACCAGAAGATAAGTCACCAGCGCATCAAATTCAGAAGAGAGTTGTCTCATATGACTTAGTTGACAGTGTTCTTTATAGAAGATCCTTTGATCAAATGTGGCTGAGATGCCTCAACAGAGTAGAAGCACAAAAAATTATCAAAGAAGTACACGTCGAATTGTGTTGAGCTAACCAGTCGGGACTAGGAATGAAGATGAAAATCAAAAGACTCAAATAATATTGGCCGGCAATGATAACAGAATGCGTAGACACAGCAAGAAATGTCATTAATGCCAAGTGCACGAAGTGGTCTTGCACCAACCTTTGAATGTTCTACACCCCACAATTGCCTCGTGGCCATTAAAGTTTTAGGGCACGGATATAGTGAGTCCAATAGACCCTCCATCTTTGAAAGGACACAGATTCATACTCTAATCTACAGACTACTTCTCCAAGTTGGCAGAGGTAGTTCCGCTACGGGATGTTACAATGCAACAAGTTCTAAAATTCTTCAAGAATCAGGTTTTCTACAGCTTTGGTTTACCGCGAAGGATCATCTCTGACAATGGGTCCGCCTTTAAGAGTACAAAAATCAAAAACTTAGTTAAAACACACGGGATAGATTGGAGATACTCTACAATCTACTTCCCCAAAGCAAATGGCTTGGCAGAAGCCTTCAACAAGATGCTCATTCAAACACTAAAGAAGTTGCTTGATAAAAAAAAAGAGGATGGCACCAGAAATTCCTAGAAGCTTTGTGGACTTACAGGACGACAGTCAGAACGCCGACACAATCTACACTTTATGCACTTGTGTACGGGTCCAAGGCAGTCCTTCCGCTAGAAGTTCAACTACCGTCGCCAATCATATTACAACGGAAGGGAATACCAAATTACAACTTGCAGAACTAGAAAGTCTTGAAAGGAAAAGATTGATTGCACAACAAAATTTGGAACTCTACCGAGCAAGGATGATTGAAGCCCCTGATAAGTTGAACCGCCCAAGGTCTTTCAAAATTGGTGACCTTGTGCTCGTTCTCAGAAGGCCTACTCTTGCACACCACAAGATAAGTGGAAATTTTAAACCAACCTGGGAAGGACCATTCGTGGTGGAAAAGGTTTACTCTAGAGGGTCGCACCAACAGGTAGACTCTCAATGGGAGAGACCCATGTTGCTAATAAATGGACGATATCTCAAGAAGTACTAAGCAAGATGAGGAATCTAAAGAAAGATTTTCATTATGTTGTAGAATAGGGCCAGCATTTATGACTGGGTCCAAATCTTGTAATAAAATGAAGTTAAATAAAATAAAGTAAATTTTCTCACAAAATAAAATACGCTTGTTGAAATTTCAAAATCTAAATTCTATAAAACTATATTAAATAAGATAATGGCATTAAATTAATTATAAAACATATTGAAATGAAAGATAATAAGTTTTTCCTTGTTCTTATTCGTGCATAACACCACCTACTGACATTTCCCTTGTTTACTTGTGCAGGAGGTGTCGGGTTACGAGTTGGTGTTTGCTTCCATATACTGCTTGGACTACGAATCTTGAAAAATAAACACACAAGTGAAGACTACAGATATGAAGTCAATGAACAAGATTGGTCATAAGGAGACCAGATAGACATCAGGATACGGAGGAACTGGAGATAGACAGATCTATTACTCGTAAATTAAAAAAAGAAGAAATGCACTGCGAGACACGACCAGGTCCCGTCTTTGATCACTACTCTAGAGCGTGATCTTGTTGTTGCATTAGCTGAAAGAGTCCCCGATGTGTCGTTGGCACGTGCAAAAAGAAGAAATGTAAATCACTGCAAGTGTTGCCTGATCCGCCTTAGAATTACTTAGAATTTTATATCAAATTTTTATTAATATTTTAAGAATATTACGCTTTAATGAAAAGTATTTCTTATGTTTTGGTCGTAGGTACAACAAAATAAGTTTTTGAAGAAAAAGAGTTAAAAAGGAGCATAAACAAGCCAAAAAGAGTAAAATAGCAAAAGAGGCTGATTTTGGCGCCTAGGCGCCAAATCTAGCACCTAGGCGCCAAATCTAGCGCCTAGGCACCAAATCTAGCGCCTAGGTGCTAGACACAGCAGATAGATTCTAGAGATTTCTTGACGGTTATTGGAAGGTTATTGACACTTTCAAATCAATCTAGAAGCCTCTAGACAAAGTACCACATGTTATAGACAAAATATAATGAATAAAGACATTGGAGAGCAGTTATTAAACGAAAAGGAGCGACCTAAATGTGAAGGGATGCGTCTATTCGTGTAGTGATCCTGGTGCCTAGATGCCACCGTTAAACTCTAGAACATTCAATGAATGTGCACAAATTTTGAAGAGGTGTCTTAAGCTACTCTTTGTCATTTCTGGAGATCTATAAATAAAGGACCATTTCTAAAGCAAAGAGGGTGATAAGTTTCTGCTAAGTGCGTGTGTGGCATGTGTGTAAGAGAGAGAGAGAGAGGAGAATTTATTAATTAGAGTGTCTTCTTCTTTTATCCTTCTTTATTTTAGTGAGAGTTTAGTGTGAATTCAAGAGTCAAAGTCCTGTTAGAGTCCGAGGAGTTAGAGAAACTTCAAAGGATTACTTGGATTACATTCCAGATAAGTATTTATATCTTGTTTCTTAAATTTAATGCTTTTGATTTGAGTTATATGAATATGATTTGTGGTAAAATTCCTATGCTTTTTGAGCAGTCTTCTTTTCTTTCTCCCTACGAATATGAAATGATTTAATAACAGATTTAAATCAAATTTAAGAACTTAATTTCTTATTTTCTAAAAAATTGTGATGATACTGTAACTAATCTTAATTTACTCTACGAATTGACCTCTTGTATTGTTAAAAACTGTGGAGAATTCTTAAGATCTGACCGTGGGCTAAGAATTTTTAACTAGTATGTATCACATTTCTCTTAAAAGGGAGGTGCAAATAATACATCCTAATCCAATCTTTAAAAATGAGCTAATGTTCTTTATGACCTGGACCAAAGGGTAAAGGATATATATGTTCCTATTTATCACAATACCATATTTTAAAATTCTCAACTAATTTTAACTGTTTATTAATCATGGAATATTTTGTATGGGGAAAGAATCTTTGTTTATTATTTTATCACTTACCAATTTTAGTATTATGCATATTTTAATTAATTTAAAATTAAAATATTTTAATTAATAATTTTTTTCTTTTAAATTTATTAATCATCGTGGGATTGATATCTTGGGTTTTAAAAAGAAAACTTTATATTACTTGAAAAGATACGTATACTTGTATAGTACCCCTAGTGTGCGATTTTTATTTATCAAAACTTTAATCTTTAATTATCGTACATTAGCCTCTTAATCAGATTTGGGGTCAAGTTTGACCATAATTTTGTAAGTTATTTTACTAGCGTAATTGCGGTTGGCTCAAGTTTTTGGTGTCGTTACCGGGGATTACAACTTATTAAAAGAAAGTAATAATTATATAAATAAATAAATATATATAAAAATAATAATAATATTAAATAAATAAAACCACAAACAAACAAAAATATATTTCTTATATTTTTATGCGAAGTTCAGGAACTGGAGGATTAATACCTTGTAATTCTGAATTAGAGCATACTAAAAGAAAAATTAGAAAGGAGAATAGATTTCATAATTTGCAAGAAATTGCTAATATACCTCAAAATAATATTAATCAAAATATTGAAAATGAAAATCAAAATCAACAAATATCTTTAAGAGAATATGCTGACCCTACAACTGATGAAATTCCTTTAAGCATTCAATTACCTACTGTAGCTGTTAATTCGTTTGAATTAAAACCTGCAATTATAAAATTGGTTCAAAATAATCAGTTTGGAGGGTCTCATACTGAAGATCCTAATTTACACTTAGCTAGTTTTTTTGAACTTTATGCCACCTTTAAATGTAATCATGTTTCTGATGATGCTTTTAGACTTAGGTTTTCTCCTATTTTTTAAAGGATAAGGCTAAGATTTAGTTAAATTCATTAGTAACAGGATATATTAAAACTTGGGGAGAAATGGCTCAAAAATTTTTAGCTAAATTTTTTCCGCCATCGAAAACTACAAAACTTAGAATTGATCTAACTTCATTTACTCAACTTGATGGGGAAACTATTTATAAGCATGGGAACGATTCAAACTTCTTAGGAAATGCCCACATCACTCTTTACCAGACTGGTTAATTATACAAACATTTTATAATGGCTTAATAGGTTCTCTTAAATCTAATATTGATGCTGCTGCTGGTGGTTCTTTAATGTCAAATCATTTTATGAAGCTTATTCTTTAATTAAAGAAATAACAACTAATAATTTCCAATGGCCTTCTGATAGAATTAATCCTAAAAGAGTGGCTAATATTCAAGAAAATGAAGCCTTTTTTATTTTAGTTTCTCAAGTGGATGCTATATCAAAGAAAATGGATAACTTATCTCATTTATCACACTTAAATAATAATTTGGGAAATACTGAAGAATATCAAACTTTAGAAACATTGCAAGCTATTGCGAGCAAAATGAATAACCCATATTCTAATTATTATAATCCAAGTTGGAATAATCACCCAAATTTTAATTGGAATAATGTAAATCCTCAATGGGGTAACAACCAACCTATCACTACTAGAAATTGGAATAATCAAAATAATTCTAATTATCAACCTTCTTATCCTCCTGTCTTTAAAAATCAGCAATTTAAAGAAAGAAATTGTCAACAAAAGAATTAATTTTAGAAATGGGGAGTTAATTGCAAAGTTAGAATGCAACAATAAAATATACTGAGAACCAAATGGGATAAATCGCAAATGCTATAAATAATAGACCACAAGGAACACTACCTAGAACTTTTGAAGTAAATTCAAGAGAAAATGGAAAAAATCCTGAACAAATTAAAGCTGTGTTACTTAGAAGTGGAAAAGAACCAAGGAATGGAATAGAGAGTAGAATTCAGAAAGAAACTGAAGTGGTAGAAGTTAAGAATCCTTAAGAACAACTACCTGAAATAGAGGAAAAAATGTCATCTCAAGATGAATATGAAAAATTTCCACCTCCATTTCCACAACGACTTAAGCAGCAAAAATTGGATCGACAATTTTCTAAATTTTTGAAGATATTCAAAAAGCATACTATTAATATCCCATTCGCTGAAGCTCTGGAACAAATGCCTAAGTATGCAAAGTTCATGAAAGATATTCTTAACAAGAAAAGAAAATTTGAAGCTTTTGAAACTGTAGCACTAAGTGAAGAATGCAGTGCAATTATTCAGAAAAACTTCCACAAAAACTAAAAGATCCTGGAAGTTTTACAATACCTTATGCTATAGGAGATAAATTTCAAGGAAAAGCCTTATGTGATTTAGGAGCGAGTATTAATCTCATGCCTTTATCCATCTATAAGAGATTGGATCTAGGAGAAATTTCTCCTACAACTGTAACCTTGCAATTAGTAGACCGATCTATTACTCACCCTAGAGGAGTAATAGAAGATGTTTTGGTAAAGGTGGATAAATTTATTTTCCCTATTGAGTTTGTAATTCTGGATATGAAAGAAGATAAAGAGATTCCTTTTATGCCAAGAAGACCTTTTCTTGCTATCAGATGAGCTATGATTGATGTGCAAAAAGGGGAGTTAACCATGAGAGTTAATGATCAAGAAGTAAAAATTAATGTTCTTAAATCCATGAGGTATCCTAACAAGGAAAAATGTTATAGAATGGACATTTTGGATTAAATTATTGAACAACATTTTCAGGAAAAATGTCAGATTCATTTTAAAGAAGAAGAATTTATAGACCCTGAAAAATTAACTGATGAAAGCGATTCTGAAGAAACAAAAGTAAGAGAAGTTCTTTACATAAATGAAAATTAGTAGATATTAGATACTACTGAAAGTATTGAATTTAAATCATCTATTGAAAAAGCTCCTGAATTGGAATTAAAAGAATTACCCTCTCATTTCAAATATGCCTTTTTAGGGAATTCATTAACATTACCCATTATTATATCTCCTAAATTGACTACAGATCAAGAAGTAAAACTGATTAGAAGTATTAAGAGAATATAAAAGAGCTTTTGGGTGGACTTTAGCAGATATTAAAGGAATAAGTCCTTCAATTTGTACGCACAGAATATTATTAGAAGATGACAGTAAACCCAGAGTTGATCCTCAAAGGAGATTAAATCCAGTTATGAAAGAAGTTGTTAAGAAGAAAATGCTTAAATGGCTGGATGCTGGTATTATATATCTAATATTAGATAGTCCTTGGGTAAGTCCTATTCACTGTGTTCCAAAGAAAGGAGGAGTGACTATTGTTAAAAATGAGAATAATGAATTAATACCTACTAGACAAGTTACTGGTTGGCAGATTTGTATTGATTATAGAAGCTGAATGATGCCACAAGGAAAGATCATTTTCCTCTTCCATTCTTAGATCAAATGCTGGATAGATTAGCTGGACATTCTTATTTTTATTTTCTGGATGGATATTCTGGGTATCATCAAATACCTATTGCTCCTGGAAATCAAGAAAAGACTACATTTACAAGTCTGTATGGAACTTTTGCTTTCCGAAGAATGCCTTTTGGGTTATGCAATGCACCTGCTACTTTTTAAAGGTGTATGATGAATATTTTTTGTGACTTAATTAAAAGAGGAATTGAAATTTTTAGGGATGATTTCTCAGTATTTGGAACTTCTTTAGATTCTTGCTTATACAATTTGTCAAAAGTGTTGAAACGCTGTCAAGAAACAAATTTAGTTCTGAACTAGGAGAAATGCCAATTTATGGTCACAAAAGGAATTGTACTCGGTCATAATGTTTCTAAAAACGGTATGGATGTTGATCAAGCAATAATTCAAGTTATTGCTGGATTACAACCCCCAACTTTTGTTACTTGTATCAGAAGTTTTCTTGGACATGCTGGATTTTATAAAAGATATATTAAAGAATTTTCTAAGATTACAAAACCTCTATGCCATCTTTTTGAAAAAGATACTAAATTCAAATTTGATGAAATTGGCTAAAAGCCTTTAATTTATTAAAAGATAAATTAACTACAGCACCAATCATTATTACACCTAATTGGGAAAAATCATTTGAATTAATGTGTGATGCAAGTGATTATGCTATTGCGGCTGCTTTAGGACAACAGTATGATAAGATGTTTAAAGTTATATATTATGCTAGTAAAACTCTTAATGAAGCTCAAATTAATTATACTACTACTGAGAAAGAGCTTTGGCCATTGTATATGCTTTTGACAAATTTTGATCATATTTAGTTGGAAATAAATGTATAGTGCATACAGATTAATCTACTATTACATATCTAATGACTAGAAAAGAAGCTAAACCCAGATCGATTAGATGGATTCTTCTGTTGCAAAAATTTAACTTCCAAATAGTCAATAAAAAAGGGTCTAATAATTAAATTGCCGATCATTTATCTAGAATTGAAAATAATGAAATGAATGGTATGGGAGAAATAAAAGAATGTTTTCCTGATGAACAACTTTATACTGTTTTTGTTGGACTAATCCCATGGTATGCTGATATAGTTAATTATTTAGCTAGTAACATTATGCCGTATGGCTTAGATCAGCATCAGAAAAAGAAATTCTTACATGAGATTATTCAAAAATACCACAACTCTGAGTTCGGTGGACAGTTTGGAATTGATAAAACTGCTTTCAAAATTTTACAATCTGGATTTTATTGGCCTACATTTTTCAGGGATGTTAACAATTTTGTTAAATCCTGTGATCGATGTCAACGCATAGGCAATATTTCTAGAAGAAACAAAATGCCACTAAATTTCACTTTGGAAGTGGGAATTTTTTTTGTCTGGGGTTTAGAATTCATGGGACCGTTTATGCCTTCTTCAGGAAAAATGTATATTTTATTAGCTGTTGATTATGCTTCGAAATGGATTGAAGCTATTGCTTTACCTCAATGTGATGCTAAAAGTGTGGAAAAATTTTTAACTAAAAATATTTTCTCTAGATTTGGAATGCTACTGATTATCATCACGGATGGGGGAAGTCACTTTAAGAATTGATTCAGAGATTAGTTAGCAAGTTCAGAATCAAGCATAAAATTTCAACAGCCTATCATCCCTAAACTAGTGGATTAGCAGAAATATCAAATCGAGAGATTAAAAGAATTTTAGAAGAAAAGGATAATCCAAAGAGAACTAATTGGGCTGATAGACTTGATGATGCATTATGAGCTTATAGAACTGCTTATAAAACCCCTATTGGAATGTCACCTTATAGGCTCGTTTATGGAAATCCTTGTCATTTGCCTGTTGAAGTGGAACATAAAGCTTGTTAGGCAATTAAAGAGTTTAATTATAATTTAAGAGATGCTGGAGATAGAAGATTATTATAATTGAATGAACTGGATGAAATGAGAAATGATTCTTATGAAATTGCTCGAATTTATAAAGAGAAAATGAAGATTATGCACAATAAAATAATATTAATAAAGAATTTTGAGCCTGGAAAACAAGTTTTATTATACAATTCAAGATTAAAATTGTTTCTAGGAAAAATAAAATCCAAGTGGATAGGGTCATATGTGGTTGAGAAAGTTTACCCTTATGGAGTTGTAGACATTAAAGATTTAAAAACTGATTCAGTAATTAAGGTGAACAGACATAGATTCAAGCCCTATTATGAAGAAAGTGTGCCATCTTTTAAAGATGTGCTATTCTTAACCCACTCAGAGTATAATGGTATTTATGTCGGGCTGACGACGTTATACCAAGCGCTTTATGGGAGGCAACCCATAGTATGATTTTATTTCATGATTGATTGTGTGTTGTATGTGACTACACTTAGTTACATATCTTCGATCAACCTTTTTAAACCTTAATTGAGTTTGGAACATAGGAGAATTTGAAAAATGGAGAACCTGTGATTTTTATGATTTTAGCGCCTAGGCGCCAGAACTGACGCCTAAGCGCCAGATACCTGTAATACTGGCGTTTAAGCGCCCAAATTGGTGCCTAGGCACCACAGTTTTGGATCGTGAAAAAACCGTCCCAAAGTAATTTTTGCACATTCTAATCCATTTAAACCACCTTGCCTTTGTCCCAAACCTTCAAGCCATCAAAATTTTGAATGAAACATTCCTTTAAAGATAGAAAGAGTTTTGATTGCTTCCATGGAGAGATTAAACATTGGAATCAATGGGAAGGAGAAGTTTGTGCACAAGGATTCCCAAACTTATTTTAATGGCTATCTAGCCAAGACACTGGAGATGGTATGCAATCAACTTAAGAAGATTGAAGAAGAGTTAATTATACTTGGAGGGAGATTGCATGAGATGTTCCACCAAATTGAGCACATTGAATGGAAAATGAAAGTTCAATCAGATCATTTGGCATGCATTGAAGATTATCAGGTAACAATGTATGCTAAGAGTAAATGGATTGATGAAAAGACGGCTTCGAAATTTCATCGAGTCCCATTCTTCCATTCCTTTTGTTCGTAGTGAATTACCTTGCAAAACTAATGAAGGTTATGATGTTAATCCATGAAATTAAGGAGAAATAGGTGGAGTGATTGATTGTTATTCTTAAGTGTGTTGTGATTTGAAATTGTTTTATGTGGAGATGTTTATGAGTGTTTTATGTGTTTATGAGATGTGATTGTTTATTGTTGTTGTATTTTCTGTATTTTTTAGCCGTGTATTGAAAATCTGGAATGAAATAAAATGAAGTTAAGTATGGATTGTTATTTGTTAGATATTTGGATTGTGATCATTTAGAACCTTTTGAATTTTAATTGAATATTATTTTCTGGACGATGTTTAATGAAGATTAATAGTTTGTTTTAGGCTTATAGATGTTAAAATAGCCTAAATTAAAAAAATGTAAAAATTAAAAAAAAATTTAGAATATTTGGTGTTTCTGGCAACTAGGCGCCAGATCTGGCGCTTAAGCGTCGGTTCACCTAGACCGAATTTCAGCTATTAAAACCGACCAAACTCCATTTTCACGCCTAAGCTTCATCTTCTTCCTCCATTTTCGTGAAAACCAGATCTAGGGTTCTATTTTGAGCAAAATTTGAAGGATTTCGACACGTTTTAACTTCGGATTTCAACTTCTTGAGGTTAGATCTACATTTTTATTTAATTTTTACCATGGATTTTCATACTTTTGCATAGTGCCGAAATTTTGGAAGAAAAAAATTTATTTTTAGGAGGAAAATCCATCAATTTATGTTTGATTTGGTGAGGTGAGCTTTTATTTAGTGTGATTTTATATTTCTTGAGATTTATTTAGAATTATTTGAAAATTTTAGGAATGGTACCTAAATCAAAGCGGGGTAAGGAACATAGAGAATTTGATAAAGCAAAATTTGCTAGTGCGTGTGCACAAGTTCGTTACAATGAATTTGTTACTGTTCGCAAGTTTATAGTAGAAAGACATTTTTATCACCCCGGTGGATCAATCGAGCATATTATTGCGACTAGACAGTGGGAGCAGTTCTGCTACTTTTCTGCAGTAAAGATTATTTCTTTAGTTTGGGATTTCTATGATAATTTTCTTGAAATGACCGATTTTGAAGTTTATGTAAGGGGGACAATAGTTGAATTCACTTCAGAAGTGATCAATATGTTCTATGGCTTGCCTCCAGTGACAGACTATTTCAATGATGCTTTTACTCCTTCTGAGGGAGAGCTCGATGAGATTATGGCTTAGTTGACCGATGGAAGTGGAGCCTGGAAAATAAGAAACATTAAACGGGTAAATTTCTCCTCTTCGATGCATAATGCTATTTCTAAAGCCTGGAGATATTTTATTTCTGCTCGTCTCCTTCCGTTAAACCACATGAGTGAGGTGATAAAAGAGAGCTATTCTGAATGATTGCATTTAAGAAATGAAGCCAATAGATGTGGGAGCTATTATTTTAGATGCAATCAACACTTTTGCTAGAGAAAGTGTTATTTCTTGTTTAGGCTTTCTGGGTCTCATTTTCTCGATTTGCAAGAATGCTGGTATTTCTTATTCTATTTCTGAAGATCATCTTAAGCCACTAAAGCTAATAGGAAAATCTCATGTTGATATTTTTGGGAAAAGTAATAGTCAAAGTACTGGAGCATATCTTTATTCTGTGACTTCAACTTCTGCTTCTATGCCATCTACTTCTACATCTGAGCCTCCACCTGATGTGTGGAATACTATTTGTCAAAGATATTTGGAGCGTCAAAGTGATCTATTCTTGATGCAATGCAGAGTAGATGCGATGGATAGCAAATTTGATCATGTATCAGACTATTTACTGAGGAAGAGTGACTATGATGGGGAGTATAATGAAGCACTGGAAAAATTTTTGAAAGGTGATAGGAATATTGAATTTCCTATATGTTCTAAATTCACCCATTGGATTAACCCCACAAGTCCTGTTCCTGATGATTCTTTTGACGATGAGGAGGCGACTTAGGATGATTAGACTTTATATTTGCTTTTCTTTGCTGATGTGTCTATTATGAGTGTTTATTACTTTTCATGCTTTAATTGTACTGATTGAGAACTTGTAGTAACTCAGTTTATTTTTGTTATCAGATTGCTTAGACTTAGTCCTTTTCCATGCTCCCATTGTTTTTAATTAAGCACATGTTTTTTTAATGTGTCACTTATCTAGCTACTCTTTTATATATCAATTCATGTTTATACCAGAACTCATTTAAGTACCTTAAAATGTTATACTTCATTCTTCCTGCTTAGTTTAAATTTCATATTACAAAATTTTTTTAAAACCTTATTAAAAGAACTAAGTTTGCGGGAGGGAAATGAACTTAAATTTAAATTTTCCTTGTCCTTAGTAAAAAATATTTTCAAAATTAATAACATAACCTATGGAAGACAAGTTAATTTATGATAGATATACTATTGTTTTCATGAATGTTATAATAAACTTATAAAAGTATGTTTTTTAAATAACAAGGGATAATTCTAAAAATTGTAATTATTTAATAAAAAAAAAGGTGATAGAATTTTGATTCAAATATCTAAATAAAAAGAATGTTGTATTTGAAATCTAGATGTTTACTTGAGAAGATGGAATTGAAACTCTATGAAAAATATTTTTGCTAAACACATATTCATTAAGTAAAAAATGTATGAAGTCTTTAAATATAAGTTCAGGATAGTGAAGTTCAAAATCATTAATAGGCTATCCAGATATAGTAATCCTCACTTAAAAAAAAAAGATTGGAAAGCAATCCAAATATGAAAAGAAAAAGAAAAGTGAGGAGAAGCTTGAGGAAAAGCCTAAATCTAAAATTGGCTTTACTTGAATTATCATATAGGAAGAGACCTAATGCAAATTTTTACTTAAAGTCTTATGTATAAGCATCCTTACTAGTAGAGTTATCATAAATATCTTTTTCGTGTAAATTATCTACATGTTCTTAGTATGACAAATTGCAATTATTTTTTTGAAATAGATAGGAGAAAAAGTTCTTAACACTTGCATATTAAATTTTACATATTTTGGTTTTAGCCTAAGTTATTTAAAAAGCTTTTTAAGTTTCATTATATTATTTATAAAATGAAAAGTATTGATGTCTTAAAGAAGTTTTTCTTCATAGATTATATTTTTAGTTGTAAAATGTTACTTGAGGACAAGCAACATTTAAGTTTGGGGGAATTGATCCGCCTTAAAATTACTTAGAATTTTATATCAATTTTTTATTAATATTTTAAGGATATTACGCTATAAAGAAAGGAATTTCTTATGTTTTGGTTGCCGATACCACAAAGTGAGTTTCTTAAGAAAATGAGTTACAAAGGAGCAAAAATGAGCCAAAAGAGTAAAAAAGCAAAAGAGGCTGATTTTGACACCTATACGCCAAATCTGGCGCCTAGGCGCCACACACAGCAGATGGATTCTAGAGATTTCTTAACGGTTATTGGAAGGCTATTGATGATTTCAAATCAATCTAGAAGCCTCTAGAAAAACTACCACATGTTATAAACAAAATACAATTAATATAGACACGGGAGAGCAGTTATTAAATGAAGATGTGCGACCTAACTGTGAAGGGTTGCGTCCGTTCACGCAGTGATCCTGGCGCCTAGGCGCCACCATTAAATTGTAGAACATTCAATGAATGTGGAAGAATTTTGAAGAGGTTTCTTAAGCAACTCTTGGTCGTTTCTGGAGATCTACAAATAGAGGACCATTTCTACAGCAAAGGGGGTGATAAGTGTGTGCTAAGTGTGTGTGTGGCGTGTGTGTAAGAGAGAGAGAGGACAATTAATTAAGTAGAGTGTCTTCTTCTTTTCTTCTTTTTTGTTTTAGTGAGATTTTAGTGTGAATTTAAGATTCAAAGTCCTGTTTGAGTCTGTGGAGTCAGAGAAACTTCAAAGGATTGCTTGGATTACATTCCAGATAAGTATTTATATCTTACTTCATAAGTTTATTGCTTTTGATACGAGTTATATGAATATGATTTGTGGTGTAATTTCTATGCTTTCTGAGTAGTCTTCTTTTTTTCTCCTTACGAATATGAAATGATCTAATAACAGTTTTAAATCAAATTTGAGAACTTAATTTATTATTTTCTAAAAATTGTGATGATACTTTACCTAATCTTAATTTACTCTACAAATTGGCCTCTTGTATTGTTAAAAACTGTGGACAATTCTTATGATCTGACCGTGGGCTAAGAATTCTTAACTAGTATGTATCACATTTCTCTTAAAAGGGAGGTGCAAATAAATAGGGAGATAATCTTTTATGGGCGTATAATTAATTTTTTAGTGTGACAGGTAAATTTCAATCAATTTGGTTTTGCAAAAGAGGTGACGAGTCACTAGCAGGCCAGACCATAGGCAACCAATCGGGGGGGGGGGGACCTAGTATTGAGAGTCTAGAAATTCGTCCCTTTCTACTAATAATACATCCTAATCCAATCTTTAAAACTAGCTAATGTTCTTTATTACCTGAACCAAACGGTCAAGGTTATATTTGCTCTTATTTGTGACAATACCACACTTTTATGTTCTCAACTAATTTTAACTATTTATTAATCATAGAATATTTCATATGGGGAAAGAATCTTTATTTATCATTTTATCACTTTCCAATTTTAGTATTCTGCATTTTTAAATTAGTTTTAAATTAAAAGACTTTAATTAATAATTTTCTTTCTTTTAAATTTATTAATCCTTGTAGGATCGATATCTGGGGTTTTAAGATGAAAACTCTATATTACTTGAAATGATACGTATACTTGTGTAGTACCCCTAGTGTGCGATTCATATTGATCAAAACATTAATCTTTAAATATCGTACATTAGCCGCTTAATCAGATTTGGGGTCAAGTTTGACAATAATTTTATAAGCTATTTTACTTGTGTATTTACGGTCGGGTCATTGCCTCTTAGACAGGATGGAGAGGAGACAAACTTGGGAGCTAGCCTCTGCGCTATCACCCATTCCAGAAGATTCTTATGATCCTGAAATGCAAGAAACCGATGACAGTGCATAGCGCACCGATACTCAACCAGATGCTGGAGAGGATCCCACACCGACATTGGATCTGATGGAAGAAATTTTGACTGGGTGTCTGACTTGCAACTCGAGTTTACCTAGATTGCCTTCAGCAACAGGGGCATTTTCATAATGCCCGGAATGTCATGTTTTACTGCTAGAGTATGACACATTTGAGGCATATGCAGTTGCCTCTTTTCTACTCAAGAGCAGGGAGTATCCTGATGTGGAGCCGTACGTAACAAAGTTCATCCTACCGCTGCCACCACCATGAGGAGTCCCAGACTATGTGATGGAAAAAATTAGAAGAATTAGGAAGAAGGAATTTCAACACAACAAATAAATATAAGGGAAATTTGTCAATATCCTGGAAGGACTCGATTTATACACCGACGTATTCTTGAAGAAAGACGAAGAAGGAATTTTGTACCTCATCGAAACTATTCAGACTTGTGGCAGAGTCGGTCACTTGAGACTGATGACATTTACAGAGCCGTCAAAATGGAAACGAGGAAATGGCAGAGTCACTATTCAGTGCGGTTGTTGATTCAACTTCGCTAAAGATCTAGAAGGCAATCCCCTAGGGATCTTACTGCATGATAAGGTGAATCTGAGGCCGCAACAAATCAAGAAGATGATAAAGTGGATGGTCGAGTGACACGTGTTGCCTGCAAACTGTATTCCTAACAACTGCATCATAAATATTTTAAGCACGGGGACTTTATCCCGCCTCAAATCAACCACCATGACATTGTGAGGCCCTTCTTCACAGTCTATTTTATAAGTGAATGTAATTTTTTGTTTGGACGAGAAATCTAGACTATCGAACCAGGAGAATTTCAAGGTTCTGTTGAAAGTTCCCTACCAATTGGATCAATACTGGTATTAACAGGAAATGGAGCAGATTTGGCAAAACACTGCATCCCAGGAGTTAGAAGAAAAAGGGTGTCAGTTACCTTCAGAAGAATGGATGAAGATAAAGCACCATTTTACTACGAGCTGGATCCAGAACTGGAGAGCCTTCACCTTTTGCCAATGTGACGGTAGTACCACCAGGTGTTCACGGGGGGACCTTTGTTCCGGAGCTTAAACTTGGCAAGTTGGCTTGTCCCCGCAGCAGCCTCAGGCAGCAGAAATCTACTACCCCTCACAACGGGTCATGTCAGTTGTTGTCACCACTTTTACAACAGCCATACAAAATGATATGTCAGCTCTGTTCAGTTTTGTACACGTGGTCTACTTTTGGATGCTTGTTAGTATATGATCAGTTGTACTACTTTTAGCAAAATTAATGAAGATTTTTGTTTTCAAAAATGATTTTTTCAGCACAACAGTCAAAAGCCTTTGAACCATGTGTTGGTTCCAAAATGAAAAGGACAAAAGAATGATGCAGAAGAAAAGGATAAAACGATAACAAAATAAAATTAAAATCAAAATGAACTCAAAACGTAAGTCAAATGAAATCAACATGAAATCGAAATCAAAATCAAAATTTAAATCAAAATTTAAATCAAATGAAACAAAATGAAATGAAACAAAACAATTTGAAAGTAAATGATTAATTGAAAATGAACAAATGATAATACTCTCTCTCTCTCTCTCTTAAGATTCTGAGTCCATGAACACATCTTTGAATCCTTCGATTTTGCGGGCACTCCGTGAAATTTTCACTTTTCACAAAGTGTCACTTCTCACAAATTTAAAATATCATGAAATTCTGCAAAACATGCAATGGCTATCGATCTCGGCCAAATTGCACCAAATTTGCATTCTTTGAAAATCAATACTAAGTTTTACCAAATTCTCCTCAAATGAAATTTTGAGATCAGTACTTGAGTTATGAGTCCCTTTTGTTATCCCTTGGGCTGGATATGAGTCCTTGAGCTTTCCTTCCTAAGATTTCGTAAAAATCCCTATATCTTCATCTCCCTTCCAAAAAATTTTTCTGCCTTCCATGACATTTTGGGAACGAAATTTAGTCGTCTCATTCCTTCAAAATTCCCTAATTTTCCATTTACTATCCGAGAAATTTTCTGTCCTCCATGAAATTTCAGGAACAGAGCCTAGTTTTCTGATTCCCCCGAAATTCCCTAATTTTCTATTGCCTATCCGAGAAACTTTCTGCCTTCCATGAAATTCCGAGAACGGATCTTAGTCATCCGATTTCCCCAAAAATTCCCTAATTTTCCATTGCATATCCCATAAATTTTTCGGCTTCCATGAAATTCCAGGAACAGAGCTTAGTCGTCTGATTCCTTAAATTTCCCTATATTTCCATTGCATGTCCGAGAAATTTTCTGCCATCCATGAAGTTCCAGGAATAGAACATAGTCATTTGATTCCCCAAAAATTCCCATTATTTTCCATTTCATATCCAAGAAAATTTCCCACCCTCCAAGAAATTCAAGGAACGGAGCTTAGTCGTCTGATTCCCCCAAAATTCCCTAATTGTCCATTTCCTATCCGAGAAATTTTTTTGCCCTCCATGAAATTCTAGAAATGGAGCTTAGTCATCTGATTTGTTAAAACTCCCTATAGCTTCCATTTCCTATATAAGAAATTTTCCTCCTTCCATGAAATTTTAGGAATTGATCTTAGTCGTCCGATTCCCCCAAAATTCCCTAGTTATCCATTTCATATCTAAGAACTTTTTCTGCCCTCCATGAAATTCCTGAAACAGAGCTTTGTTGTCCTATTCCTTAAAATTCCCTTTATATTCCATTTCATATCTGAGAAATTTTTCACCTTCCATGAAATTCCGGGAGCGAATCTTAGTCATTCGATTCCTTAAAATTACTTATATTTTCTATTGCCTATTCGAGAAATTTTTTCCTTCCATGATATCCCCGGAACGAAGCTTAGTCGTCCGATTCCCCCAAAATTCCCTAATTTTTCATGCCTATCTGAGAAATTTTCTGCCTTCCATGAAATTCCGGGAATGGAGCTTAGTGATTCAATCCCATTAAAAATCCCTATACTTTCATCTTCCTTCCGAGAAAATTTTCAACATCCATGAAATCTCGAGGTTGGTACCGAAATTCTGATTCTCATCTCGAGACCGGTACCATAATTTCAGTTCTCATCCTGCGAGATAAGTACTTAAATTCTAACTCCCAGGTACTGAAATTCTGATCTTTCCCTCTGCACTCACATCTAACTCAAAATTTTCCACAAGATTAAAATTTCCAAATTTAAAATTCCACAAATTTTGAAATTTCCTTAATTTCCATGAAGCTTAAAACTAAAGATTAAAACTCAAAATCAAATTAAAATTCAAACTCAAAATTTAAATTGAAATCAAATCCAAATTCTAAATCCCAATTCTAAATCCAAATTCCAACTTCAAATCGATCTGGATCGGACTCCATCAAAATTTGGAGGCTTGAAATTTATAACTCGTCTCGTAAAGGTATTCCATTTTCCCTCCACAGCGAGAGTTCCCGGGACTTGAAGGTTTCAACGAGATAATCCATAGCGGATACTTCCTTTCTAAATTTTGTGTTTGTCTTGAGTTTTGGCTCAAGCAGTTGTGTTGGTTTTGTTGATCTCGTCGGTCAACACCAATACGTGCAGTGTGCTTGCCCAGCACACCACACTTATTGGGGGTCCATTTGTTGACCTCACTTTTGGTTGAGGTCTAGTCATTCTTTAGAATAGCCTAGGGTCTAGCCATAGGAATCTCCTGGTGAATTTCTTAGAAGACTACCCTCCCTTACAAAAATTCAAACTTTTCCCACTTCACTCGGAGTTTTCATATGCTTAAGGTCTAACCTCCAACTTTTGGGAGGAGGAGACCAAGCATAAAGAAGCGCAAGGGAAGTCTCCTATAGGTGGTCAGACCTTAAGATTTACCGTGGAGAGCTGGGTCCGGAGCTTACCCACACATACACTACACACTCACAAACCCTAAATAAGGCACATCACCTTTGATCCCCTAACTCTTTGGAAACTCATGTAAGTGGTCTTCCCAAGCCATTTCCCCCGGGCTAGGGTTTGGCTAGTACAAACACATAGAGGACTAAATGAGGGTGACCCTTGGTCCATGGATCAACCTAAATAATTCCATAATACTCACTTTCAACCAATCCCAAATTTTTTTTTTCAAAAAAAATTCCAAATTTCTAACCCTTTGCCCTAAAATAACCAAAATACCCAAAATGCCCTCAAAACCCTTAAATCCCCCAAAATTTCCAATATCACCCAAATTACTCGTAATTCTCTAAAAATCATTCCAAAATACTCCCTACCACTCAAATTTCCCAAAAAAATTTTCAAAATGACCAACATGCCCCTCTTAGCCCAAAATTCCAAAAATTCCCATAAATTTCCAAAACCTCCTAAATATTCCCAATTTCATTTTTCTCAACTACCACATGACCCAACTTGGCCAATTTAGCCTAATTTAACCAAAAAGCCCTAGTTTGACCCATTTAACCTAAAAGTGCCCAAATTAAACCTAATGTCTACTCAATTAACCCCAATCTTGCCCAATTTCAATTCCAAACTTTAATTCAACATCTCTAATGTCAATATAAATCTAATCCAACCTACACATGAGTTAAATTCCACTTAAAATCCAAAAGCCCAATTTTTCCTAACTGACCCAAATACCGAAAATTGACCTAATGCCAATCAATTTCTCCCCAATATAAATTCTAAACTTCCTATGACACTCCCCGAAACTGAATTAAACCATCAATTGCCCCCAATTTGAGCCCAAGTCTCACCTAAATCCACTTAAAGTCCAGAATACCTAATATTGACCCAAACGTGCCATATGCTTAAATTCTCCCAAATTGATTGCCATACTACCAAAATTTCCACCCATTTAATGTTGGGAACTCTTTGTGACATTCCCTAGACCATTTGGAACCTTCAATTGGTCTTGGACCCAACTCTATCCTAACCTAAACCCAAGTTAACCTAACTTGCCCTAAATTGACCAAAATCCTAAATTAAGCCAAATTCACCTCCCAAACCAATCCAAAACCACTCCAATCCTTCTCTAAACCATTTATGACAATCATATACACAATATTGCTCAATCATTTCGGCTCAAACCAAGCTCAAACATAAATTAACCCAATTTGATAATCTAAATGAACCCAATACCCGATTTAATCAAATTGAACCAAATGTGACCAAACCAACCCCTCCACAGCCACAAAGTTGACCCTAGGGACTGGGCTAGACCCACCTAGCCCACCCTAGTGGAGCCATGGACCAAAGGTCACTCAAATTAGGGGATCTCCTCATTTAAATTGTTAAACCTAAAGGATGTTTGCCTTATAGCCTTAGCCGTGAAAGTCCATTGCAATCACAGCCTTCCCATGGCTCACCTGACCCACTGGCCACCTCCTCTGGCCTGTCACCGGAGGACCCAAAATAAGAGCCACATCCAAGCCAAGCAAACCCAAACTCCACCCCATGGCCAAGTTAGCTTAATAAACAAGATATAAATACTTATCTGTAATGTAATCCAAGCAATCCTTTGAAGTTTCTCTGACTCAACAGACTCTAACAAAACTTTGACTCTTTAATTCACACTAAACTCTCACTAAAACGAATAAGACGAAAAGAAGAACACACTCTACTTAATTAATTCTCCTCTCTCTCTCTCTCTTACACACACGCCATACACCCTTAATACACTCCCAACAGACACTTTACTGTAGAAATGGTCCTCAATTTATAGATCTTCAGAAATCACCAAGAGTTGCTTAAGAGACCTCTTCAAAATTTTCCCACATTCACTGATTGTTTTAGAATTTATCGCTGGCACCTAGGTGCCAGTTCTGGTGCCTATGCGCCAGGATCACTGCGTGAATGGACGCATTCCTTCACATTTAGGTCACACCTCTTCATTAAATGACTGCTCTCTCATGTCAATATTCAATGTATCTATTTTATAACATGTGGTATTTTGTCTAGAGGCTTCTAGATTGATTTGAAAGCATCAATACCCTTCCGATAACCGTCAAGAAATCTCTAGAATTCTTCTGTTGTGTCTGGCAAAAAATCAGCCTAGTTACAATTTTACTCTCTTTGGCTCATTTTCGCTCCTTTTTAACCCTTTTTCTTCATAAACTCATTTTGTTGTACCTGCAACCAAAACATAAGAAATACCTTTCATTAAAGAGTAATATCCTTAAAATATTAATAAAAATTTGATATAAAATTCAAAGTAAATTTAAGGTGGATCATAAATCCTATCTAATTCCTTCATATTATATAGAGGAAATTGTCGATCAGCAATGGTTCATAGACCAAGCGAATATCATGAATTCTTTGGTTTATTTTATCAAGCCTCACCCCAAGCCATGTTTCTATTCTTCGGGATAGTTACTTGTCTTACGATGAAGCGCTTGATTAGCTAAACTAACGTTTATATGAGATCAGTTTGATTTCGTAATTTTCAAAAATAAAAAATATATATATTATTTTCAAATATCCATATATATATTAAATTAAATCAAATTTCAATTTTATAAAACTATATTCTAAACATTTTCAAAAAATTCAAATTTCTCACCACATCAAAAGAAAGAAGGAAGGGAACTTTAAATGGCTGACAGTCCACTATTAATTATGGTATTGGTAACGAGAATTCATCCTTGGGACATGCTTTATTTAAATCCCTAAAGTCGACACACACTCGTATTTGTATATTCTTCTTCTTGACTGACCCAATGTTGGCTAACCATGTCAGATAATGTTCTTCTTAGACAAAGTTAGCGTCTATTAACTTCTTTATTTCTTCTGTAATTTGTTGTTTTATTTCGAGATGCAACCTTTTGGGTTTTTCTTTACCAGCATTGTACTTTTATTCACTCCTAGTCGATAAACTACAACCTCTGGAGATAGTCCTGGCATTTCGTTGTAGCTCCAGGCAAAACAATCTTTGAATTCTGACAATAACCTGACCCGATCGCAATTACGCAAATAAAATAGCTTATAAAATTATGGCCAAACTTGACACCAAATTTGATTAAGTGGCTAATGTACAATAATTGAAGATTAAAGTTTTGATAAATATAAATCGCACACTAGGGGTACTACGCAAGTATACGTATCGTTTCAAGTAATAGAGGGCTTTCTTTTAAAACCCCATTATCGATCCCACAGAGAAGCGAGGTAAGAAATTCTTTAAGCTAATTCTAGTTTAATTCTATAAGGCTTTAATTTGGAATGTCAATTAAAATGGTTATTCTAAAAACTATTCCTAAATGAAAATTTAAAATAAAAATTAACTTATCTGGATAAATTGGTTTAGAGAATTTTGAGATGTTAAAGACAACCTTTATCTTACAATTACCCAGATAATGTGTAGGAAAGAAATGCTTAGAATTAATGTAGTAGTGACAAATAAGATTATATATATTCTTTATCGTTTGGTTCAGGTCATAAAGAACATTAGGTAGTATTTAAAGATTGAATTAGGATGTATTATTAGTAGAAAGGGAAAAATTTCTAGACTCTCACTTCTAGTTTCTTCCAAATGGTTGTCTATGGTCTAACCTACTAGTGACCAGTTGTCAGCATATTTATAGGTTTGTGTGTTGTATTTTAAGAAGGGGTCGCCTACAGAAATTGTCGGCAAAATTTAAATTAAATAAAAATTTAAATATATATATAGTTTTAGAAAGGAGCATTTGATTTTGAAAATAACTTTAAGTTTAAAATTTTTTTAAGATATGAAATCAAACAGATCTCACATCCCAAATAGTTTATATAAATGAGCAGCACATCACAAACTATGTATCTATCCTGAGGAATAGACACACAGCTTGATGATGGGGCTCGATTAAATAAACTAGAAGATTTTTCACATCTGTTTGGTTTGTGAACCAATTTTATAAGCCGAAAAATTCCCCTACTTAATATAAATGAATTAAGCAGGGTTTATATTACCTGGGTTCTTAAAGTTCTCTATAAGGGTAAGCCCCTATAGTTAATTATATCTTAAATGACGGGAATCACTTAAGAAAAAGCTCGATAATGATCAGTGGTTTTGTTCTCAAGAATTTCAAAGTTTAAGGTTTTCAAAGGATTGAATTTTGGAATTTTAAGAGGGATTAGCTCAAATTTGGAACAATTTATTTTACGAGTCCAAAGGAAGAGAAGTAGGAGAAGCCGAGGATTCAAGAAGAATCTCGGCAACTTCCCAAACTATTTTATTGTTTGGCTTCGATTTAGGAGTTTATTTTATGTTGTAATCCTGCCAATTTTAGTTAATTAAGACTTATATTTATATGACATGATCATATAAATAGCCTCGAAGATGTGAGAGTTTATATCGTACCAAACGACTACCTTGGAGTCCTAAGATCAGTTAGGGCTTAATTTACATAACATGATTATGCAAATGCCTAACAGAAAGTTGAGGATTTATGTTGCACTAGGCAAACTACCTCGAAATCCTATGGCTTTGTTATTTAAACTAAGAAAAGTTCAGCTGAAGTAGACATAAGTTTTGCTGACGACGATGGCTGTGCTGCCCACTATGCTCCAAGTTCCATGTTGTTGCAGATGTTTAGTTTTAGAAGGTGACAATCAGGAGATGAGTGAAGTGTTTTGTTTTAGAAGAGTTTTAAGGTTCAGATATTTTTAATGTTTTATTAGGGGAATCTTAAAGTTGATTATAACAACACTAGTTAAGATTTCATGGTTCCATCATTCCGGCATCGTTATTTTTATCGGATTCACTTAGTCCAGATGAATTTGCTAAACTCAACTGAATGTGTTCCACACTTTCATTTAGACTATGGGAAATCTCGTTAGCAACACATAGGTTACATCATCTGAGGTATTCACGATCATCCAACGAGACGTTTTAAGTTAGTTGCAATTGTAGTTTTGTTGTTCTGTTTGTGATTAAATTTTGAGTTGTTTTATATTTTGAATGTTGTGGCGGTGAATTTTATCTTGTTGTGACTTTTAATTTAGTTTTGGGTTTCAGTTTTGTGGCTATCCTAACGGTTTCTGTTTTCATGTAGGGTGTCAATCTTGTTTAACATGCAAGAAAAGTAAAGTGCAGTGCAGGTAAGTAAATAAATTGCAATAAAATAAAAGCATACCTGGAGGGTCTTCTCATCATTTCCAAGCTGCACTTAAAACACATGTTAAAGAATTTATATAATTTTCAAGAAAACACTTAGGTAAAGCTAAGGGAAGGTTTTGGTTGTCTACCAAAATCCTAATCCTTTTGCTAGTCAATCCCTATGACGTCTAGGTTCTTTTTTTTGTTAAAGATGATTTTCTTCGTCAAAGAACAATTAAGTTCAGTTGTTCTTCTAAAACATCTCATTATATTGAGGAAGTGCTTAGGACGAGTCTTAAACATCTTTTCAATACTTCTGAGATTATTTTGAGTCCAAATGAGTTTTATTGTACTAATGAATTAACCATCTCAAAGTTTAGTTGAGTTTTGTCTCTTGCTCAGTGAACTTGGACATTTGATTATCCGATGAGTAAAGTGATATTTCACTTGATGCTTTACTTAAGAGTTATAATAATGAAAGCCTTTAGGGGGCAAATTAGTTTGTTAAAGATTTTAACAATTTAAAATTTGAATTGATGATTTAAAGTGATTTAATTTAGTTTCAAAATTCAGGTTGATTTTCTCTTAAGTGTTTTAAATTGTTTGAGTTTAAAGATATGTTTAGATTATTCAATTTAATTAAACTTTTAATGATTTAAATTTAATTTGACTTAATTGTAATACTTGAGGTCAATTTTAATTGGTTTGATTTTTTATGTTTTTAATTATGAATTTTTTTAAGGTTGATTTTCTTTAATGTTTCAAATTTGTTTTAGATTTTTTTTTTAAGTGATTTCAAATTAATTTTAATGTTTTAAATTTATTTCAATTTGATTATCAAATCACTTAATGTTTTAAGCTTTTAATTTAATTAAGGTTTACTTTCCTTTTAATTATTTAGTTATTAATTTCAATTATCATTTTTTGAGTTTGATTAAGAGTTGAATATTATTAAAGTGATTCATTTAGGGATTTTAAATTAAAGAATTGATATCTTCTTAAATCATATCCCTAATCTTAATAATCCATATTTTAACTTATTCTTCCAAAATTCAAATTGTTTAATTAATTAAAATTTACTTTAAATATTTTTAAGATGATTAATGGGTTTCTACCCCTTAATTCCCTAGGTTTCAATCATCTAATGAAAATTTTAAAATCAGATATTTTACCCTCCCCTTGATTAAACCTAAATATTAATTAGAGTTAAAATTCTTTAATTACCTTTATGTCCTTTTAAGCATGTTCATTTCATAACTCGTCAAATTAAGCTCAAATGAACTTAAAATTTTTATGTCACTTCACTCACATGTCAATTAAGACATTAGAGGAGAAAAAGTAATTTTTTTGAATTTAATTTAATTTGTATATTTATTTTTATGAAAAATATGGGTTTTCAATAAAAATTCAACAACATGACCAAGGTAAGGTTTCTATCCTTAGAAAAATTATGAGATGTTTTCACTGACCAGATGACCATTTGGACCAATTTTGGTGATTTTTTGAATTATATTTTATTTATTATAATTATTTTGATTTTTGGAGTATTTATTAATTACAAAATAAAATTGAAGTTGAAAGTTAAGTTTTATATTTTTCATAAATCCCCCTGACTTCGATGAATTCAAAGAAACAAACTTTGTATTTTTCTGATTTTTCTATGATTTATTGGAATTATTTTAATGGGAAGGTTTGAAAATTCATTTTTTAAATATCAAAAATTGTCTTAAGCATTTAAAATTCAATATCTTAACCTAGAGACTTAGGAAAAATATTTTTTTTGTTCCTAAGTGATTAGGAGTCAAAATGTGACGTTTTTATGATTTTTTATATTTTTGTGATTTTTATTATTTTTTTATTATTAAACTATTAAAATATGGTGAAAAATGAACATTTTTAGAAAATTCAAATTTTAATTTTCTTAGACTCCACTGATATCAGAGAAGTCCTAAAACCAATTTGGTGAATTTTTGAGATGTAGTTTGTGAGTTGTGAATTTTTAAAGTTTAATTTTGGTTAAGTGACTTAATTAATCCATTTAGTGGGTTAAATCTTTTCCAGTTAATTTCAAATTTTTATGTGGGACTCCTCTGACCTTAAAGATTAGTGGAGAATTATTTTCAAGTGATTTTGATGTATGGTTAGCCCTATTTAAAATTCAGTTTTAAATGTTTAGGCCAATTAGGGTTATTCTTAATGAGTTAACTCAAAATATATTTTTCTTAGAGTCCCCTGGTCATAAGATACCTACACAAATTTTTCTAGGATTTATTGATCAACATGCTAATTATTGGAATTAAAATGCCAAAACAGACACTTAAAATTGAAAAATCAATAACTCAGCATAGAGATGGCCTCTGACCTGGAAAAATTTAGAGAATGTTCCCAAGAATAGAGGCTACAAAAGCTCTATGGTCTCATGCCATGGTGAATTGCATAAATGCATGGAGAATTAAAATACTAAAATCAGTAAATAATTAATTAAAAATAAAATACTCATCAAAATCACTTAATTCTTTTTGCACATTGTTCTCCTCTATTCACTGAGTAAAAGGGTATTTTTATTTTATTTTTATGATTTTTCTATGCAAAGATATACATTTTTAAAGTTCTGGGTATTTAAATAAATCAAAAATACCCCCAATTTCCTACTTATCCACGCGGCACCGACTCAACCTCGGCAGCTCCGAAAGCCCACGCGGCGTGCTCCTACTCAATGTCGCCACCCGAGTCAGCAGCCACGCGTCACGCAGTCTTGGTCCATCTCTTTGTCCGGCTCGATCTGGATCGTCCATTCGATACACGCACGATCCGACGGCTGCTGGTCATCGTCTCCGACTGGTGTGTCCCGAGAGCCGTCCACACTAAAACCCTAAGATCTCCCTCATCTCTCCACCAAATTTCATGTTCTTATGCTCTATGAACTCATCTTGAAGAGAAGAACACATCTATATGGCTAACATGCATTGAAATTAACTCAAACGAAATAGAGAATCCATAGAAGCTCAGGGGGAAGTAGAGGTCAATACCTTTGCTCTGAGAAGTGAAGCTTCAATCAGAGAGTTGTGGCCCTTCGATTGAACCTAAGGAAGCTCTAGATGAAGTCTCTGGCTCTGAGGAATTGTCTAGATATGAAGGTGACCAAGGCCGATTTCAAGCTTTGGACTCTAGAACAATTGGGTAGCCTGGTGAGGGGGCTTTTGCTGGAAAACTTCTCCTCTTGGTCTGGTGAAGGTGTAGGGTCAGTCAATTTAAGGATTGACTCACTGTGGTGAAGTGTCCTGGTTTTGGGCTTGAAATTCAACTCTGAAATTGAGCTCACAGAGGGTAAATTAGGGCTGGATTTTAGTGGGGATCAAGTGCTCTATGCTAGGAGGAGGGTCTGGAGCAATTTTGACAGAGTTTCTGTATGGTTTTGTTCAACTCTCCTTTTTGGCTGAGAGGGGGTGGAGTTTAAATAGAGCTGGCTGGAGGGCTTCCCAGGGGAAATTGAGGTTTGGGATATGTTGTCTAGGTCAAAAGAAGAACAGCCATGGTGTCCATTAGGCATGTGACAACTCAGCAAGGAAGAATTCAAAATTTTGGCTCACATGGAGCTCTCGACCATGGGGTTTTCCGGTGGCTGTGGTGGCTGGCCTACCAGGGTCAGGTCACCATCCTGATCAGGAGGGTCAGGGCTTGAATTTGGTGAAGTCAATTGGAGTTGGCCAATTGTAAAGGGGCTGAATTGAAATGGAATTGGGGAAGGCTTATTTTGGGTTCAATTTGGTCAACCCATGGTTTTAGGCTTGGTGCACCACCCAATGCCTGGTTTTGGGCTGAAAAGAATCACTTGGGTTAGCCTCACATGTGTGGTGAAGTCCCCATCAAGATTGTTTAAGTTAATTTTGGGTTAGGGTGTGACCTCAAAGGGGTTAAAAAAGGCTTAAGGGGAAGCTTAGAAAGGGATTCCCTCCTTTGCCATAAATGGATTGATGATGTGGAAATTGTCTTCCATGGCTTTCATGTGACTTATACATGGCTTCATGGCTCCATTTGGCTTGGGGATGGCTTGGCTTAGTTTCATGAAAATGGATTTTAGGGATTTTGGCATTTTGGTGGAAGATTTGGATGAAGCTTAATTTAGGTTGATTTAATCATTGGTTTGGAAGTTAGGGATTGATTTAGATTAAATGGATGAAGGGTGGGTTTACCATATGGGCTTTAGAATCAATTTTGGGCTTTTTGGATTTGGTGAGAGATGGGCTTTTAAAATGGTTTAAGGAGGTGGGCTTTTAAATTTTAAAATGAATTAGTGGATGGAAATTTTGTGAAGGGCTATGCCAAATGAATGTTGCATTTGGTTTAGGGGTGTGCCATGAAAGGTTTGAAACAAGTTTGGGGTGATTTTGAGTTGAATTGGATTTAATTTGAGTCTTTTAGTAATAGGGTCAAAGTTGACCAAATTGGGCTAACTTGGGTTAAGGTTGGGTTAATGTTGATTTTTATGTAAAACTAATGTTGAAAAATGTTTATGGGGGTGTGACAAAGAGTTTTCAATTTAGGTTGGGTTTTGATTTTGGGATTTGGGCTAGGTTTGGGTTCATGATGGGTTTTGGCCAAATTGGGCCTTTTGGATTTGGGTTAAGCTTGGGTGGAGTTTGGGTCCAAATTTAGGCAAATTAAGTCAGATTTTTGTTTGTTGGGATGTTAGGAAGATTTAAAAACAAATTTGTTGAAAATTGGGTGACATTTGGGTTGAATTTGGGATGGATTGGTTTGGTTGGTCATTTCGGGCCTTAAAGGCCCATTTGAATTTTTTTGATCAAACAAGGTTAAATTGACAAAATTGGCCTATGGTGTAGTTGAAGAAAATAATATTAGTAATATTTGGGATTTTCTGGAATTTTTGTATAATTTTTGAAATTTTTTGGATTTTTGGGCAAAAAGGGTATTTTGGGTATTTAGAGGTTATTGGGGGGTATTTTTGGGAATTTTGGTATATTTGGTCATGGATGATCAATTTGAGTGGTGTGGATTTTTCAAGATTGATTTTGAGGGATTTTGGGTAATTTAGGAAATTTTGCAAATTTTGGGCAATTTCAAGGGTATTTAGTAGGTTTGGTCCCGGGGGTCAAAAATTGAAATTTTAGAAAAATTAAGTTTAATCAAGTGTGAGTGAAATGAAATCATTTTGGTTGAGCCATGAAGCCATATTAAGCTCTAAAGAGCCATGAGAGGACTCATCTTAGGCACTCAATATGTTGTTCCTAACCCTCTTAACTAGGGGCTTAGGGGTTGAAGTCCATTCATATGAATTACCTACATGAGTCAGGGAGTCAAATTCGTTAAAGGTAGTTTTAGGACTTGGAATGTGTGTTTGGGAGTAAGGTGTGTGCAAGCTTACCCTCACCAGACCAGGCCTCCTTGGGTAATCCTAAGGCCAAAGAGTCTTATAGGAAACTCATCCTTTAAACCTCCACATTTGATTTTAACCCTCCAAGTGGCTTAGGGGTTTACAATCAAACTTGTGGGTCTTGAAGGCAGTCAAGAAGTGTTTGAATTTCTAAGTGATGGGTCCCATTTCTAGTCATCTAAGATAGTCAAGGAGAAGCCCTATGGCTAGATCCTAAGTACTAAGGAGAGAGAAGAGAAAAGACCTCATCAAAAATGAGGTCAACAAATGGACCCCCAATAGCTGTGGTGTGCTAACTAAGCACACCGCGCATATTGGCGTTGACTGAAGAGATCAACAAAACCAACACAGACGTCTAAGTGACACACTTAGAACGAAGCATAGAAAAATTTCTGCTGAGGAGTAACAGGTAAACCTCCAAGACTGAAGATCCCTGAACTCTCGTTGGGGAGAAGAAAAGGAGGTGAATTCCAGATCACAAGATCTAGAGAAGTTTCATTTAGATTTTGTTTCATCTTCTATTTCAAGTTTTGATGTTGAGTTTGGATTTCGATTTGTTCCGAGTTTCAATTTTGATTGAAGTTTAATTTAAAATCGATTCAGGAAAATTCTGAATTTGAAATGAGAATTGGAACCTAGGTTCCAACCTCAAGATTTACAAAGAAAACTGGAATTTAGGTACCAACCTCGAAGTGAGAGTCAGAGTTTAAGTATTGATTGAAAAGGATGAGAATCAGAATTTAGGTACCGACCTCGAAATGAGAACTGGAATTTGGTACCACTCTCGAAAGAGAGAATTGAAATTTAGTATCAATCTCAAAAAGAGAGTCGGAATTTGGTACCGACCTCGAATAGAGGGAACTGGAATTTGGTACCAGTCTCGAAAGAGAGAATAGAAATTTAGTATCAATCTCAAATAGAGAGTCGGAATTTAGTGTCGACCTCGAAGGAAGAGAACTGGAATTTGGTACCAGTCTCGAAAGAGAGAATTGAAATTTAGCATCAATCTCGAAAAGAGAATCAGAATTTGGTACCGACCTCGAAAGGAGAGAACTGGAATTTGGTACCAGTCTCGAAAGAGAGAATTGAAATTTGGTATCAATCTCAGAGAGAGAGTCAGAATTTGGTATCGACCTTGAAAGGAGAGGACTGGAATTTGGCACCAGTCTCGAAAGTGAGAATTGAAATTTTGGTATAAATTTCAGAAAGAGAGTCAGAATCTGGTACCGACCTCGAAAGGAGAGAACTGGAATTTGGTACCAGTCTCGAAAGAGAGAATTGAAATTTAGTATCAATCTTGGAAAGAGAGTCAGAATTTGGTACCGACCTCAAAAGGAGAGAAATGGAATTTGGTACCAGTCTCGATAGAGAGAATTTAAATTTAGTAACAATCTCTGAAAGAGAGTCCAAATTTGGTACCGACCTCGAAGGAAGAGAACTGGAATTTGGTACCAGTTTCGAAAGAGAGAATTGAAATTTAGTATCAATCTCGAAAAGAGAATCAGAATTTGATACCGATCTCGAAAGGAGAGAACTGAAATTTGGTACCAGTCTCGAAAGAGAAAATTGAAATTTGGTTTCAATCTCGAAAGAGATTCGGAATTTGGTACCGACCTCGAAAGGAGAGAACTGGAATTTAGTATCTATCTCAAAGGAGAGAATTGAAATTTGGTATCAATCTCAGAAAGAGAGTCGGAATTTGGTGCCGACCTCGAAAGGAGAGAACTGGAATTTGGTACCAGTCTTGAAAGACAGAATTGAAATTTTGGTATCAATCTCAGAAAGAGAGTCGGAATTTGGTACCGACCTCGAAAGGAGAGAACTGGAATTTGGTACCAGTTTCGAAAGAGAGAATTGAAATTTGGTATTAATCTCAGAAAGAGAGTCAGAATTTGGTACCGACCTCAAAAGTAGAGAACTGGAATTTGGTACCAGTCTCGAAAGAGTGAATTAAAATTTGGTATCAATCTCAGAAAGAGAGTCGAAATTTGGTACCGACCTGGAAAGGAGAGAACTGAAATTTGGTACCAGCCTCGAAAGAGAGAATTGAAATTTGGTATCAATCTCGGAAAGAGAGTCGGAATTTGGTACCGACATCGAAAGGAGAGAACTGGAATTTGGTACCGGTCTCAAAATAGAGAATTGAAATTTGGTATCAGTCTCAGAAAGAGAGTCGGAATTTGGTACCGACCTCGAAAGGAGAGAACTGGAATTTGGTACCAGTCTCGAAAGAGAGAATTGAAATTTGGTATCAATCTCGGAAAGAGAGTCGAAATTTGGTACCGACCTTGAAAGGAGAGAACTGGAATTTGGTACCAGTCTTGAAAGAGAGAATTGAAATTTGGTATCAAACTTGGAAAGAGAGTCGGAATTTGGTACCGACCTCGAAAGGAGAGAACTGAAATTTGGTACCAGTCTCGAAAGAGGGAATTGAAATTTAGTATCAACCTTGGAAAGAGAGTCGGAATTTGGTATCGACCTCGGAAGGAGAGAACTGGAATTTGGTACCAGTCTCGAAAGTGAGAATTGAAATTTAGTATCAATCTCGGAAAGAGAGTCGGAATTTGGTACCGACCTCGAAAGGAGAGAACTAGAATTTGGTACCAGTCTCGAAAGAGAGAATTGAAATTTAGTATCAATCTCGAAAAGAGTGTCAGAATTTGGTACCGACCTCGAAAGGAGAGATCTGGAATTTGGTACCAGTCTCGAAAGAGATGGGAATCAAAATTTAGGTACTGATCCCAAAAGTTCGTATTTGATTTGGTTTTGAAGATTTTGTGGAAATTTTAGTTTAGTGGAAGATTGGAATGAGACATGAAAGTGTTTCACATCCCAAGAGAGTTGATTAATGTTTGATTGTTTGGTGAAGTATATGAATTCATGCCATCAGAACCAAATCTAGAATTTTTGTGGTTCTGTGTTAGTAGACTCAGTCGACCTTCTCAAAGGAGGAAAGCAATTGCGGAGAGTCGAAAGGATTTCAAGACAACGAAGAAGTTTAGTAGCTTGGAATTAAGGTTTGAGTCTTCCGTGGGGAAGAATCAACTCAAAAGAGATTACGAAAGAGTTTCAAATGGATTTCAGTCGAAAGATTCAACTCGACGGATTCGGATCGAAATTCAATTCGAGATTTAGATTACTTTCGTTTGTTTTGGGGATTCAATTTCATTTTTGTTTATTTAGAGTTCGTGTTAATTTGGAGTTCATTTTGACATCAGATTTTTTTTTAAAAGATTTTTCATTCATTTTTTTATTTTCCTTTCTTTCTTTTTCTTTTCTCTTCTCTTTTTTTTTTGTTTAATGTTTATTTTGTTTTGATCTTCACATTTTTTTAGATTAGGATTTTGAAAAGATAAACCTCGTCAAGAGAGAAGGGTTTGAGGATAGCCTTAGGCTGATGAGGCTCAACTTGCTACCGAGTCAAGAGAGGAATTCAGATTTCTGATTTTTTTTTTGTCTTTTCTTTATTTTTTTATTCATTTTTTTATTTTAATGATCTGATTTTTTTTAATTTAAATTTTTATTTTGATTTGAATTTTGTTTCACTTTGGTTTGAATTTTAATTTGATTTGTACACATTTTTACTTTGTTTAATTTTGGTGAATTCATTATTTTTTTGTTATTCATTTATTTGTTATTTCATTCATTGAGAAATTTATTGTTGTTTATTTGTTGTGAAATTTTATTGCATTATTTTATGTTTTATGACTTTTCTTTTGTTGTTTTTTTTTTAGGATTTGGACCTAGTTACAAGCAAGTGCAGCATCTGTGCTTCGTAGAACGAGGCTGTCTTTGAAACATCACAATGCGCAATACTACTTGAGGTATCATTCACTGATTGAAAGCACGTGTAGAAAATTACTCACTCTTTAAGGTGTTATTGGAATTATATTCTTTCAAGAACCTATAAAGATGTGTTATTTCTACAGCTGAAAAAGTTGTAACTTTGTAGCTCCGTAGCAACGATTGTCGTTTCTTTGACACTGATTTGTAAGGATTGTACAAGTTGCCTTTAAGAAGTCGCTCTGACGCTCTTCGAATTGATGTTGTATTTGTATTTGTTGGGTACTGAATGATATGACTTCAGGGTTGAATTTCCATGAATTGCTAATAACAAGACCCTTTCTACTTCAATTCCTTCTTTTTGGGCCTAAGCAGATTCAAAATTTATGCTCATGTGATAGAAATATTTTTCATTGTCCAAAGATATTTCTGAGTCAATTAATGACCAAACAAAAGACATAAAATCAATTGACTCTCTTCAAAGCATAATATCAGAGGAAAGTTCTTATGGTAGTCTTTCAAGTTTTATTAATCGGGGGAGGATTAAGGCACAATTTTTTGATTATATGCTTGCCTCAAGCTTCTTCTCAGGGAGCCTTCTTATTTCCTTTATTTTTTCTTTTGAGCTTTTCATTTTTTTATTGAGGATTTCTATATCTGGTGGAGCACATGTTAAAGATTTTGAATGTCTGGATTGTGACACCAATTTTTGATTTTGTGCTCACCTCAAGCTTCTCCTCAGTTGAATCTTTACTTTTTTTTGCTCCTTTTGTTTTCTGAGAATTACTGTATCTGGTAAGACATATATTTGTTAAAGATTTTGAATGTCGAAACTCCCCTAATTAATAATTCTAAAATGTTTCTTAAAATGAATCTTCGGATATTATAACTCATCCAAATGTCTGGACCCATTCACATGGCAGAAAATTAACAGACTCTTAATATCCCGAGTCAATTACTCGTATTTCAAGCACACTGCTTCATTTCGAAGTTTACTTAGGACCCAGTCCAAGTTCCTTGAAGTGAAGGACCCAGTCATTAGGGCACTAATTTCATTCTCCCCTGAAGTCATATTCTTATTAAAATGCTGAAGTTTCATCGTGTCTAACCCCTTCTTGATTGTCTTTCTGCTAAACTTTGAACGTCCTTGAGTATATTATTTTTATTTTTGCTGTGGTGGGTGGGTTGGGACCCACGACCCATCATCGAGTTGTTTTGACTGTTTTGTGGTGGGAGTGTCGGGACCCACTACCCATCATCAAGTTATTTTGACTATTTTGTGGTGGGAGGTTCGGGACCCACTACCCATTTCCTTTTCTTATCCTTTTATTTGTCAATCCATGGCATTTAAACTTGTTGGCAGCTTTGTCGCGGGTCAGTCCTTTGGTGGATGTGTAGATCATCTTTTGAAGAACATTCAGAAGTCAATGACGTCCTTTGACTTTTAATTTCTGTGGTAATACTCAAGTTAACGCACTTGTATTGTAAACTTGGCATCCTATAAAATCTATTCATGTGAATTTTTTTTTATTTCAAAATGCTGCATTTTGTTTTATTATTGTGTATTCGATGGGTTTTGAGAATTTTATTTTGATTGGAAATTTTAATAGAATTTTATTTTATTTAGAGTTTATTGAAAGGTTGTTAGAGTGAAGTTTTAGTTTGACTTGTTTGCAACAAGTCAAACACAAAGAGAAGTGAAGTATCATACCGAATCCGAGATTTACAGGAGGTTGAATTCGCAACGAACTCGCTTCGATAGAGCGGCCTATTCTAACACACCTATTGGGGGTCTACCTCGCCTCTTTGGGGAGGTGAGAGGATTCAGGAACCTCTCTGTTTTAGGTTGACTAAACAGTGGCTCCAGAATCCAAAAAGAAGTTGACTACATTCACTCAAGACTGAAATGAGCGAGGTATGCCAACAGAAATAATGGTAATTTGGTCTACTAGGGGTATGAACTCACTACTGATTTATGAAAGCAAAACCATCTGATCAAAATGGAGAGAGAAACTATTCCCTAGTGGAGTCGCCAGAATTTGTCGGCATATTTATAGGTTTGTGTGTTGTATTTTAAAAAGGGTTCACCTACAGAAATTATCGGTGAATTTTAATTTTAATTTTAATTTAAATATATATATAGTTTTAGAAAGAAGCATTTAATTTTTAAAATAACTTTAAGTTTAAAATTATTTTAAGATATGAAATCAAAAAGATCTCACATCCCAAATAGTTTATTTAAACGACCACCACATCACAAACTGTGTATCTATCCTGAGGAATAGACACACTGCTTGATGATGGGGCTCGATTAAATAAACTAGAAGATTTGTGACATCCATTTGTTTTGAGAACCAATTTTATAAGCCAACAAGTTCCCCTACTTAATATAAATGAATTAAGCAGGGTTTATATTACCTGAGTTCTTAAAGTTTCCTATAAGGGAAAGCCCCTATAGTTAATTACATCTTAAATGACGGGAATCACTTAAGAAAAATCTCGATAATGATCAGTGGTTTTGTTCTCAAGAATTTCAAAGTTTAAGGTTTTCAAAAGATTGAATTTTGGAATTTCAAGAGGGATTAGCTCAAATTTGGAACAATTAATTTTACGAGTCCAGAGGAAGAGAAGTAGGAGAAACCGAGGATCCAAGAAGAATCTTGGCAACTTCCCAAACTATCCTATTGTTTGGCTTCGATTTAGGAGTTTATTTAATGTTTTAATCCTGCTAATTTTAGTTAATTAAGACTTATATAAATAGCCTCGAAGATTATATAAGTTTGGATTTCGATTTGTTTCAAGTTTCGATTTCGATTGAAGTTTAATTTAATATCGATTCAGGAAAATTCTAAATTTGAAATGAGAATTGGAACCTAGGTTCCAACCTTGAGAATTACAAAGAGAACTGGAATTTAGGTACCAGCCTCGAAGTGAGAGTCGGAGTTTAAGTATTGATTGAAAAGGATGAGAATCAAAATTTAGGTACTGACCTCGAAATGAGAACTAGAATTTGGTACCAGTCTCGAAAGAGAGAATTGAAATTTAATATCAATCTCGGAAAGAGAGTTGGAATTTGGTACAGACCTCGAAAGGAGGGAACTGGAATTTGGTACCAGTCTCGAAAGAGAGAATTGAAATTTAGTATTAATCTCGAAAAGAGAGTCGAAATTTAGTACCGACCTCGAAGGAAGAGAACTGGAATTTGGTACCAGTCTCAAAAGAGTGAATTAAAATTTGGTATCAATCTCGGAAAGAGAGTTGGGATTTGGTACCGACCTCGAAAGGAGAGAACTGGAATTTGGTACCAGTCTCGAAAGAGAGAATTGAAATTTGGTATCAATCTCAGAAAAAGAGTCGGAATTTGGTACCGAACTCAAAAGGAGAGAACTGGAATTTGGTACCTGCCTCGAAAGAGAGAATTGAAATTTGGTATCAATCTCGAAAAGAGAGTCAAACTTTGGTACCGACCTCGAAAGGAGAGAACTGGAATTTGGTACCAGTCTCAAAAGAGAGAATTGAAATTTGGTATCAATCTCAGAAAGAGAGCCAGAATTTGGTACCGACCTTGAAAGAAGTGAACTGGAATTTGGTACCAGTCTCAAAAGAGAGAATTGAAATTTGGTATCAATCTCGGAAAGAGAGTCCGAATTTGGTACCGACCTCGAAAGGAGAGAACTGGAATTTGGTACCAGTCTCGAAAGAGAGAATTGAAATTTGGTATCAATCTCGGAAACGCAGTCGGAATTTGGTACCGACCTTGAAAGGAGAGAACTGGAATTTGGTACCGATCTCGAAAGAGAGAATTGAAATTTAGTAACAACCTCAGAAAGAGAGTCAGAATTTGGTACCGACCTCGAAAGGAGAGAACTAGAATTTGGTACCAGTCTCGAAAGTGAGAATTGAAATTTAGTATCAATCTCGGAAAGAGAGTTGGGAGTTGGTACCGACCTCGAAAAGAGAGAACTGAAATTTGGTACCATTCTCAAAAGAGAGAATTGAAATTTAGTATCAATCTCGGAAAGAGAGTTGGAATTTGGTTCCGACCTCGAAAGGAGAGAACTGGAATTTGGTACGAGTCTCGAAAGAGATGGGAATCAGAATTTAGGTACTGATCCCAAGAGTTTGCATTTGATTGGGTTTTGAAGAATTTGTGGAAATTTTAGTTTAGTGGAAGATTGGAATGAGACATGAAAGTGTTTCACATCCCAAGAGAGTTGATTAAAGTTTGATTGTGTGGTGAAGGATATGAATTCATGCCATGAGAACCAAATCGAAAATTTTCATGGTTCTGTGTCAGTAGACTCAGTCGACCTTCTCAAAAGAGGAAAGAGATTGTGAAGAGTCGAAAGGATTTCAAGACAACGAAGAAGTTTAGAAGCTTGGAATTATGGTTTGAATCCTCCATGGGGAAAAATCAACTCAAAAAAGATTTCAAAAGAGTTTCAAATGGATTTCAGTCGAAAGATTCAACTCGGCGGATTCGGATCGGAATTCAATTCCAGATTTAGATTCGTTTCGTTTGTTTTGGTGATTCAATTTCATTTTTGTTTATTTAGAGTTCGTGTTAATTTGGTGTTCGTTTTGACATCAGATTTTTTTAATGATTTTTCGTTCTTTTTTTTTCTTTTTTTTCATTTTCTTTTCTCTTCTCTTTTCTTTTTTTTTGTTTGTTTTATGTTTATTTTGTTTTGATCTTCACATTTTGTTTAGATTAGGATTTTGAAAAGATAAAACTCATCAAGAAGGAAGGGTTTGAGGACAGCCTTAGGCTGATGAGGCTCAACTTGCTACTGAGTCAGGAGAGGAATTCAGATTTCTGATTTGTTTTTGTTTGTCTTTTCTTTATTTTTTTTTATACATTTTTTTTTATTTTAATGATTTGATTTTCTTTTGATTTAAATTTTTATTTTGATTTGAATTTTGTTTCATTTTGGTTTGAATTTTAATTTGATTTATACACATTTTTATTTTGTTTAATTTTGGTGAATTCATTATTTTTTTGTTATTCATTTATTTGCTATTTCATTCATTGAGAAATTTATTGTTGTTTATTTGTTGTGAAATTTTATTGTATTATTTTATGTTTTATGACTCTTCTTTTGTTGTTTTTTTTAAGGATTTGGACCCAGTTACAAGCAAGTGCAGCATCTGTGCTTCGTAGAACGAGGGTATCTTTGAAACATCACGATGCCCAGTACAACTTGAGGTATCATTCATTGATTGAAAGCACATGTAGAGAATAACTCACTCTTTAAGGTGTTATTGGAATTATATTCTTTCAAGCACCTATAAAGATGTGTTATTTCTACAACTGAAAAAGTTGTAACTTTGTAGCTTAGTAGCAACGATCGCCGTTTCTTTGACACTGATTTGTAAGGATTGTACAAGTTGTCTTTAAGAAGTCGCTCTGACGCTCTTTGAATTAATGTTGGAGTTGTATTTGTTGGGTACTGAATGATATGACTTCAGGGTTGAATTTCCATCAATTGCTAATAACAAGTCCCTTTCTACTTCAATTCCTTCTTTTTGGGCCTAAGCAGATTCAAAATTTATGCTCATGTGATAGAAATATTTTTCATTGTCCAAAGATACTTCTGAGTCAATTAATGACCAACCAAAGGACATAAAATCATTTGACTCTCTTCAAAGCATAATATCAGAGGAAACTTCTTAAGGTAGTCTTTCAAGTTTTATTAATCGGGGGAGGATTAAGACACCAATTTTTTATTATATGCTTGCCTCAAGTTTCTTCTCAGGGAGCCTTCTTATTTCCTTTTCTTTTTTTTTTTTTTTGAGCTTTTCATTTCTTATTGAGGATTACTATATCTGGTGGAGCACATGTTAAAGATTTTGAATGTCTGGATTGTGACACCAATTTTTTATTTTGTGCTCACCTTAAGCTTCTCCTAAGTTGAATCTTTACTTTTTTTTTCTTTTTTTTTGCTCCTTTTGTTTACTGATAATTACTGTATCTGGTAAGACATATTTCTATTAAAGATTTTGAATGTCAAAACTCCCCTAATTAATAATTCTGAAATGTTTCTTAAAATGAATCCTGGGATATTATAGCTCATCCAAAAGTCTGGACCCATTCACATGGTAGAAAATTAAAAGACTTTTGATATCCCGAGTCAATTACTTGTATTTCAAGCACACTGCTTCATTTCAAAGTCTACTTAGGACCCAGTCCAAATTCCTTAAAGTGAATGACCCAGTTATCAGGGCACTAATTTCATTCTCCCCTGAAGTCATATTCTTTTTAAAATGCTGAAGTTTCATCGTGTCTCACCCCTTCTTGATTGTCTTTCTGCTAAACTTTGAACGTCCTTGAGCATATTATTTTTATTTTGCTGTGGTGGGAGGGTTGGGGCCCACGACCCATCATCGAGTTGTTTTGACTGTTTTGTAGTGGGAGGGTCGAGACCCACTACACATCATCAAGTTGTTTTGACTTCTTTGTGGTGGGAGGGTCGGGACCCACTACCCATTATCATTCTCTTATCCTTTTATTTGTCAATCCATGGAATTTAAACTTATTGGCAGCTTTGTCTCGGGATAGTCCTTCGGTGGATGTGTAGATCGTCTTTTGAAGAACATTCAGAAGTCAATGAGGTTCTTTGCCTTGTAATTTCAGCGGTAATACTCAAGTTAACACACTTGTCTTGTAAACTGGGCATCCTTTAAAATCTATTCATGTGAATTTTTTTTTATTTCAAAATGTTGCATTTTGTTTTATTATTGTGTATTTGATGTGTTTTGAGAATTTTATTTTGATTTGAAATTTTAACAGAATTTTATTTTATTTAGAGTTTATTGGAAGGTTGTTAGAGTGATGTTTTAGTTTGACCTGTTTGCAACAAGTCAAACACAAAGAGAAGTGAAGTATAAGACCTAATCTGAGATTTACAGGAGGTTGAATTCGCATCGAACTCGCTTCGATAGAGCGCCCTATTCTAACACACCTATTGGGGGTCTACCTCGCCTCTTTGGGGAGGTGAGAGGATTCCGGAACCTCTCTATTTAGGGGTGTCTAAATAGTGGCTCCAGAATCCAAAAAGGAGTTGACTACACTCACTTAAGACAGAAATGAGCGAGGTATGCCAATGGAAAGAATGATAATTTGGTCCACTAGGGGTATGAACTCACTATCGATTTATGAAAGCAAAACCATCTGTTCAAAATAGAGAGAGGAACTATTCCCCAGCGGAGTCGCCAGAAGTTGTCAGCATATTTATAGGTTTGTGTGTTGTATTTTAAAAAGGGGTCGCCTATAGAAATTGTCGGCTAATTTTAAATTTAATTTAAATTTAAATATATATATATATATATATAGTTTTAGAAAGAAGCATTTGATTTTGAAAATAACTTTAAGTTTAAAAATATTTTAAGATATGAAATCAAACAGATCTCACATCCCAAATAGTTTATATAAACGAGCACCACATCATAAACTGTGTATCTATCCCGAGGAATAGACACACTGCTTGATGATGGGGCTTGATTAAATGAACTAGAAGATTTGTGACATCCGTTTGGTCTGTGAACCAATTTTATAAGCCGACAAGTTCCCCTACTTAATATAAATGAATTAAGCAGGGTTTATATTATCTGGGTTCTTAAAGTTCCCTATAAGGGCAAGCCCTTATAGTTAATTACATCATAAATGACGGAAATCACTTAAGAAAACTCTCGATAAAGATAAGTGGTTTTGCTCTCAATAATTTCAAAGTTTAAGGTTTTCAATGGATTGAATTTTGGAATTTCAAGAGGGATTAGCTCAGATTTGGAACAATTAATTTTACGAGTCCAAAGGAAGAGAAGTAGGAGAAGCCGAGGATCCAAGAAGAATTTTGGCAACTTCCTAAACTATCCTATTGTTTGGCTTCGATTTAAGAGTTTATTTAATGTTGTAATCCTGCCAATTTTTGTTAATTAAGACTTATATTTATATGACATGATCATATAAATAGCCTCGAAGATGTGAGGGTTTATATCATACCAAACGACTACCTCGGAGTCCTAAGACCAGTTAAGGCTTAATTTACATAACATGATTATGCAAAGGCCTAACAGAAAGTTGAGGATTTATGTTGCACTAGGCAAACTTCTTCGAAATCCTATGGATTTGTTATTTAAACTAAGAAAAGTTCAGCAGAAACAGACACAAGTTTTGCTGACGACGATGGCCGTGCTGCCCACTATGCTCCAAGTTCCTTGTTTTTGCAGAGGTTTAGTTTTAGACGATGACAATCAAGAGAAGAGAGAAGTGTTTTGATTTAGATGATTTTTAAGGTTCAGGTATTTTTAATGTTTATTAGGGGAATCTTAAAGTTGATTATAACAACATCGGTTAAGATCCCACGGTTCCATCATTCCAGCACCGTTATTTTTATCGGATTCACTTAGTCCAGATGAATTTGCTAAACTCAATTGAATGAGTTCCACACTTTCATTTTGACCGTGGGAAATCCCGTTAGCAACACGTAGGTTACATCATCCGAGGTATTCCCGATCATCCAACGAGACGTTTTAATTTAGTTGCAATTGTAGTTTTGTTGTTCTGTTTGTGATTAAATTTTGAGTTGTTTTATATTTTAAATGTTGTGGCGGTGAATTTTATCTTGTTGTGACTTTTAATTTAGTTTTGGGTTTCAGTTTTGTGGCTATCCTAAAGGTTTCAGTTTTGATGCGAGGTGTCAATCTTGTTTAACATGCAAGAAAAGTAAAGTGTAGTTCAGGTAAGTAAATAAATTGCAATAAAATAAAAGCGTACCTGGAGGGTCTTCTTGTCATTTCCAAGCTACACATAAAACACATGTTAAAGCATTTATATAATTTGCAAGAAAACACCTAGGTAAAGCTAAGGGAAGGTTTTGGTTGTCTACCAAAATCCTAATCCTATTGCTAGTCAATCCCTATGACGTCTAGGTTCTTTTGTTTTGTTAAGGATGATTTTCTTCGTCAAAGAACAATTAAGTTCAGTTGTTCTTCTAAAACATCTCATTATATAGAGGAAGTGCTTAGGACGAGTCTTAAACATCTTTTTAATACTTCTGAGATTATTTTGAGTCCAAATGTGTTTTAGTGTACTGATGAATTAACCATCTCAAAGTTGAGTTGAGTTTTGTCTCTTGCTCAGTGAACTTAGACATTTGATTATCCGATGAGTAAAGTGACATTTCACTTGATGCTTTACTTAAGAGTTATAATAATGAAAGCCTTTAGGGGGGCAAATTAGTTTGTTAAAGATTTTAACAATTTAGAATTTGAATTGATGATTTAAAGTAAATTTAGTTTCAAAATTCAAGTTGATTTTCTCTTAAGTGTTTTAAATTGTTCGAATTTAAAGATATGTTTAGATTATTCAATTTAATTAAACTTTTAATGATTTAAATTTAATTTGACTTAATTGTAACACTTTAGGTCAATTTTAATTGGTTTGATTTTTTATGTTTTTAATTATGAATTGTCTTACGGTTGATTTTCTTTAATGTTTCAAATTTGTTTTAGATTTGTTTTTTAAGTGATTTCAAATTAATTTTAATGTTTTAAATTTATTTCAATTTGATTATCAAATCACTTAATGTTTTAAGCTTTTAATTTAATTAAGGTTTACTTTCCTTTTAATTATTTAATTATTAATTTCAATTATCATTTTTTGAGTTTGATTAAGAGTTGAATATTATTAAAGTGATTCATTTAGGAATTTTAAATTAAAGAATTGATATCTTTTTAAATCATATCCCTAATCTTAATAATCCAAAGTTTAACTTATTCTTCCAAAATTTAAATTGTTTAATTAATTAAAATTTACTTTAAATATTTTAAAGATGATTAATTGGTTTCTACCCCTTAATTCCCTAGGTTTCAATCATCTAATGAAAATTTTAAAATCGGCGATTTTACCCTCCCTTGATTAAACCTAAATATTAATTAGGGTTAAAATTCTTTAATTACCTTTATGTCCTTTTAAGCATGTTCATTTCATAACTCATCAAATTAAGCTCTAATGAACTTAAAATTTTTATGACACTTCACTCACATGTCAATTAAGACATTAGAGAAGAAAAAGTGATTTTTTCTGAATTTAATTTAATTTATATATATTTATTTTTATGAAAAATATGGGTTTTCAATAAAAATTCAACAACATGACCAAGGTAAGGTTTCTATCCTTAGAAAAATTATGGGATGTTCGTACTGACCAGAGGACCATTTGGACCAATTTTAGTGATTTTTTGAATTATATTTTATTTATTATAATTATTTTGAATTTTGGAGTATTAATTAATTAAAAAAATAAAATTTGAAGTTGAAAATTAAGTCTTATATTTTTCATAAATCCCACTGATTTCAAGGAATTCAAAGAAAAAAACTTTGTATTTTTATGATTTTCTGTGATTTATTGGAATTATTTTAATGGGAAGGTTTGAAAATTCATTTTTTTAATATAAAAAATTGTCTTAAGCATTTAAAATTCAATAGCTTAACCTAGAGACTTAGGAAAAATATTTGTTTTGATCCTAAGTGATTAGGAGTCAAAATGTGACATTTCTATGATTTTTTATATTTTTGAGATTTTTATAATTTTTTTAATTATTAAAATATTAAAATATGGCGAAAAATAAAGATTTTTCGAAAATTCCAATTTTAATTTTCTTAGACTCCTCTAATATCAAATAAGTCTCAAAACCAATTTGGTGAATTTTTGAGATGTACTTTGGGATTTGTGAATTTTTAAAGTTTAACTTTGGTTATGTGACTTAATTAATCCATTTAGTGGATTAAATCATTTCCAGTTGATTTCAAATTTTTATGTGGGACTCCTCTAACCCTAAAGATTAGTGGAGAATTGTTTTCAAGTGATTTTGATGTATGGTTAGCCCTATTTAATTAAAATTCAGTTTTAAATGTTTGGGCCAATTAGGGTTATTCTTAATGAGTTAACTCAAAATATATTTTTCTTAGGATCCTCTAGTCATAAGATACCTCCTCTAATTTTTCTAGGATTTATTAATCAACATGCTAATTATTGAAATTAAAATGCCAAAACAGACACATAAACTTGAAAAATCAATAACTTGCCATAGAGATGGCCTCTGACCTTGGAAAATTCAGGGAATGTTCCCAAGAATAGAGGCTACAAAAGCCCTATGGTCTCATGCCATGGTGAATTCTATAAATGCATGGAGAATTAAAATACTGAATTCAGTAAATAATTAATTAAAAATAAATTACTCATCAAAATGACTTAATTCTTTTTTCACATTGTTCTCCTCTGTTCACTGAGCAAGAGGATATTTTTTTTTATTTTTGTGATTTTTAATACAAAGATATGCATTTTTAAAGTTCTAGGTATTTAAATAAATCAAAAATACCCCTAATTTCCTACTTATCCACGCGGCGCCGACTCAACCTCGGCAGCTAGGAAAGCCCATGCGGCGCGCTCTTATTTGACACCGCCACCTAAGTTAGCAGCCACGCTTCCCGCGGTCTCGTTCCATCTCCTCGTCTAGATCGATCTGGATCTTCCATTTGATACACGGGCGATCCGACAGATGCTGATCATCGTCTCCGACTGGTGTGTCCCGAGAGCCGTCCACACTAAAACCCTAAGATCTCCCTCAACTCTCCACCAAATTGCATGTTCTTATGCTTTATGAACTTGTCTTGAAGAGACGAACAAATCTATATGGCTAACATGCATTGAAATTAACTCAAACGAAATGGAGAATCAATAGAAGCTCGAGGAGAAGAAGAGGTCAATATCTTTGCTCTGAGAAGTGAAGCTTCAATCAGAGGGTTGTGGCACCTTCGATTGAACCTAAGGAAGCTCCAGATGAAGTCTCTAGCTCTGAGGAATTGTCTAGGTATGAATGTGACCAAGGCCGAGTTCAAGCTTTGGACTCTAGAATAATTGGGTAGCCTTGTGAGTGGGCTTTTGTTGGAAAACTTCTCCTCTTGGTCTGGTGAAGGTGTAGGGTCAGTCAATTTAAGGATTGACTCACTGTGGTGAAGTGTCCTGGTTTTGGGCTTGAAATTCAACTCTGAAATTGAGCTCACAGAGGGGAAATTAGGGCTGGATTTCAGTGGGGATCAAGTGCTCTATGCTAGGAGGAGGGTCTGGAGCAATTTTGGCAGAGTTTCTGTATGGTTTTGTTCAACTCTCCTTTTTGGCCGAGAGGGGGTGGAGTTTAAATAGAGCTGGCTGGAGGGCTTCCCAGGGGCAATTGAGGGTTGGGATTTGCTGCCTAGGTCAAGAGAAGAACAGCCATGGTGTCCATTAGGCATGGGACAGCTCAGCAAGGAAGAATTCAAAATTTTGGCTCACATGGAGCTCTCGGCCATGGGGTTTTCTGGTGGCTGTGGTGGCTGGCCGGCCAGGGTCAGGTCACCATCCTGATCAGGATGGTCAGGGATTGAATTTGGTGAAGTCAATTGGAGTTGGCCAAGTGTAAAGGGGTTGAATTGAAATGGAATGGGGGAGGCTTATTTTGGGTTCAATTTGGTCAACCTATGGTTTTAGGCTTGGTGCACCTCCCAATGCCGAGTTTTGGGCTGAATAGAATCACTTGGGTCAACCTCACATGTGTGGTGAAGTCCCCATCAAGATTGTTTAAGTTAATTTTGGGTTAGGGTGTGACATCAAAGGGGTTAAAAAAGGCTTAAGGGGAAGCTTAGAAAGGGATTCCCTCTTTTGCCATAAATGGATTGATGACGTGGAAAGTGTCTTCCATGGCTTTCATGTGACTTATACATGGCTTCATGGCTCCCTTTGGCTTGGGGATGGCTTGACTTAGTTTCATGAAAATGGATTTTAGGGATTTTGGCATTTTGGTGGAAGATTTGGATGAAGCTTGATTTAGGTTGATTTAGTCATTGGTTTGGAACTTAGGGATTGATTTAGATTAAATGGATGAAGGGGGGGTTTGCCATATGGGCATTAGAATCAATTTTGGGCTTTTTGGATTTGGCGTGAGATGGGCTTTTAAAATGGTTTAAGTAGGTGGGCTTTTAAGTTTTAAAATGAATTAGTGGATGGAAATTTTGTGAAGGGCTATGTCAAATGAATGTTGCATTTGGTTTAGGGGTGTGCCATGAAAGGTTTGAAACAAGTTTGGGGTGATTTTGAGTTGAATTGGATTTAATTTGGGCCTTTTACTAATAGGGTCAAAGTGGACCAAATTGGGCTAACTTGGGCTAAGGTTGGGTTAATGTTGATTTTGATGTAAAATTAATGTTGAAAAATGTTTATGGGGGTGTGACAAAGAGTTTTCAATTTTGGTTGGGTTTTGATTTTGGGATTTGGGCTAGGTTTGGGTTCATGATGGGTTTAGGCCAAATTAGGGATTTTGGGTTTGGGTTAAGCTTGGGTGGAGTTTGGGTCCAAATTTGGGGCAAATAAAGTCAGATTTTTTGTTTTTGGGGATGTTAGGAAGATTTTAAAACAAATTTGGGGAAAATTGAGTAACATTTGGGTTGAATTTGAGATGGATTGGGTTGGTTGGTCATTTTGGGCCTTAAAGGCCCATTTGGAATGTTTTGATCAAACATGGTTAAATTAACAAAATTGGCCTATGGTGTAGTTGAAGAAAATGATGTTGGGAATATTTGGGATTTTATGTAATTTTTTGGGAATTTTTAGAATTTTTTAGATTTTTGGGCTAAAAGGGTGTTTTGGGTATTTGGACTGTATTGGGGGGTATTTTTGGGAATTTTGGTATATTTGGTCATGGATGATCAATTTGAGTGGTGTGGAATGTTTAAGATTGATTTTGAGGGATTTTGGGTAATTTAGGCAATTTTGTAAATTTTGGGCAATTTCAAGGGTATTTAGTAGGTTTGGTGGGTGTATGCCCCCGGGGTCAAAAATTGAAATTTTGAAAAAATGAAGGTTGATCAAGTGTGAGTGAAATGAAATCATTTTGGTTGAGCTATGAAGCCATATTAAGCTCACAAGAGCCATGAGAGGACTTACCTTATGCATTCAATATGTTGTTCATAACCCTCTTAACCAGGGGCTTAGGGGTTGAGGACCATCCATATGAATTACCTACATGAGTCAGGGAGTCAAATTGGTTAAAGGTAGTTTTAGGGTTTGGAATGTGTGTGTGGGAGTGAGGTGTGTGCATGTTTACCCTCACCAGACTAGGCCACCCAGGGTAAACCTAAGGCCAAAGAGTCCTATAGGAAACTCATCCTTTAAACCTCCACATTTGATTTTAACCCTCCAAGTGGCTTAAGGGTTTACAATCAAACTTGTGGGGCTTGAAGGGAGTCAAGAAGTGTTTGAATTTCTAAGTGATGTGTCTCATTTCTAGTCCTCTAAGATAGTCAAGGAGAAGCCTTATGACTAGATCCTAAGTACTAAGGAGAGAGAAGAGAAAAAACCTCATAAAAAATGAGGTCGACACCAGTCACCTCTTTTGTAAAACCAAATTTATTGAATTTAGCCTGTCACACCAAAAAAAAATCAAATCTAAGCCCATTAAAGATTATCTCTCTATTTATTTGCACCTCCCATTTAAGAGAAATGTGATACATACAAGTTAAGAATTCTTAGCCCACGGTCAGATCTTAAGAATTCTCCACACTTTTTAACAATACAAGAGGCCAATTTGTAAAGTAAATTGTGATTAGTTACAGTATCATCTAATTAATTTAATAAGAGAATATCTAAGAAAATCTTGATTCCTAAACTTACATATATTTTATTACAAAAAAAAAGTAAATGAAAATAATGGCATAAGAAGTATAAGAGTTTATAGCATTATGAAATAAATTAAGTGCCAACAAGGAACATATGTCTTTACAATTTTATTAGTTTATTTGTCACCTAGAAACATCTAAAATAAATAGATTATTAAATTATAATTCCTCAAAAGTTGCATTACTGCCTAACTATATTTCTAGTTAACCGGATAATGTGTGTGCACTCAAGTTGTGAGATCACTTACAACAAACTTTAACATAACCTATTGCCACTTAAGTTATGTAAATTAAGTAAAGGAGATGTTACTCAACACATTAAAATGAAAATAATTTTATAATAAAAATAAATTTCCTACACATGGCACTACTTCATATTAAGAGAAAATAGTAAATAAAACTACTAACGAAGCATGGATAAAACACAAAAGAAAACTACGTTTAAATCAAACAAAATCCACCAGAACGTGTTTACAACAATTACAAGAAAATGAAGAACACAATACATAGCTTTCTCCCTATGAAAGAAAGAAGAGAATCTCTCCACCAAAGACTCCCGCCGATCCACGCACCACTCATACATTCCTTACATAAAACTCTCGAAATCCCTCACCAAGCTTATCAAAAAATCTAGAAATGTACATCTCCTAACTCACCCCAAACTCCACACACACACCCCCCTTGTACCTTATGTAAAAAGACCCTAAAATGACTCTAAAAGGAGTCCCCTTGGCTGTAGAATTAATCCCTATTTATAGAGCTTCAAAAATGACTAAGGGTTGCTTCAGGCATCTCTTCAAAATTTGTCCACAATCGTTGAATCTTCTTGAGATTAACTGTGGCGCCTAGGCTCCAGACCATTTGTGTGAATGTTTGCACCCCTTCACTTAAGAGATGCATCTCTTTAATTAAAACCTGCTCCAATATGTTGAGATTCATTGTACTACTTGATGACTTGTAGGATTTCGTCTAGTGGCTTCTAGAATGCTTTGCAACCACCCAAAACTGTCCAATAACCATCCATAACCATCCCCAAAATGTTTCTAGTTGTGTGAAGCACCTAGGCGTCCGTTTCTTTTGCCTAGGTGCCATTTTCTCGTCGTTAGGTTCTAGCTCTTAGGTGCCACGCTGTGGGCAGCTTCACCGTTTTGCTCCGTTTGGCTTTGTTTCAACTACGTTTCACCCTGATTCAGTTGTGTTGCGTTCCTAACATCTTCACCTAAAAGATGAACCTAAAAATAACCTTTCTTCAAAGTGTAATTTGTAAGAAATGTAAAATATATTAAGCATAGAAAGACAAATTAATATATGCTGGGTTAGAATTTTCTTCTTTAGTCATTTTGGCTCCAAATTGCATTGTTTTTGCCTTATTTTCTCTAAAATCATATTTTTATACTTGAAGACAAAAATATGCAATATACCATCCTTTAAAATGTATATCATTAAAAATTTGCATAAAGTGAGCATAAAATCTACACTAAAAAATAGATACTTTTTAGGTGAATCAATTCCCCCAAACTTAAAAGTTACTTGTCCTCAAATAATACTATAGCATATAAAACCTCATAAGCAAATCATGTGTATGAGTTTCTTTAGGATTTTCTAAAATTTTATTCTAGAAATGTAGTAGTCCAATTTAAAATAAAATTTAGTAAATGAGACCAATTTAATGTTTAGAAATCTCTTAAATGAAAGAGTATGAAAATATGTGTTGCTATCTAATTCAAAAATACTTATAGATTTTTTAAAATATAGGGGTTAGAAATTTTTATTTTCTTTACTTAAAAATCTTTATTAAAAATAATTATACTAACTATATTATGTTTAAGCATAAGATTTTCGAAAATCTTATACTTTTAAAAGCTCAGGTGTGGAACCAATTTTGATTAGGCCCTTTAATACTCAAGCTTCTCCTTCCTTTTTCACATACTATACTTTTCTTTTCTTTTCTTTTCTTTTCTTTTTCCTTTCTTTTTATTTTTCTTTTTCTTTTCATACTTTACTTTTCTTTTCTCAAGTAAGGATTACTATATATGGATAGACCTTTAATAATTTTGAATTCTGCCCTTCTTTTCCTAAAGTATAAGGTAGATATATATCTTTTACTTAGAAATATAATAACAGTTTTGAAAATTATTTTTCAATAAAAGAAATTTAAATATTAAATACAAAAGTATAATCCTCATATTTTTTCTAAAATACAACTTGTCCTACTATAGATAGTTTTACAATATTTATCATTTTTTCATTAAGAAAATTTTAACTTTAAAGTTTTCATCACCACTACATATTTTAACTAAATTCACTTACTCATTTCTGTATTCAAAATTTTATTTTCCTAATATAACTTCATTCACATAATCATTTTTCAATAAAAAATCAAATTTATTTATAGCATTTTTTAGAACAAACAAAATTTAAGTTTTTGAAAATTATTTTTCATCCCCCCAAACTTAAATTCTAAAATATTTTGCAATTAATTTGATAAAATGTAGGAGGAAGAAAAGCTGAATATAATAACTACTACAACATCCTATCAAATTTATATACATGCATAATAAAGATAGAATGACCGCAAGAGAAAGTAAATCTAGCCTAAAGCATGCTTGCAATATTATTAGACTAAAAAGAAAGTATACTAACTTTAAAATATATTTTTCTTCCTACCCCCAAACTTGATTTTTAACATGTATACCATTTGGTACAAAAAATATAAGCAGGAAGAAGAATAGTTCAGAAATTCTATCTACCACAAATTTCTATCAGAAAATCTACAAGTATTCATTATGATAGAAGAATTTGCAATAGAAAGTAAATCTAAACTAAACATGCCAGAATAAAATTAAACTTAAAGAAAGGTTTAACTTTAAAGCTTTCTCAAATATCTAAATTATTGTAACACAAACATAAACACGCATGATAAATGAGGTCAACTTTTCCTTTAACTCATCGCATCTCACTACCTTATTTCTGATTTCTAACGTAATCACTACACTAATAAATTGGGTATTTATAAATGATTTAATATAGTCTAATCTCAAGGATACAATTATCTCAGATATGTTGGCTCTCGATCACCAACATCTGGCATCACCTTATCCCTTTAAGAAAGCACCTCTAACAATTATAAGGATACTGTAAGATCATTTATAGGTTACTCATTAAATAGTTTCATGACTCCTACTGAATGAAAATAAGGTCAGAGAAAAGAAGTAATGGAAATTAAGAAGGATCAATAAGAAGTTAAGGAATCACCTTCTCATGAAACTCAAAGATCAAATCAAACCCCTAACAATCCAAACATCAATCAAAATGATCAATCCACACTAAAGAAATCATAATACAACACTAACAATCAAGATACTAAATCAAACCACCTGATAACTATGGGTTGCCTCTCATAAAGCGCCTGGTTTAAGGTCGTCAGCCGAAAAATGATTCCTCCTGGATCAAAATTCCTTTTAAGTAATCCTTGATCAATCTTCCAATCTTTTCTAGATCGAGGAATTCCTAAAATTCTCAAATTTTAATTTTTTCTATTAGCTTTTTCTTTTCATAATAATTTATATCATTGTTCCTTAAGTTTATTTCTAGTTCCAATAGTCTTCTTATGATATTTTCAATTTTCATATTAGTATCATCTTTAAAATTCATAAGAAATTGATCTCTACAAGATAGTTCAAGATCTCCCAAATTTTGGATCGGATTCTCTCTTGGTGATTCATAATTTAGATCAAATTCTACTAAATTACTCTTCTAATTTAAGTTATTCTTGAATAGCACTATAATCCAAATATGAATATTCATTATATTGTAGATCCGCCACTTCTAACATAAATTTTCATGGAATCTTCTCTAATTCATCATCCTCCAAAAAGTTCTCTCTCGATCCGACGTGTACAAATCTAAAGACTTAACTAATAGGATTGATATCAAAAATATTTTTATTATTTTTAATTTTATTTAAAATAAAGACACACACAATAATTAAACACAGGATATTATAATATTATAAATTCTAAAACTAAGTCTTACAGGTTTAACTAAAATTTTCCTAAAAGTTCTTTCCGTTACTTCCCTGGCAACGACGCTAAAAACTTGACCCGAACGAAATTACGCAAGTAAAATAGCTTATAAAAATATGACCAAACTTGACCCCAAATCTGATGAATTGGGTTATGTAAGATAATTAAAGATTAAATTTTTGATAAATATAAATCACACACTAGGTGTACTATGTAAGTATACGTATCGTTTCAAGTAATATAGGGCTTTCTTTTAAAACCCCAATATCGATCCCATAGAGAAGCGAGGTAAGAAATTCTTTAGGCTAAATCTAGTTTAATTATATACGGCTTTAATTTGGAATGTTAATTAAAATGTTTTTTCTAATAACTATTACTAAATGAAAAATTAAAATAAAAAAATAACTTATCTGAATAAATTGGTTTAGAGAATTTTGAGATGTTAAAGACTACCATTCTCTAGCAATCACCTAGATAATGTGTGGGGAAGAAATGCTTAGAATTTAATTCAGTAGTGAAAAATAGGAGCATATATATTCTTTACCCTTTGGTTAAGGTCACAAAGAACATTAGCAAGTTTTTAATGATTGGATTAGGATGTATTATTAGTAGAAAGCGATGAATTTCTAGACTCTCACTTCTAGGTTCCCCCCAAATGGTGGCCTATGGTCTGGCCTACTAGTGACCCGTCACCTCTTTTGTAAAACAAAATTGATTGAATTTAGCCTATCACACTAAAAACAAAAATCAATTCTACGCCCATTAAATATTATCTCCCTATTTATTTGCACCTCCCCTTTAAAAGAAATGTGATACATACAAGTTAAGAATTCTTAGCCCACAGTCAGATCTTAAGAATTCTCCACATTTTTTAGCAATATAAGAGTTCAATTTGTAAAGTAAATTAAGATTAGGTACAGTATCATCACATTATTTTAATAAGAGAATATCTAAGCAAATCTTAATTCTAAACATGCATATATTTTAATGCAAAATAAAAGTAAATGAAAATAATGGCCTAAGAAATACAAGAGTTGATAGAATTATGAAATAAATTAAGTGCCAACAGGGAACATATGTCATTACTATTATATTAGTTTATGCAACTATTTGTGACCTAGAAGCATCTAATAGAAATAGATTATTAAATTATAATTCCTTAAAAGTTACATTACTGCCTAACTATATTACTAATTTACCAGACAATGTGAGTGCACTCATGTTGCGAGATCACTTATAACAAATTTTAACATAACCTATTGCCACTTAAGTTATGTAAATTAAGTGAAGGAGATGTTACTCATCACATTAAAATGAAAATAATTATATCATAAAAATAATTTTCCTACACATGCCACTACTTCATATTAAAAGAAAATAGTAAATAAAATTACTAACGAAGCATGGATAAAACCTAACAGAAAACTTCGTTTAAATCAAAGAAAATCCACCAGAAAGTGTTTCCAACAATTACAAGAAAATGAAAAACACAATACTTAGCTATTTCCCATTGAAAGAAAGAAGAGAATCTCTCCACCAAAGTCTCCTGCTTATCCAAGCGCCACTAGTACATTCCTTACATAAAACTCTCAAAATCCCTCACCAAGCTCTCCAGAAATGTAGAAATCTACATCTCCTAACTCACCCCAAACTCCACACACACACACACCCCTTGGACCATATGTAAAATGAGCCCAAAATGACTCTAAAGGGACTCACCTTGGCTGCAGAATTAATCCCTATTTATTGAGCTTCGAAAATGACCAAGAGTTGCTTCAGGCATTTCTTCAAAATTCGTCCACATTCATTAAATCTTCTAGAGATTAACTGTGGCGTCTTGGCACCAGTTCTGGCGCTTAGGCGCTAGACCATTTGTGTGAAGGGTCGCATCCCATCAGTTAAGAGATGCTCCTCTTCAATTAAAAACTGCTCCAATATGTTTAGATTCATTGTGTTACTTGATGACTTGTAGGATTTCGGACAGAGGCTTCTAGAATGCTTTGGAACCACCCAAAACCATCCAATAACCGTCCATAACCGTCCCCAAAATGTTTCTGGCTGTGTCTGGCGCCTAGGCGCCTATTTCTCAGTGTCACTGGTTCTGGCGTCCAGGCACTGGTTCTGGTGCTTAGGTGCCACCCTGTGCGTAGCTTCACTGTTTTGCTCCGTTTAACTTTGTTTCAACTCCGTTTCGCCCCGTTTTAGTTGCGTTGCATTCCTAACATCTTCACCTATAAGATAAACATAAAAATAACCTTTCTTGATAGTGTAATTTTGTTCAAAAGCTTGTAAGAAATGTAAAAAAATATTAAGCATAGCAAGACAAATCAATATGTCTTTGGGTCAGAATTTTCTTCTTTACTCATTTTGGCTCCAAATTGCATTGTTTTTGCCTTATTTTCTCTAAAATCATATTTTTATAATTGAAGACAAAATTATACAAAATATCTTCCTTTAAAGTGTATATCATTAAAAATGTGCATAAAGTGAGCATAAAATCTACACTAAAAAATAGGTAATTTTTAGGTGGATCATAACCTGACCAAGTCTGTGACCTCTTCTTTGTTGAGTAACAAATTTATGAAAGTGGGTCAGGTCTGTTCCTCAGTCACGAGGTTGATTTCTTTTAGTTCATCGACTGTAGTCTTAATTTTTCTTCAAACTCTGGCGGAGCATCTTCTATTGGTTGAACTTCGAGTTCTTCTTAAATGCCTAAGCAATCTTCTTCTAGCAGACTAGTAACAACCATGTAAAATCCCAAGTCATCAACAGATCCAATCGTACCAAACCCAATACTCTCTTTTGAATTAAGTTTCTTTCCTTTTATATTCCATAATTTTTCAAACGATTGTAGCCTATCTTTTGGCATTTGCTTCGACACGTATCATTGTTGAATTAATTTTTGTATACTTGGTGAAAAGTAACCAAAAGGTAACTCTATTAATTCATTAGAATCGTTTACTTCAAAAATTACACTAGATTCAGAAGTAGAAGGAGAAGCTCGGTAAAACTTGATCAATTTAATACCACAATTATGGACTTCATTGACTTCCTTACTCTCGATCTTTTGAGGTTGAATAAGAGTTAGAGTCATGGCTAGAACATAATAGTTAATATGATCGTGAATTGATTCATATTTTCTTTTCTGTGTCATCCAGAGAGATCTCGATCTGAAGCTTCTTCTGACTTATCATCATTGTTTCTTTATATGATTCATCTTCTTTGGAGCTTCCTTCTACAATGATGATGATCACCAGCTTTGTTCATTCCACAATCTAGTGAGTTCTTCCTCGCCCACGTCCCCCGCCCCGACCTTGGATATGTGGGCTAAAAGAACCTCCACCAACTCATTGCGAAGGAGTGCTGGGAGATTTTTGAATTGGAAGAGTATGGTCTCATTCTTGTAGTCTTTCTGAATCTTTAACTTTGCTTGTCACGTACTCTTTTGAAAATACTATTTTTTACGGGGGAGCATAGTAAGCAGCGTCTTCATGCATGCCCACTTCATGAATTGAGAAAGGTTTTAAGTCTCCCTTGATGCAATGTTTTTGTCCATCTTTATAGTACTTGATGCATTGGTGAATTGATGATGGGACCATATTGTACTCATGAAGACACGACTGACCAAGCAAAGTGTTGAACGAAGTATCCGCGTCGATGACATGTAATTTTGTGATTTTTACTAAATTTATAACTTTTATTTGCAGTGTTATAGATACGAGGGCTCCTTCTAATTTATGTAAGAATCCTCTCAGCATCATCTTATCTGTGAAGAGTTCTTGTGCGCTGATATCCAAGTAAGCTAACATCTTTATAATCATTCTGTTAAGCGACACTCCAGGGTCTACTAACACTCTAAAAAGTACATACCTACCGTTGATGACAGAAATGTAGAGTGGACGATTATGGTCGGCGGTGTCAAGTAGCAAATCTTCGTCTATAAAGATTACGCCAGACTGTTCCTTCATAGTACAAACTTCATCCAAGGATGTGCTAGACAACTGAGCTAAGCAAATATCTAGATCACGTAGAGCCTTGATCTGATTTTCTATCATCTCCTTAAACAGGATCAGGGCGTCATAAATGCTTAGTTTAGCTGGGAACATCCTGAGATGTGCTCGTACATTGTAATCCACTTTGTTTGAATTTTTCACCTCATTTCAAATTCGTAATTCTTATGTTACTGGAGGCATCTCTCTTTAAGTAATTATCTATTTTCCTTTCTCTACTAAAGTTGTCCTTGGCAGTAGCACTTTGCCACTTCTTAAATGTACGTCTATTATTTCTTCTTCCTCTGAAGCCAGAGATTCTCCTACCGTTGTAGCTGGTTCTTCTGGTATCATTTCTGTATCTGAAAGATCCATGCTGATTGCAAGCAGAGTTTCATTGCACTCAAGGACTGGCTCCTCGCTGCTTGTACTGTCGTAACTGGTATTGTCGATGTTTTCTTCATTTTCACCAATGTTCTCATCGAGAACTAACACGATTTGAGGATCATTTTGGAAATTTAAATTGAGGTTAGGTAGGTTGTGATTAGTTACGTCATTATTAGTGACAGTGAGAACGTAGCCAAAATCATTTCTATTATCATTATGAGACCCCAGAGGGGCATAATGATTATCGTATAAATTCATTATTTTGAAGGTTTTCATCCACGAATCTGACACAACCAATCTAACAGTGCAAGCCATTATCCGATCCTTCATAATATTGTCCTTACTTTCACTTGTGATCTTCATGTTCCTCCTTTCTCATTGATGTGTTCTCCTTAGTGAAATCTTCATTCTAGACTGGGCTTGTGTTAGATTCTGGGTAGCATTTTTCTTTGAAGTGGACTGGATTTGATCTAGGACTCTCTTGAGCTCATCCAAAATTGTACTCCATCCACCCTTACCGGCATATGGGTCAATCAGAGAGATTGGCTTAGCTGAATTCAAATTTATAGATTCTCTTTCAGGTTCTATCAAATATTATTTCAGTATTGTTATATTCCCTTCTTTGTAATTTCTTTCGAGCCAGTCCTTAAAACTAAAGCATCCTTCTATTGTATGTCCGAGTAACCTGTGGTAGAGATAAAAGTTGGGTTGATCATTCTTGTCCATCTATTTCAACTTCTTCAGCTCAGACAATCTGAACTTGGACTTCTTCATTAGGTATTTGAACATCTTTGCTACAACATCGTCTTTGAAGGAGTAATTTCTGTGTAGCCGTTCTGACCAAAATCCCCCAAATTGGCCTAAACCCAAACCTAACCCAAATAGGCCCAAGTCCCTAAATCAAAACCCAAACAAAATTGAAAACTCTTTGTAACACTCCCATAAACATTTCCCAAAATTAATTTTACATTAAAACCAACATTAGCCCAACCTTAGCCCAAGTTAGCCCAATTTGCCCCACTTTGACCCTATCACTAAGGAAGCCCAAATTAAACCCAATTCAACTCCAAATTATTTCAAATCTATTCCAAATCACTCATGACACATCCCTAAACTAAACCCAACATTTGTAAGGCCCAATCTTTACCAAAATTTTCATCCATCAACTTAATTTAAAATCTAAAAGCCCACTTGCCTAAATCCTTTAAAAGCCCATTCTTAAACAATTCTAAAAGCCCAAAATTAACTCTAAAGCCCACATAGCATCTCTTTCCATCATCCATTTCAATTGAAGTCATCCCTAAGTTTTAAATCAATGGTTAAATCATTCTAAATTAAGCAACATGACAATCTCCTCAAAATTCAACAAAAATCCCTAAAACCTACTTCCATGAAATTTATTAAGCTTGGCCCCAAGCCAAATGGAGCCATGGAGCCATGCATGAGCCATATTCAAGCCATGAGGGGCCCTTTCCACCTCACCATGCCACTTATGGCAAGAAGAGGGGAGCCTTTCTTAAGCCTTCACTAAGCTTTTTTAACCTCATTCATGATACACTTTAACCAAAATTAGCCACCTCACCTTGGATGGGGACTTCACCACCTTCACTTTGTTGACCCAAATGATTCCTCCCAGCCCAAAGGCAAGCCTTGGGGAGGTACACCTAGCCTAAACCATGCCTTGGACAAAATCAAGCCAAAATAAGCCTTCCCCCCTTTCCACTTGAATCAAATCCTTTACACATGGCCAAAGCCAATTGCTTGCACCAAACTCAATCCCTAGACTCACTGAGTCATGATGGTGACCTAACCCTGTCGGCCGGCCGCCTGGGTAGCCGGAAAATACCATGGTCGAGAGCTCCATGTGAGTCAAACTCCCAAATTCTCCCTAGCTGAGCTGCCCCATGCCCAATGACCACTGTGGCTGTTCTTCCCTTGACCAAGGCAGCTGATCCCAAGCCTTAACTCCCCCTGGGAAGCCCTCCAGCCAGCTTTATTTAAACTTCACCCCCTCTCAGCCAAATAAGGTGATGAACGAGAGCTTAACAAAACTCTGCCAAAATTACTCCAGGACCTTCTCCTAACCCAGAGCAATTGATTCCCAGTGTCTCTTTGCCCTAATCCTCATTAACAGAGCTCAATTTCTCAGTTAAAAATCCACCCAAAAACCAGGACAACTCTGAAACCTCCACCAAAATCAAATTAAACTCAACCACACCTGCACAAGACCTAGAGAAGGAGTTCCCCAGTGAAAGCCCCCTCACCAGGCCAGCCATCCTCTCTATTGGCCAAGATTTGAAATCGGCCTTGGTCACATTCATACCTTAGCAATTCCCCATAGCTAGAGACTTCATCTGGAGCTTCCTTGGGTGCAATCGAAGGTGCCACAACTCTCTAATTGAAGCTTCACTTCTTAGAGCCAAAGTATGGACCCCTTCTTCCTCCCAAGCTTCCAGCGATTCTCTATTTTGCTTGGCTTAATTTCATTGCATATAAACTGTATGGATGTGTTCGTCTCCTCAAGAAGAATCTATAGAGCCTAAGAACACGAAAATCCATTAAGAAATGAGAGAGATCTTAGGGTTTTAGTGTGGACAGCTCATGGGACACACCAGTCGTAGACGATGACCAGACGCCTCTCGGCATACTTTTTTAGGTTTTAATTTAAATATATATATAATTTAGAAAGTAGCATTTGATTTTGAAAATAATTTGAAAATTTAGAGATATGAAATCAAACCGATCTCACATCCCAAATAGTTTATATAAACGAGCACCACACCACAAACCGTGTATCTATCCCGGAGAATAGACACACTGCTTGATGATGAGGCTCGATTAAATAAACTAGAAGATTTGTAACATCCATTTGGTCTGCAAACCAATTTTATAAGCCGACAAGTTCCCCTACTTAATATAAATTAATTAAGCAGGGTCTATATTACCTGGGTTCTTAAAGTTCCCTATAAGGGCAAGCCCCTATAGTTAATTACATCTTAAATGATGGGAATCATTTAAGAAAACTCTCGTTAATGATCAGTGGTTTTCCTCTCAAGAATTTCAAGTTTTAAAGTTTTCAAAGGATTAGATTTTGGAAATTTCAATAGAGATTAGCTCAAATTTGGAACAGTTTATTTTAAGAGTCCAAAGGAAGAGAAGTAGGAGAAGCTGAGGATCCATGAAGAATCTTGGCAACTTCTCAAACTATCCTATGGTTTGGTTTCAATTTGAGAATTTATTTAATATTGTAATCCTGCCAATTTTAATTAACTATGACTTATATTTAAATGATATAATCACACAAATAGCCTCGAAGATGTGAGGGTTTATGCCGTACCGAACGACTACCTCGGAATCCTAAGACCGGTTAGGACTTAATTTGCATAAAATGATTATGCAAGTGCCTAACAAAAAGGTTGAGGATTTATGTTGCACTAGGCAAACTACCTCGAAATCCTATGGCTTGGTTATTTAATTCTAAGAAAGGTTTAGCTGGTGTAGACTCAGGTTTTGCTGATGACGATGGTCGTGCTGCGCACTGTGCTCCAAGTTTCTTGTTTTTGTAGAGATTTAGTTTTAGAAGGTGAAAATCAGGAGAGGAGAGAAGTGTTTTGGTTTAGAAATCTTAAAGTCCAAATATTTTTAATATTTTAATTAAAACCAATCTTAAAGTTGTTTAAACAGAACCAATTAAGATCCCACGGTTCCGTCATCCCGGCACCGTTATTTTCATCGAATTCACTTAGTCCAAATGAATTTGCTAAACTAAACTGACTGAATTCCACACTTTCATTTAGACCATGTGAAATCCCGTTAGCAACACGTGGGTTACATCATCCGAGGTATTCCCGATCATTCAACGAGTCATTTTAATTTAGTTGCAATTGTAGTTTTGTTGTTCTGTTTGTGATTAAATTTTGAGTTTTTTTATATTTTGGAATGTTGTGGCTGTGAATTTTATCTTGTCATGACTTTTAATTTAGTTTTGGTTTCAGTTTTGTGGCTATCCTAAAGGTTTTAGTTTTCATTCAACAATCTTGTTTAACATGCAAGAAAAAGTAAAGTGCAGTGCAGGTAAGTAATTTGCAATAAAGTAAATTGCAAAAAAATAAAAGCGTACTTGGAGGGTCTTCTCGTCATTCCAAGCTGCACTTAAAACACATGTTAAGGCGTTTAAATATTTATAACAGGTACCTAGGTAAAGCTAAGGGAAAGTTTTTGGTTGTCTACCAAATTCCTAATCTTATTGCTAGTCATCTCCTATGACGTCTAGGTTCTTGTATTTTGTTTAAGGATGAATTTCTTCATCAAAGAACAATTAAATTCAATTGTTCTTCTAAAACATCTCATCATATTGAGAAAGTGCTTAGGACGAGTCCTAAACATCTTTTCAATACTTTCGAGATTATTTTGAGTCCATGTAAATTTAATTGCACAGATAAATTAATCATCCAGGAGTTTAGTTAAGCTTTGTCTATTGCTCAGTAAACTTGGGCATTTGATTACCTGATGAATGAAAAGACATCTCACTTAATACTCCATTTAAGAGTTATAATAATTAAAGCCTTTAGGGGCAAGTTGGCTTGTTGAGAATTTTAATCATTCTTAATTTGAAGTTTGAGTTAGTGGTTTAAAGTGATTTAGTTTAATTATGAGGTTTTAATTAATAATTTTAAGTTTGGAATAATGTTCAAATATTTTTTGGTTTAAATCTTTATACTTTAAGTGATCTTAATATTTTAAATTAATCTTTGGTGTTTCAAATTCACTTAGATTATTCATATATCTTAATGATTTGGTTTAGGTTAATTATGATATTTTAGGTTAATCTTGATTAGTTTGATTTTTTATATTCTTAATTATTAATTGTCTTAATATTTCAAATTTGTTTTACTTTTATTATTAAGTGATGTTAATTTAATATAATTTAAATTTAATTTAATTGAATTTAACTTGATTTAATTTAACTTAATTTCAATATTTTAAATTTAATTTAATTTAATTGTTAAAATGTTAATTTAATTTAATTTTAGTTTTAATTTAATTTTTAATTAATTTAATTTTATTTAATTTTAATTTAATTTAATTTAATTGTTAAACCACTTAATATTTTGAGCTTTCCTTTAATTTAAGGGTTATTTTTTTTATTTTTAATTTACTTAGTTTGGATTATCATTTTAATCTTAATTAAGAGTTATTTATTATTGAAGTGATTTATTTAGGGATTTTTTTTATTAAAGAATTAATATCCTCTCAAGTTATATCCTTATTTTTAATAATTCAAATTTTCATTAATCTTCCAAAATTTAAATTGTTTAAATAATTAAAGTTTCATTTTTGGTTTATTAAAAGTGATTAATGGGTTCCTACCCTTTTAATTTCCCAAAGTTTCAATCATCCAAGAAAGATAAAATCAAATATTTTACCCTCCATTTTAATTAAACCTAAAATTTTAATAAAGGGGTTTAAATTCTTTAATGACCTTTATGCCCTTTTAGGCTTATTTATTTCATAACTCACTAAATTGAGTTCAAATGAACATGAAATTTTTATGTCACCTCACTCACATGTCAATTAAGACATTGGAGGAGAAAATGTGATTTTTATGAATTTAATTTATTTATATAATTATTTTTAGTGAAAAATAAGGGATTTCAAGGAAAATTCAACAACATGACCAAGGAAAGGTTTCTGTCCTTAAGAAAATTAGGGGATGTTCCTACTAACTAGAGGACCACTTGGACCAATTTTTGTGATTTTTTGAATTATATTTTATTTATTATAATTATTTTGAGTTTTAGAGTGTTAATTAATTATAAAATAAAATAAAAGTTGAAAATTAAGTTTTATATTTTTCTTAAATCTCCCTAACCTCAAGGAGTTCAGAGAAAGAAATTTTATAATTTTTCTGATTTTTTTTTTATTTATTAGAATTAATTTAGTAAAAAGGTTAGAAAATTCATTTTTTAATTCAAAAATTGTTTTAAGCATTTAAAATTCAATATCTTTACTTTTAGACTTGGGAAAGATATTTGGCTTATTCCTAAGTGATTAGGAGTCAAAATATGACATTTTTATGATTTTTAATATTTTTATGATTTTTATTATTTTCTAATTGTTTAAAATATTAAAATGTGGTGGAAAATGAAGATTTTTAGAAAATTTTAATTTTTATTTTCTAGGACTCCTCTAATATCAGAGAGGCCCTAAAACCAATTTGGTGAATTTTTAAAGTGTATTTTTGGAGTTATGAATTTTTAAAGTTTAGTTTTGGTTATGTGACTTAATTAATCCATTTAGTGGGGTTAAACATCTCCAATTGATTCCAAATTTTTATGTGAGGTCCCTCTGATCCTAAAGATCAGTGGAGAATTATTTTCAAGTTCTTTTAATGAGTGGTTAACCCTAATTAATTAAAGTTCAGTTTTGAGTAATTAGGCCAATAAGGGTTATTCTTAATGAATTAACTCAAAATATAATTATCCTAGGGTCCTCTAGTCCTAAGAAACTTCCCCAAATTTTCCTAGAATTTTTGAAGCAATATGCTAATTAATGGAATTAAAATACAAAAAATAGTGACATAAATTTGAAATATACATAACTTGCCATAGTGATGGCCTCTGACCTTGCAAAATTCAGGGAATGTTCCCAAGATCAGAGCTTCAAGAGCCCTATGGTCTCATGCCATGGTGAATTGCTTATGCAAATGTAGAATCAAAATACTGAAATGAGTAAATAATTAATTAAAAATAAAATACTCATCAAAATAACTTGATTTCTTTTTCACATTATTCTCCTCTTTTCACTGAGCAAGAGGTTATTTTTAGTTTATTTTTATGATTTTTCTACACAAAGATATAGATTTTCTAAGTTCTGGGTATTTAAATAAATAGAAAAAATCTATTTATCTACTTATCCGACTCAGCGCCGCGTCAACCTACGGCGGATTGAAAGACCAAGCGGCGTGCTCCTATTTGACGCCGCCATCTGAGTCAGCCACCACACGTCCCGCTGTTCCACTTCTTCCTCTGATCCGACGCAATCTGAGCCGTTCAACCGATACACGCGCGATCGGATGGTGCCTTGTCATCGTCTATGACTGATGTGCACCCATGACCGTCCACAATAAAACCCAAAGAACTCTCTCATTTCTCAATGGATTTTCGTGTTCTTATGCTCTATGGATTTGTCTTGAGTATACGAACACATCCATACGGTTTACATGCCATGACATTAACTAAAATGAAATGGAGAATTGCTGGAAGCTCGGGAGGAAGGAATGATCCATACCTTTGCTCTGAGAAGTGTAGCTTCAATGAGAGAGTTGTGTCACCTTCGATTGCACCCAAGGAAGCTCCAGATAAAGTCTATGGCTCTGGGGAATTGTCTAGGTATGAAAGTGTTCAAAGCCGATTTCAAAGCTTGGAGGCTAGAGCAACTAGGTGGCCTAGAGAGGGGACTTTCACTGGGGAACTCCTTTTCTTGGTCTTGTGCAGGTGTGGGTGAGTTTAATTTGGATTTGGTGGGGGTTTGGGAGATGTCTTGGTTTTTGGCTTGAATTTGAACTCATAAATTGAGCTCAGCAGGGGGAAATTGGGGTTGGAATCCAATGGGGATCAAGTGCTCTATGTGTGGAGGGTAGTCTGGAGCAATTTTGACAGAGTTCCAGTAGGATTTTGTTCAGCACCTCGTTTGGCTAAGAGGTGGTGTGGTTTTTATATAGGTGGCTGGAGGGCTTCCCAGGGGATTTAATGGCTTGGATCAACTGCTCTGGTGAGGAGAAGAACAACCATGGTGGCCATTAGGCATGGGACAAGTCAGCAAGGAAGAATTAAAAAATTGGCTCACATGGGTGCTCTCGGCCTGGTGCTTTCCGGCGGCTGTGGTGGCTGGCCGGCCGAGGTCGAGTCACCCTCGAGGTCGGGGAGGTCGGGGTGGGGTTTAGTGCAGTCAATTGGCCATGGACATGTGTAAAGGAGTTGAATTGAAATGGAATGGGGGGAAGGCTATTTTGGGTCCAAATGGGCCAACCCATGGTTTTGGGTTAGGTTCACCACCCAAGGCCAGGTTTTGGCCTGAAAAGAATCACTTGGGTTAGCCAAGAGAAAATGGTGTGGTCTCCATCCATGGTGAGGTGGCTAAACTTGGTTTAGTGTGTAGGATGAATGGGGTTAAAAGTGCTTAAGGAAGGCTTAAGAAAGGGGCCCCGCTTCTTGCCATTAATGGTTTGGTGAGGTGGAAAGGGGCTCCCAAGGCTTTCATATGGCTTATGCATGGCTCCATGGCTCCATATGGCTTAGGGATGGCTTGGCTTGGTTTCATGAAAGTGGGTTTTAAGGATTTAGGATATTTAGGGGTAATTTGGCACATGGCTTAGTTTAGAAAATTTTAATGATGAATTTGAAACTTAGGGAGTGATTTAAATCAAAGGAGATGATGAGGGGAAATTTCATGTGGGCTTTCGGATAGATTTTGGGCTTTTGGATTTACTTAAGATGGGCCTTTAGAAAGGTTTAAGGAGGTGGGCTTTTAGGTTTGAAAACAAATTGGTAAATGGAAGTTTTCTAAAAGATTAGGCCAAAAAAATGTTGGGTTTAGTTTAGGGATGTATCATGGGTGATCTAGAATAGGTTTGAAATAATTTGGAGTTGAATTGGGTTTAATTTGGATTTTTTTGGTAAAGGGGCCAAAGTGGGTCAAATTAGGCTAACTTGGGCTAAGGTTGGGCTAGTGTTGAATTTGATGTAAAATTAATGTTGAGAAATGTTTATGGAGGTGCTACAAAGAGTTTTCAACTTTGGTTGGGCTTTGATTTTGGGATTTGGCCCCATTTGGGTTAGGTTTGGGTTTAGGCCAAAAATGGGGATTTTGGTTTTGGGATAGGTTTGGGTGGAGTTTAGGTTCAAATTTGGGTAAAATCTTGTTAGTGTTTTGTTTGTGGGGATATTAGGAAGGCTTAGGAAAAGATTTGGGATTAGTTGGAGTTGAATTGGGTTGGTTTGGTTTGACATTGGGTCTACTTGGGTTAAGAATGAACCAAATTGGGGGTTTTGGTAAAAGTAGGTTAAATTGACAAATTTAGCTTATGTTGTAGTTGAACAAAATGAAATTAGAAATATTTGGGATTTTTTGGAATTTTCTGGGAATTTTTGGAATTTATGGATTTTTTGGTTAAGAAGGACATTTTGGGTATTTGGAGGGTATTGAGGGGTATTTTTGGAATTTTTGGTATATTTGGCTAAGGATGATCAATTTGAATGGTGGGAAATGTTTAGGATTGGTTTTGATGAATTTTGGATAATTTAAGCAATTTTGCAAATTTTGGGTAGTTTCAAGGGCATTTGGTAGGCTTGGTGGGTGTAGGGCCCCGGAGGTCGAAAATTGAAATTTTGGAAAAATGAAGATTGATCAAGTTTGAGTAGAATGGAATCACTTTGGTTGAGCCATGAAGCCATATCAAGCTCATAAGAGCCATGAGAGGACTTATTTGAGGCATTCACTATGTTGTTCCTAACCCTCTTAGGCAAGGGCCTTAGGGTTAAGGTCCATCCATATTGATTACCTACATGAGTCAGGAAGTCAAGCTAGGTATGAATGGTTTTAGGATTTGGAATGTGTGTGAAAGCGTAATGTGTGCAGGTCAACCCTCACCAGACCAGGCCACCCAGGGTAGTCCTAAGGCCAAAGAGTCCTATAGAGAACTCATCTTTTAAACCTCCACAATTGATCTTAACCCTCCAAGTGACTTAGGGGTTTACAATCAAACTTATGGGGTTTGCAGGGAGTTAAGAGATGTTTAAATTTCTATGTGGTGGGTTCCATTTCTAGTCCTCTAAGATAGTTAAAGGGAAAGCCTAAGGCTAGATCCTAAGTACTAAGGAGAGAGAAGAGAAAAGACCTCATCAAAAATGAGGTCAACAAATGGACCCCCAATAGGTGTGGTGTGCTAGCCAAGCACACCGCGCGTATTGGCATTGACCGAAGAGATCAACAAAACCAACATAGACGTCTAAGTGACACACTTAGAACAGAGTAGAAACAAATTTCCGCTAGGGAGTATCGAGTATATCTCCAAGACTAGAGATCCCTGAACTCTCGCTGAGGAAAAGAAAAGGAGGTGAATTCCAGATCATAAGATCTAGGGAAATTTGATTTAGATTTCATTTCATTTTCTATTCCGAGTTTTTTTTAATGTGTGAGTTTAGATTTCAATTTGTTCTGAGTTTCAATTTCAGTTGAGGTTTAATTTAAAATCAATTCAAGGAAATCTGGATTTGAAATGAGAATTGGAACCTAGATTCAAACCTCGGGATTGCGAAGAGAACTGGAATTTAGATACCAGCCTCGAAGTAAGAATCAGAGTTTAAGTATCGATTGAAAAAGATAAGAATCAGAATTTAGGTACTGATCTCGAAAGTCTAAAGAGAACTGAAATTTAGGTACCAGTCTCGAAGGTTTAATGAGAACTGGAATCTGGTTCCGGCCTCGCAGGTTTAAAGAGAACTGGACTCTGGTTCTAGTCTCGAAGGTTTAAAGAGAACTGAAATCTGGTTCCAGTCTCGAAGGTTTAAAGAGAAATGGAAACTGGTTCCAATCTCAAAGGTCTAAAGAGAATTGGAAACTGGTTCCAATCTCGAAGGTCTAAAGAGAATTGGAAACTGGTTCCAATCTCAAAGGTTTAAAGAGAATTGAAAACTGGTTCCAATCTCGAAGGTTTAAAGAGAATTGGATACTATTTCCAATCTCGAAGGTTTAAAGAGAATTGGAAACTGGTTCCAATCTCGAAGGTTTAAAGAGAATTGGAAACTGGTTCCAATCTCGAAGGTTTAAAAAGAATTGGAATCTGGTTCCAATCTCGAAGGTTTAAAGGGTTGAAATTTGCTGCAGAGATTTGAGTTTAGCGGAAGATTTGGAATGAGACTTGAAAGTGTTTCATGTCTCACGAGGATCGACCAAAGTCTGATTATTTGGCGAAGGATATGAATCCATGCCATCAGAACTAAATCGAAAATTTTCGTGGTTCTATGTCAGTAGATTCAGTCGACCTTCTCAAAAGAGAGGGGGAAATATGGAGAGTCAAAAAGAGATTTGAGAATAGCCGCAGGCCGGGGATTTCAAATTCAGGAATTTGTCTTAATCGCTTGTTGTGATTTGATTTTAGCTTAATTTTCAATTTAGGATTCATATTTATTTAGAGTTTGTTTTTATTTGTAGTTTCTTTTGACATTCAGATTTTTTTTTAAAAGAGTTCTCATTTATTTTTATTTTCCCTTTTTTCTTTACTCGAAGTTCTTTTAATTTAATGGCATTTCCCAGTGAATTTGTACAAAAAGAGGTGATGGCAAAACATGACATGGTCACTTTCATTCCAATCTTGTTGAAAATACATCATAAAACTTGATCCAAAACATGATGATATTTTCTTTGAGAATTTAATATCTCATACAATCCATATAAATCCAAAACGGATTGTGTAAGATTCTTGCAAGTTTCTTCTAAAAGCATCTGCGAAAATCCATGTCTGATTAGTGAGATACATGGACAATAACATCACCTTCCAAGTCATCCTTGGCAGGAATGCCGTATGGATGTGCATTAGAGGTGTGCTATCTCCCATGTAACTCACAGCTCGTAGGGCCGGAGACTCTCTAACTCTGGATCTGGCTGGAAGTGGAAAGGCATTTTTCTGTCGTCCATCCTCCTGTAAGTAACAGAGATCCGCTCAACAGGCACTCCTGGAATGCAATGCTTTGCGATGTCCGTTCCATTCCCTTTTAACACCATGACGGAACCTACCGGTAGTGGTATCTCTACTGGCCCTCGGAATTTACCTGGGCCTGTTATCCGAAGGTTGATCCGAACATGATATTGCATTGGTTGACAAAAGATACTGTGCAGAAAGGTCTAACGAAATCATGATGGTCTATGTGTGGAGGTATGCAGTCGCCCTCCTTGTAGATGTTAATGATGCAGCTGTTGGGTATGCAATCTGCAGGCAATACCCTCCATGTTATCATCCTCTTTACCATTCTTTTAATAATATTCAGCATCGGATCCACCTCACTGCGACGGAGTATCCCTGGTGGATTTCCTTTTCTGTCTACCACGAAGTTGTAGCAACATCCGCATTGGATCGTAACTCTTCCTTTTCCTGGCATCCACCTTTGTGGTTCTGAATAAGTTTTCTCCCTCAGACGACCAGTTCGGCCCATTTTCTGAAGTTCAACAATGCAGTCTACAATTTGTTGTTGCTCGTAATCTGAGAACACATCTGTATGCAGCTCAAGGCCTTCTAAGATGTTGATCCTCTTGCCACGGATCCTTTCAAAGTATTCAAAAGTTTTCTTTTCAACATTCCACATTCTTTCCAACTCATATTCTGGAATTATCTGCAACTGGAGAGGTCTAGTAACGTACTGGGGAATGTATGGTTCAACCCCGACACGCTCTCCTGTATGTCTTGGCTCCTCGGGGGTAGTCTCTGTCGGGACATCCTCCGGGGTTGCTTTCGCAACAAGACTCTTTAAAACTGGTGAATTTATCTAGCATCGAGGCGTTGATTCTATTTCTGCTCTTCTTGGGATTTCCTTTATTTGCTCTGCTTTCCTTGGAGTTGATTTCCTCCTTTCCGGTTCCTGATGAACCAATTTCTTCGGAGGATTTGTATTGCTGGTACAACTGTCTCTTCATGTTGATCTGCTGCTAACTTGGTTAACGTTTTGCGAATGCGGCGATTCTTATTGCTCCACTGGGTAGAAGTGAGAGTAGCTCTCCTTACCCCTTGGATTTCTGCGGGCATGGCGCTAATAAGCCTGCCCTCTGCTGTAGCAACAACAGTCTCAACTTTCTTGTCCTCTCCCGTTGCATGAGAGGTGTTTATTTTTCTCTTCTTGCTGGTAGATGGTTGATTTGAGCCACCCAATTTCATCACTATATGGCTGTGGAGCTCTTCCCGATCAATCGGGGTCCAATAATTTTCTTCATATTGTAGCCCGACTGCTGTGAATTCAGAGTCAATCTCGATCACAGCTCCATCCCTCACCCTCTTTTCATCAAGTGCTAGACTCACGCCATTCTTAAAGTTCAGAACCAACCGCCCGTTCGACATTTCCCTGCGAAAAACAAGGAAATGATCAGGGGCTGTACCAAGAACAAGAACAGTAGAAAAATATATGTTTATTTAATATGTTTATTTAATGAAGAGCTTTTATTCGTTTATTTTAAATTTGAAAAGGAGTAGGAAAAGATGAAGAAAGATCAAGAGTGAGACTCGATTTGAAAGGAAGGATAAAAAAAACTTTATTATCATGATTTCACATGTTTTCTTTTTTAACATTTTTTTTAAAAGATTATCTTTATCATCCACTTTTTTTATTTATATTTTTGGGTTCGGACCCATTCATAAGTAATTACTGTGCCCGTGCTTCTAGGAATGAGGATTCATCCTTCGAAACATCAAGTTGCGTAACACTTCTTCAGATATCGTCCATTAATTGGAAACATAGGTCATTCTCCACGACAATTTACAAGCTGGTAGGAACCTCTTGAGTAAACTGTCTCGACCACGAATGGCCCTTCCCAAGTCAGTTCAAATTTACTACCTATCTTACGATATGCAAGAATAGGTCTTCTGAGAACCAAAACTAAGTCACCGACTTTGAATGTCCTGGGACGGACTAATTTATCATGGGCCTGGATCATCTTGGCTTGATACGATTCCGGATTCCATTGTCTTTGAAAGTCTTTTCCCTTCCAAGCTTTCCAACTCTTCTAGTCATAGTCTGGCATTTTCTTCTGTAGTGATCTTGTTTGCAACTGCTATTCTGAGAGATGGAAGCTGAACCTCCAAGGGTAAGACGGCCTCGGACCCGTACACTAAAGCGTAAGGTGTAGACTGAGTAGGAGTTCTGAAAGTCGTCCTGTAGGCCCATTAGGCTTCTAACAACTTCTCGTGCCAATTTCTCCTATTGTCGCCCAAAGTTTTATTTAGGATTTGGAAGAGAGTTTTATTAAAAGCCTCGGCCAAGCCGTTCGCTCTTGGGTAGTAGATTGTTGAATAGCGCCAGTCGATCCTGTGTCTTCTGACAAAATTGTTGATCTTCGTACTCTTGAACGCGGACCTGTTATCTGAGATAATTCTGCGCGGTACCCCAAAATGGTGGACGACTTGATTCTTCAAGAACTGTAGCACGTGATGTGCTTTCACTTCTCTGAGCGGTACTGCTTCTACCCATTTAGAAAAGTAATCTGTAGCTACAAGAATGAAGCGATGTCCTCTTGAAGAAGGCGGTTCTATCGGACCCACAATATTTGTGCCCCAACACTCAAATGGCCACGACGTGATTGTCGGATGTAGCATATTTGGAGGTTGATGTAGAACCACTCCATGCACTTGGCACTGGTGACAACTTTTGGCAATCTTCATGCAATCGGTCATCATTGAGGGCCAGTAGTACCCTAGTCTTTTAATCTTCATTTTCATTTTCAGACCCGACTGATGAGTGCCACAAAGTCCTGAGTGTACTTCTTTAACAATTTCACGAGCCTCAGCCTGCTCAGGCATCTTAGCCACATCTGATCAAAAGACCTTCTGTATGATGTATTATTTATTAATGCGTAAGACAAAGTTCTCTTCTTGATTTGATGGGTTATCAACTTATCGTCCGGTAGGTTTCCTGTTTGAAAGTAGTCTATTAGTGGCTGCCGCCAATCTTTTGTACTTTCTGTCACTGCTACAATTATTTCTTCTGCTTTTTCTGATTTGTGTATTGTATCCATGTCGAGCTGTGAGAGAACCTGACGTCCCTGAACTGACACTTCAACTGACTCATCCTGTAAGCAGGCAAATTCTTTTGCAAGTCGAGCTAACGCATCTGCGAGAGCATTTTCTCTCCTGGGAATCTTGTAGATTGTTACATTTGGAATCTGCTCCAACAATTTCATGGCATACTGAAAGTATTGTTCGAGTCTTGGCTTTAGAATTCTGTACTGTCCAGTGACCTGTTGAATAATCAACTGAGAATCTCTGTAGATGTTGATGTCTTCTATCCCCATCTGAATGGTTAATTCAGTCCGGTTATGAGGGCTTCGTATTCTGCTTTGTTGTTTGTTCACGATTCTGTTAGATGGTAGGAGTACCTTAACATTCCCCTCTCCGGTGTTATAAAGATTAGTCCGATTCCTATCTTACCGTGCACTATCGTTTTCAATTCTTTATCTTTCTTTGCTGAGGATGCTCCATCAAAGTACAGTTCCCAACGCTGATCATTGGGGTCTTCTAGGCTTATTATCTGCTCGTCTGGCAAATCATCGTTGAGAGGCGATTCTTCCGGTAAAGTGTGTGCTGCGAGAAAGTCTGCCAGGACTTGTCCCTTTACGACACGAAGAGGAACGAAAGTTATATCAAATTGCAATAGTATCATTGACCACCTGGCAAGTCTTCCGGAAAGTGTCGGTCGGGTCATCAAATATTGCAATGGATTAAACTTCGAAATAAGGTTGACCTTACGAGAAAGCATGTAGTGCCCGAGCTTCTGTGCGGCAAAGATCAGAGTCAAACAATGCTTCTTAACAGGAGGATACTTTACTTCCGTCGAAATCAGATGACGGCTTAAGTAGTAGAGCGCGTTTTCTTTTCCCTCATCATTGACCTGGGCTAGCAGGGCTCCGACAGAGTCGTCTAAAGCCACAGTATAAAGTATCAACGGTCTACCCGAGACTGGGGCTGCTAAACAGGAGGTGTCATTAAATACTATTTAATATCATCGAAGGCATGTTGACATTTGGAGTCCCAAGTAAACTTGGCATCCTTCTTTACCAAAGCAGAAAAAGGCTGACACCTTCCTGAAAAATTCGAGATAAAGCGTCGAAGATATGCCAACTTTCCTTGAAAGGATCGTAGTTGTTTCAAGGTTTTGGGAGGCGGCATTTCTAAGATAGCTTTAATCTTCTCCGGATCAATTTCAATTCCACAATGTCGAACAACAAATCCTAAGAATTTCCCAGAGGTGATGCCAAAGGCGCATTTCAAGGGATTCATCTTAAGGTTATATTTCTTTAATCGTTCGAAAACAATTCTCAAATCATACAAATGATCTTCTTTTAGTTTACTCTTGATGACCACATCATCCACGTAACACTCTACTTGGTTGTGAATGAGATCATCTAAAATCCTTGTCATTGCTCTTTGATAGGTTACTCCTGCGTTCTTTAATCCAAATGGCATCACTGTGTAGCAGTATACCCCGATCGACGTTCTGAAGGCTGTAAGCTTTTCATCTTCCGGTGCCATCTTTATCTGGTTGTATCCTGATGATCCATCCATGAATGAGAAGACTTCATGTGTTGAAGTAATGTCGATCATCAATTCTGGAATTGGTAGCGGGAATTCGTCCTTCGGACATGCTTTGTTTAAATCTCTGAAGTCTACGCAGATTTTGATTGGACCATTCTTCTTTCTGACTGGTACCACATTGGCTAACCATGTTGGATATTGTTCTTCACGGACAAATTTAGCGTCTATTAGCTTCTTAACTTCAGCTATAACTTGTTGTTCAATCTCTAGGCGCATTCTTCTCGAAGCTTGTCTAACTGGAACGGCGGTGTGATCCACTCCTAGCCTTTGAACTGCAACCTCTGGAGCTAATCCTGGCATTTCATCATAACTCCAAGTAAAACAGTCCTTGAACTCCATTAATAGCTTGATTATGTTTTCGGAGTCATCTTTATTGAGTAAGGAGCTAACAAAGGTCGGCCTAGGCTCTTCGCTAGTACCTAAGTTAACTTTCATTAACTCGTCTATTGTAGATTTAATTTCTTCTTCGAATTCTGGTGGAGCATCTCCGATTTGCAGATCTTCGAGATCTTCTGAAGCTTCCAAGCAGTCTTCATTAGGCTCACAAGTGACAACCAAGCAAAATCCTGTATCGTTAACTGATCCTACCGTGCCGAATCCGAGACCATGTTTTGAATTGGGAGGCCGACTGGCATTGTTCCATAATTTTTCAAAGTGTTGTGATTGACCTTTTGTCCATTGTTTAGGTAAGACACCACGTTGAATTAAATTTTGAACACAGGGAGAGTACCACTCAAAAGGCAGTTCCATTAATTCAGAAGAAGTAACATCTTCAAATTGTACATCTTTTTCAGTATTGGAAGAAGAAGCACCACGGTAAAACTTGATCGGCTTAGCACCACCACCATGCACTTCCTTGAGCACCATACCCTCGATCTTATTAGAATGGATCGGGGTCAGGGTCATAGTATGTACATAATGGTTAATCATCTCGTACATTGATTTGTATTCTTCATTCTTTTCATCTTCGAGAGAGATCTTGAACTGGGGTTTCTTTTGATTTACTGTTGATGCTTCTTTCTTCATTTCTGTCTTGAACGGGTATAGCCAACTCCTTTTGGATTTTGGAGCCACTGTTTAGACACCCCTAAACAGAGAGGTTCCGAAATCCTTTTGCCTCTTTCTGAGGTGGGGTGGACCCCCAATAGGTGTTAGCCTAGGAGCGGTCTTTTGAGTCGAGAAATCTTACGAGACTTTCTCTTCCTTTCCAATTCTGAATCGAATCCTTTACCTTTCCTTTAACCTTCTTCCTTTAATCATTTTTTGTTCCTAACAAACAAATCCTCTAGTAAACAACCTTTTAATAAGCGAACTCTTTTAAGTCACAAATACATTAAGATAAACTTAAATGTGTTCAGACTCTTTCTTTTCCTTCTTAAGTTTTGCAACAAAAGCAAGCATAATTCGGGACTGACGTTCGGAATTTACCCTGAAGAAAATGATTCCACCAAAGTTAGTTTTATCCTTCACCAATGGAATGGACTTCACCGTCTATAAGGATGAACTGCCCGATAATGGAATCATCCATTTTAGACAAGGATTTGACAATACAGATATTAAGTTCGCTGACGTCACCCTCTTCACACTAATGGACAAAGTTCCAGAAACTGAGGAACCCGTGATTGAGTTTAACTTGAAATTGACTCAAGTGTTCCCTCCTCTACGAAAAGACCCAGCTGAAAGAGACACCACTGTTCGTAGGAGGAATGTGATCTCTACCCCTACTGGTCTGGTTATCTCTACACCTGCCCCGACTCCCACCAAGCTGAAAGGGAAGGGAGTCCAAGTTTATGATAAGCGTACCACAGTGGAGGGTGCAGATTTCGCTGCAATACCGTCTGTTTTCGAGATTGGGTCCAGTTCAAAGTTTACACCCCTCACTCGAACTCAAAGGAGAAATAGGAGCAGAAAGAGTGCCAGGATCGAGAAGGCCAAGGCTGCTGAAGTTGCTTTTTTGGAAGAGATTCCTGAGGAAGAAGAAGAATTACCTGAAATTTCACCGCTGTTGGGAGGAAGTAGGTTTCACCCTCTCTCTGCTGCAGCGGACGAAGAAGATGTCTGAAGGATCGCCACTGCATTACCTCGACCTGCAAACTATAGTGACTGTAAGAAGAAGAGGGTCAAGACTACGCCGCTTACTCGACTGCAAGCCGTAGTAGAGAAAATAGCTAAGAAGGAAGGGTGCCCCGTATCAGAGATCCTAAGAAGAATGGGACGAGTGCCAGTCAAATCCCACCTCGGATCGCGAGTAAACCCCTTCACTGCCCCAGAGAGGCCAAGGAAGAAAGTGCAAGCAAGTTCGCCTGTTGTCGTATCGGGGCATCATATTAGGGAGGAAACCACCTAACGACGCACAGCCGACAGACCATCTGATCCTAGGCCTTCTACTGTGAGAAGGATGGTGTGGCGACCTATTACTGCTGAACCGATACAAGCACAGTGTTCTAGAAAGAAGAGTCTCGTTAGAAAGCCAGAATCTGAAGAAGTGCTACTGCATTAAAAGAAACTCCTGAGAAAAAAGTCCAACATTCATCACATGACAACCGTGAAACCGTTTGGAAGAGGCCACGAGAGGATGCCATAGGCAAGCTAAGAACCGACATCCGACGGTTGGCAAAGGAAACATGAGAAAAATTGGAAACTGAAGTAGATTCATCAGAGTTTATGGATGAAGATTATGCTGAGATCAACATGGTTGAGACACGAGCATCGTCAACTTCGCAAGGTGCTCCGGCAGCAGTGGAAAGAGATGAACCGGAAGTGATGGGAGCACAACTTCAAGAGAAGGATAACACAATTGCTTAAATGGCAAGGAAGATGGAAGAGATGGCGGCCGCCTTAGCCACTCTCTAGAGTCAGGTGCAACCTCAGAAAGAAACCCCCCCCGGAGATCATCCATGTTGTGGATGGAGGAAAGGAGATCACATCTGTTAACGGAGATGAACAACCGAAAAAGGATTCTGCGCAAAGCATGATTCCCGAAAAGGATATCAAAAACATGGTAGAACAACAGGTGCGAGAAGCCTTAGCACAGTCTAAGAGCACAGCTTCTATTCAGATGGGTAGAACTTACCCTGAAGAATTTGACACGGTCCAATACCTAAAAGGCTTCGTACCACCTCTGTTCAAGACTTTTGATGGAACGGGAAACCCCCGGCAGCATGTCGCACATTTTCGTGTTAGTTGCTGCAACGCCAATGGGAGCGATGCTTTACTCTTTCGACAGTTTGTCAGTAGCCTGTCAAGGATTGCCTTTGATTGGTATGCAGAACTTCTAAATGGCTCAGTTAAGAACTTTTCAGAATTGGAAAACCTCTTCGTTAAGCAGTTTTTTGGGGCTCGGTACCACATCACTATCGGTGATTTAGTGGTGGAGCAACAAAAACCGAACAAAACTTTGGTAGATTACATACTTCGATGGAGAAACATAAGCATGAAGTGTGAACCACAACTTCAGGAACAACATGCGATCGGTATTTTGCTGAAAAGTATCCATGGCCGGATAGTACTTCTCCTTAAAGGATTTACAATAAAGACTTTCGAAAAGTTGCTTAGTAAGGTCGGGAGCTTGCAAGAGGAGGCAAAGCAGCTGTGTTTTGTGGACAAGACCGATAAACAGAAACTAATGAAAGCATTTGAAAAGAAATCTGGAATCGTCGCGGCAGTAGATAAAGGCAAGCAGCCAGTTCAGATACAGCCAGAGCAACCACAGCCTAGTTATCAACCACCGCAACGGACTTACCAACAACCACCACAGGTTTATCAGCAACCTCAGCAGGGCTATCAACAGCCTTGACCGAGCCACCAGCCATGGCAGCATAGTCAACCACTACCTTGTTCGTCACGTCCCCTGGAGGAACTTCTGAACAAGGAATATCCATTCAAAATGGAAGCAGTAGCTAAGATGTTTTGCAGTTTGATGAAGACACCTGATTTTCAATTACTAGAGCCCAAAAAGCCAGAAGAAGTCAACAAGAAAGATCATCCGAACTACTGCACATACCACCAGATGATCAGACACAAGATTGAAGACTGCTTCACTTTTAAGAATTGGCTCGAAGGTAATCTCCGAAGAGGGAACATAACGATCCCGAAGGAATACATGAAGGAACCATAAAAAGGAGGTTCCATCAATGTCATTTCAATCGATCCTATTGTTCCAATAAACCCATACACGAACGATGATGGATGGAATACCGTCTGGACAATGTCCTCGAAGAAAATCATGGATCATGTCCAGAACGCTTTGGTGCGCGCTTCAACTCAGAGTCTGAAACCTACCGAGCCGGCACTATCACTTACGATTGAAGAACCGCCCCAGAAGGAGGAGAAGATCGTGGAAGAAAAGAAGACAGAGACACCAAAGGTAGACTAGGGGCTGCTTATCCTAGGATGGTTGTTTCCAATTAGGGGAAGAAATCCCTCGAACCTCTAACTCTATATGATTATTTGCTCGCCTCGGCGACATCTTATAATGATAAGAGTTTTGGTGTTGGCTTCGTTTTGACTGTTTCTAACGATTATTTAACTAACGACAACCAACCTAATCCGGATCTCGATTCCGATACGATAAACGATTCTCAAATCATACTAAACCTTGATGACCACGGCGAATGAGAAGACGCTCACAAAGATGGCTACGAAAGCTCAACAAGCAACGAATCTATTTGTGAATTCCGAGGAACTCCAATCATGATAGAATTGGAGTTATCAGATTCCGAAGCAACTTCAGAAAAGCCAGTCATTCTGATTCAAGAGTAGACACTGGGAGATTCAGCACCAGATGCAGAAGAAATAACTTAAGTTAACCTAAGAAGCGGAAAAGTTCTACCTCCAAGAATGGGTCCAAAAGATAAAGGAAAGCAGGGGGTTGCTCAGGAGGAGCCAACCCAAACAGAAGAATTACCCGTTTGGGAAGAAATCGAGGAACATGGTAAGAAAGTGGATTATAACGTGCTAGCCCATCTTAGAAAGCTACCAGCTAAACTGAGCATCTACGACGCTCTGATCCTGTCAAAGGAGATGAGGGAAACTCTGATCAAGGCCTTACTTGATCCAAAGATTTGTTTAGCTCAAATGGCTGGTAATTCCTTAGACGAGGTTTGCTCGTTAAAAGAACAGCGTGGTGTTACCTTCATAGATAATGATCTACTACTTGGAACAGCTGATCACAACCGACCGTTGTACATTTCAGTCACTATTGGAAAGTTTACGCTCTCCAGAGTGTTGGTTGATCCAGGAGCATCAATCAAGATAATCAATTTTCGTACGTTGGCATATTTGGAAATTGACGCTCTCGACCTCGAAGCAGATAAGATGTTATTTATAGGGTTCAATCAGAAGGGAGAATGAGCTCTTGGATCGATAACACTATTAATGAAGACTGGTGATTTAGCAAAGACGACCGCAAAATTCTTTATAATTGATTCTGAGACATCATTCAATACTCTACTGGGTCGGCCATGGATCCATGAAAACTGGATGGTACCGTCTTCTCTGCTCCAGTGCATAATGTATTACGAAAGAGGAGAACAGTGTATCAAAGGTGACTTGCAACCGTTCTCCGTACATGACATTGGAATTCATGAAGATGCAGCCTATTACGCACCTCCGAAGAAAACAATCTTCTCCAAAAATACCTTACCAAATGAAGCAAAAGAAGTTCAGGATGACGAAGAGCCTGAAATTCTAGTCTAACATTTACTCACCACTCCCTTACAACGAGATGGTGAAGGTTTCTCCAGAACTCGCACCCGAGGTCAAGGCCGGGGACGAGGTCGAGGAAGAGACATTGGAACAGTTGGACAGAAGAAACCGATCATCGACGTTGATTTGGAGAATAGTTCCAATGAAGAAGAAATCAAGAAAGAAGCAGCAACAATGAATCAAAAGAAACCCCAGTTCAAGTTCTCTGTCGAAGAAGAAAAGAATGAAGAATACAAATCAATGTACGAGAAGATTAACCACTATGTACATACTATGACCCTGACCCCGATCCATTCTAATAAGGTCGAGGGTATGGTGGTCAAGGAAGTGTATAGTGGTGGTGCTAAGCCGATCAAATTCTACCATGGTGCATCTTCTTCCAAAACTAAAAATGATGTACAATTTGAAGATGTTACTTCTTCTGAATTAATGGAATTGCCTTTTGAGTGGTATTCTCCCTGTATTCAGAATTTAATTCAACGTGGTGTCTTACCTAAATAATGGACAAAAGGTCGATCACAACACTTTGAAAAACTATGGAATAATGCCGGTTGGCCTCCCAATTCAAAGCACGGTCTCGGATTCTGCACAGTAGGATCAGTTGACGACTCAGAGTTTTGCTTGGTTGCACTTGCGAGCCTAATGAAGTCTGCTTAGAAACCTCAGATGATCTCGAAGATTTGCAAATTGGAGACGCTCCGCCAGAATTTGAAGAAGAAATTAAATCTACAATAGACGAGTTAATGAAAGTTAACTTAGGTACTAGCGAAGAGCCTAGGCCGACCTTTGTTAGCTCCTTACTCAATAAAGAAGACTCCGAAGAAATGATCAAGCTACTGATGGAATTCAAGGACTGTTTTGCTTGGAGTTATGATGAAATGCCAGGATTAGCTCCAGAAGTCGCAGTTCACAAGCTAGGAGTGGATTCCACTGTAGTTCTAATCAGACAAGCTCTGAGAAGAATGCGTCTAGAAATCGAACAACAGGTAATAGCTGAAGTTAAGAAGCTAATAGATGCTAAATTCGTCTGTGAAGAACAATATCCGACTTGGTTAGCCAATGTGGTACCAGTCAGAAAGAAGAATGGACAGATCAGAATCTGCGTAGATTTCAGAGATTTGAACAAGGCATGTCCAAAGGATTAATTTCTTCTACCAATTAAAGAACTGATGATCGACATCGCTTCAACACATGAAATCTTCTCTTTCATGGATGGATCATCAGGATAAAACCAGATAAAGATGGCACCAGAAGACGAAAAGCTCACAGCCTTCAGAACGCCAATCGGAATATACTGCTACACAGTGATGCCTTTCGGATTGAAGAACGCGGGAGCAACATACCAAAGAGGTATGACGAGAATTTTTGATGATCTCATTCACAACCAAGTTGAATGCTACGTGGATGATGTAGTCATCGAAAGCAAAGCGAAAGAAGATCATTTGTATGATTTGAGAATTGTTTTCGAGCGATTAAGACAATATAACCTTAAGATGAATCCCTTGAAATGCGCCTTCGGAGTCACCTCTGGGAAATTCTTAGGATTTGTTGTCCGACATCGTGGAATTGAAATCGATCCGGAAAAGATTATAGCTATCTTAGAAATGCCGCCTCCCAAAAACTTGAAACAATTACGATCCTTTCAAGGGAAGTTGGCATATCTTCGACGCTTTATTTTGAATTTGTCTGGTAGGTGTCAGCCCTTCTCGGCATTAGTTAAAAAGGACGCCAAATTCATTTGGGAAGAGAAATGCCAGCGGGCCTTCGAGTACATTAAGCAGTATTTAATGACACCTCCTGTTTTAGCAGCCCCAATCTCGGGTCGACCGTTAATACTTTATACCACGGCTTTAGACGACTCCCTTGGAGCCCTGCTAGCCCAGGTCAATGACGAGGGAAAAGAAAACGCTCTATACTACCTGAGCCGTCCTCTAATTCCGATGGAAGTAAAGTATCCCCCGATTGAGAAGCATTGTTTGGCTCTGATCTTCGCCGCTCAAAAGCTTAGGCATTACATTCTTTCTCATAAAGTCAACGTTATCTCGAAAGTTAATCCATTACAATATTTGATGAATCGCACGATGCTTTTCGGCATACTTGCTAGGTGGTCGATGATATTATTGCAATTTGATATAACTTTCATTCCTCTTCGTGTCGTAAAGGGACAAGTCCTAGCAGACTTCCTCGCAGCACACCCTTTACAGGCAGAATCGCCTCTCAACGACGACTTGCCAGATGATCAAATAATGAGCCTAGAAGACCCTGACGATCGACGTTGGGAACTGTACTTCGACGGAGCATCTTCAGCATAGAGAAATAAAGAATTGCAAATCATGGTGACCGGTAAGGCAGGAATCAGACAAATATTTATAACACCGGAGCGGGGGATGTTAAGGTACTCCTACCACTTAACAGAACCGTGTATAAACAACGAAGCAGAATACGAAGCCCTTATAACCAGATTGGAATTAACCATTCAGATGGGGATAACAGATATCAACATCTATGGGGATTTTCAGTTGATAATTCAACAGGTCGCGGGACAATACAAAATTCTAAAGCCAAGACTCGAGCAGTACTTTCAGTATGCCATGAAATTGTTGGAGCAGATTCGGAATGTAACGATCTACAAGATTCCCAGAAGAGAAAACGCTCTTGCGGATGCGTTAGCCCGCCTTGCAAAAGAATTTGCCTGCTTGCAGGATGAATCAGTTGAAGTGTCAGTTCAGGGATGTCAGGTTCTCTCACAGCTCGACATGGACACGATACACAAGTCAAGAAAAGAAGAAGAAATAAATGTGGCAGTAACAGAAAATGCAGAAGACTGGCGTCAGCCGCTAATAGACTACTAGCAAACAGGAAACCTACCGGACGATAAGTCATTAGCTCATCAGATTAAGAAAAGAACTTTGTCTTACACATTAATAAACAATACATCATACAAAAGGTCTTTCGATCAGATGTGGCTAAGGCGCCTGAGGGAGTCCGAGGCTCGTGAAATTGTTAAAGAAGTGCACTGAGGACTTTGTGGCGCTCATCATTCAAGTTCGAAGATGAAGATGAAGATTAAAAGATTAGGGTACTGCTGGCCCTCAATGATGACCGATTGCATGAAAGTTGCCAAGAGTTGTCACCAGTGCCAAGTGCATGGAGTGGTTCTACATCAACCTCCAAATGTGCTACATCCGACAATTACGTCATGGCCATTTGAATGTTGGGGCACAAATATTGTGGGACCGATAGAACCGCCTTCTTCAAGAGGACATCGCTTCATTCTTGCAAATACAGATTACTTTTCCAAATGGGCAGAAGCAGTACCGTTCAGAGAAGTGAAGGCACACCACGTGCTACAGTTCTTCAAGAATCAAGTTGTCTACCTTTTCAGGGTACCGTGCATAATCATTTCAGATAATGGGTCTGCGTTTAAGAGTACGAAGATCAACAATTTTGTCAGGAGACACGGGATCGACTAGCGCTATTCAATGATCTACTACCCAAGAGCAAACGGTTTGGCCGAAGCTTTTAATAAAACTCTCCTCCAAATATTAAAGAAAATTTTGGATGACAACAAAAGAAATTGGCACGACAAGTTGTTAGAAGCTTTATGAGCCTACAGAACAACTTTTAGAACTCCTACCCAGTCTACGCCTTACGTCTTAGTGTATGGGTCCAAGGCCATTTTACCCTTAGAGGTTCAGCTTTCGTCACTCAAAATTGCAGTTGCAAACAAGATCACTACAGAAGAAAATGCCAAATTATGACTAGAAGAATTGGAAAGCTTAGAAGGGAAACGACTTTCAGCGCAGCAAAATTTGGAACTGTATCAAGCTAAGATGTTCCAGGCCCACTATAAACTGGTCCGCCCAAGGACGTTCAAAGTCGGTGATTTGGTTCTAGTACTCAGAAGACCTATTCTTGCACACTGCAAGATAGGGGTAAATTCGAACCAACTTGGGAAGGGTCGTTCGTGGTTGAGACAGTCTACTCAGGGGGTTCCTACCAGCTTGTTAACTGTTGTGAATAACGACCTAGGCTTCCAATTAATGGATGATATTTGAAGAAATATTATGCAACTTGATGATTCAAAGGATGGACTTTAAAAGTGGAGTCTCATTCCTAGAAACACGGGCAGAGTAATCCTTCGTAACTGGGTCTGAACCCAAAATATAAGAAAAATGGATGATAAAAAAAAATCATTAACAAAAAAATGTGTTAAAAAGAAAGTATGTGAAATGATAAAATTTTGATCTTTTCCTTTAAATTAGCTCATTCCTGATCTTTCCTCAATAAAATTTTTCATTAATAAATATTTTCTTATTGTTCTTGTTCTTAGTACAGCCCCTGATCCTTTCATTGTTTTTCGCAGGGAAATGTCGAACGGGTGGTTGGTTCTAAACTTTAAGAATGGCGTGAGTCTAGCACTCGATGAAAAGAGGATGAAGGATGGAGCCGTGATTGAAATTGACTCTGATTTCACACCAACCGGGCTACAATATGAAGAAACTGATTGGACTCCGATTGATCGGGAAGAGTTCCACAGTCAGACAGTGATGAAATTGGGTGACCCAAGTCAGCCGTCTACTAGCAAGAAGAGAAAAGCAAACACCGCTCATGCAATGGGAGAAGATAAGAAAGTTAAGTCCATGGTTGCTCAACAGAGGGCAGGCTTGTCAGCGCCATGCCCACATAAATTTAAGAAGTAAGGAGAGCCACTCTCACTCCTACTCCACGAAGAAACAAGAACCAACGCATTCGCAAGATGCTGACTAAGCTGGAAGCAGGTCAGCGTGAAGAGACAGTTGCTACTGTCAGTACAAATACTTCGAAGAAATTGGTTCATCAGGAACCAGAAAGGAAGAAGTCAATTCCAAGAACAGCATAAAGGATGAAAGAAATCTTGAGGAAAATAGAAATGGAGATTGTACCACGACGCCAAGCAAATGTTCCAGTGTTGAAGTGTCTTTTTGAGAAAGCAACCCCGGAGAATGTCACGACAGAGACTATCCCCGAGGAGCCAAGACATGCAGGAGAGCGTCTTTGGGGTTGAACCGTACATCTCGCAGTATGTTACCAGACCCCGAGGACTTCAGATAATCTCGAAATACGAGCTGGAGAAATTACAGCAAGTTGAAAAGAAAACTTTTGAATACTTCGACAGAATTCGAGGCAAGAGGGTCAACATCTTGGAAGGCCTTGAGCTGCATACGGATGTGTTATCAGATTACGAACAACAGCAAATTGTGGACTGCATTATCGAGCTTCAGAAAATGGGCCGACCTGGTCTTCTGAGGAAGAAAACCTATTCAGAGCCCCGAAGATGGATGCCAGGAAAAGGAAGAGTTACTATTCAGTGCCAGTGTTGTTACAACTTCGCAGAAGACTGAAAAGGAAATTCACCAAGGATACTCCGTCACAGTGAGGTGGATCCGAGGCCAAGTATTATCAAAAGAATGGTAAAGGGAATGGTGACATGGAGGGTATTTCCTGCAGATTACATACCCAATAGCTGCATCATTAACATTTACAAGGAGGGCGACTACATACCTCCACACATAGACCATCATGACTTTGTCAGACCTTTCTGCACAGTCTCTTTTGTCAACGAGTGTAATATCATGTTCGGATCTTACCTCCGGATAGTGGGCCACAGAAAATTCCGAGGGCCGGTGGAAATACCACTACCGGTAGGTTCCGTTACAGTATTAAAAGGAAATGGAGCAGACATAGCAGAACATTGCATTCCAGGAGTGACTCTTGAACGAATCTCCGTCACTTTCAGAAGGGTGGACGATAGTAAGATGCCTTTTCATTTTCAGCCAGATCCAGAGTTAGAGTGTCTCCGGCCTTACGAGATGTGAGTTACATGGAAGATAGCACACCTCCAATGCACATCCGTACGACATTCCTGCCAAGGGTGGCTTGGAAGGTGATGTTATTGTCCATGTATCATACTATTCAGACATGGATTTTGACAAATGCTTGTGGAAGAATCAACAAGAATCTTACGCAATCCGTTTTGGATTCATGAGGATTGTATGAGATACTGAATTTTTGAGGAAAATATCATCATGTTTTGGATCAAGTTGTATGATGTATTTTCAACAGATTGGAATGAGAATGATCATGTCATGTTCTGCCTTCACCTCTTTTTCGGCAAATTGACTGGGAAACGCCATTAAGCTAAATGAACTTCGAACAAAGAACGAAAAGAGAAAGAAAATGAATAAAGAATTCCTTCTTTTTAAGAATTTGAATGTCAAAATAAACTGCATATAAACACGAACTCTAAATAGAAGGAAATGAAATCGAATCACTAAAACGAATAAAACAAATCTAAATCTCAGACTGATTTTCATTCTGAATCCTTCAATTCCAACCTTTCAATTCTCCTTCCTCTGTTAGAGGATCGACTAGTCCTATTGACACGGAGCCACGAACTTTCTTCGATTTGGTTCTGAGGGCATGGGATTGGGTCCCTCTTCATACAGATTAAATTTCCGAGGCTGGAGTCGAACTTCCAATTCTCTTCAAGGCTAGAGCCGAACTTCTAGCTCTCTTTCAAATTTTCGAGGCTGGAGTCGAACTTCCAATTCACTTCAAGGTTAGAGCCGAACTTCTAGCTCTCTTTCAAACTTTCGAGGCTGGAGCCGAACTTCGAGTTCTCTTTGAGGCCAGAGCCGAACTTCTAGCTCTCTTTCAAATTTTCGAGGCTGGAGCCAAACTTCCAGTTCTGTTCGAGGCTAGAGCCGAACTTCTAGCTCTCTTTCAAACTTTCGAGGCTGGAGACGAACTTCCAGTTCTCTTTGAGGCTAGAGCCGAACTTCTAGCTCTCTTTAAAATTTCTGAGGCTGGAGCCGAACTTCCAGTTCTCTTTGAGGCTAGAGCCGAACTTCTAGCTCACTTTCATATTTTTAAGGCTGGAGCTAAACTTCCAGTTCTCTTCGAGGCTAGAGCCGAACTTCTAGCTCTCTTTCATTTTCTGAGTTTGGAGCCTAAATTCCAACTCTCTTCTTTGAGGCTAGAGCCAAACTTTAACTCTCTTTCAACTTCTGAGGTTGGAGCCTAAATTCCAACTCTCTTCTTCGAGACTAGAGCTTAAATTCTAGTCCTCTTTCAATTTCTCGAGGTGGAGCCTAAATTCCAACTCTCTTTCAAATTCTGAAGCTAGAGCCTAAATTCTAGTTCTCTTTCAAATTCTCGAGGTTGGAGCCTAATTTCCAACTCTCCTTCAATCTTGAGGCTGGAGCCTAAACTCCAGTCCTCTTTTCATGTTGAGGTTGGGACCTAGGTTCCAATTCTCATTCCAAATCCAGAATTTCCACAGAATCAATCTCAAATCAAATTTAAATCAAAACTCTGTTCAAATCAAAATTCAAACACAAAATTAAAACTTGAAATAAAAATATGAAATGAATCTAAAATCGAATCTCTCTAGGTCTTCTGATCTAGAATTTACCTCCTTTTCTCTTCCCCAGTGAGAGTTCTGGAATCTTCAGTCTTGAAGGTTTACCTGTTACTCCCCAGCGAAAAAATTTTCTGTACTTCGTTCTAAGTGTGTCACTTAGACGTCTGTGTTGGTTCTGTTGATCTTTTTTGGTCAACGCCAATACGCGTGGTGTGCTTGGTTAGCACACCCCACCTATTGGGGTCCATTTGTTGACCTCATTTTTGATGAGGTCTTTTCTCTTCTCTTTCCTTAGTACTTAGGATCTAGCCATAGGGCTTCTCCTTGACTATCTTAGAGGACTAGAAATGGGACCCATCACTTAGAAATTCAAACACTTCTTGACTCCCTTCAAACCCCACAAGTTTGATTGTAAACCCCTAAGCCACTTGGAGGGTTAAAATCAAATGTGGAGGTTTAAAGGAAGAGTTTCCTATAAGACTCTTTGGCCTTAGGATTACCCTGGGTGGCCTGGTCCTGGTGAGGGTAAGCTTGCACACACCACACTCCCACTTACACATTCCAAACCCTAAAACTACCTTTAACCAATTTGACTCCCTAACTCATGTAGGTAACTCATATGGGTGGACCTTAAACCCTAAAGCCCCTGGCTAAGAGGGTTAGGAACAACATATTGAGTGCCTAAAATGAGTCTTCTCATGGCTTTTGTGAGCTTAATATGGCTTCATGGCTCAACCAAAATGATTTAATTTCACTCACACTTGATCAATCTTCACTTTTCCAAAATTTCAATTTTTGACCCCCGGGACCCTAAACCCACCAAACCTACCAAATACCCTTGAAATAACCCAAAATTTGTAAAATTGCCTAAATTACCCAAAATTCCTCAAAATCAGTCCTAAACATTTCCCCCCACTCAAATTAATCATCCATGACCAAATATGCCAAAATTTCCAAAAATACCCCTCAATACCCTCCAAATACCCAAAATACCCTTTTAACCCAAAAATTCCAAAAATTCTGAAAATTCCTAGAAAATTCTAGAAAATCCCAAATATTCCCAATTTCATTTTATTCAACTACACCATAAGCCAATTTTTTCTATTTAACCCACTTGTACCAAAACCCCCAATTTGACCTATTTTTAACCTAAATGGACACAATATCCCACCAAACCACTCCAATTGACCTCAATTTTGATTCAATTCAATTATAAACTTCAATTCAATATCCCCAATACCAACTTAGACCAAATCTAAGCCCAATTTGATGAACATTTGGATCCAATTCCAATTTGAAGCTTAAAGCCCAATTTTGGCCCATGACCTAAACCTACCCCAAACCAACCCGACTCAACCCCAATTCGCCGCAAATCTTTTCTAAAACCTTCCTAACATCCCAAAAAACAAAAAACTAACTTGATTTGCCCAAAATTTGAACCCAAACTCCACTGAAATACTAACCCAAAACCAAAATCCCCAAATTGACCTAAACCCAAACCTAACCCAAATAGGCCCAAATCCCTAAATCAAAACCCAACCAAAATTGAAAACTTTTTGTAACACTCCCATAAACATTTCCCAAAATTAATTTTACATTAAAACCAAAATTAGCCCAAGTTAGCCCAATTTGCCCCACTTTGACCCTATCACTAAGGAAGCCCAAATTAAACCCAATTCAACTCCAAATTATTTCAAATCTATTCCAATTCACTCATGACACATCCCTAAACAAAACCCAACATTTGTAAGGCCCAATATTTACCAAAATTTTCATCCATCAACTTGATTTAAAATCTAAAAGCCCACTTGCTTAAAGCCTTTAAAAGCCCATTCCTAAACAATTCCAAAAGCCCAAAATTGACCCTAAAGCCCACATAACATCTCTTTCCATCATCCATTTCAATTGAAGCCATCCCTAAGTTTTAAATCAATGGGTAATCATTCTAAATTAAGCCTAATGACAATCTCCTCAAAATTCATCAAAAAACCCTAAAACCTACTTCCATGAAATTGACTAAGCTTGGCCCCAAGCCAAATGGAGCCATGCATTAGCCATATGCAAGCCATGAGGAGCCCTTTCCACCTCACCATGCCACTTATGGCAAGAAGAGGGGAGGCTTTCTTAAGCGTTCACTAAGCTTTTTTAACCCCATTCATGATAACTTTAACCAAAATTAGCCACCTCACCCAAATGATTCCTCCCAGCCCAAAGTCAAGCCTTGGGGAGGTACACCTTGCCTAAACCATGCCATGGACACATTCAAGCCAAAATAAGCCTTCCCCCTTTCCACTTAAATCAAATCCTTTACACATGGTCAAAGTCAATTGCTTGCACCAAACTCAATTCCTGGACTCACTGAGTCATGATGGTGACCTGACCCTGCCGGCCAGCCGCCTGGGTCACCGGAAAGCGCCATGCTCGAGAGCTCCATGTGAGCCAAACTCCCAAATTCTCCTTGGCTGAGTTGTCCCATGCCCAATGGCCACTGTAGCTATTCTTCCCTTGACCAAGGCAGCTGATCCCAAGCCCTAACTCCCACAGGAAGCCCTCCGGCCCGACTCTATTTAAACTCCACCCCCTCTCGGCCAAATAAGGTGATGAACCAGAGCTTAACAAAACTCTACCAAAATTACACCAGGACCTTCTCCTAACCCAGAGCAATTGATTCCCAAGTCTCTTTGCCCTAATCCCAATTAAGAGAGCTCAATTTCTCAGTAAAAAATCCACCCAAAAACCAGGACAACTCTGAAACCTCCACAAAAATCAAATTAAACTCACCCACACCTGCACAAGACCTATAGAAGGAGTTCCCCAGTGAAAGCCCCCTCACCAGGCCAGCCATCCTCTCTATCGGCTAAGCTTTGAAATCCGCCTTGGTCACTTTCATACCTAGGCAATTCCCCAGAGCTAGAGACTTCATCTGGAGCTTCCTTGGGTGCAATCGAAGGTGCCACGACTCTCGATTGAAGCTTCACTTCTCGAGTCGAGGTATGGACCCCTTCTTCCTCCCGATCTTCCAGCGATTCTCTATTTTGCTTGGCTTAATTTCATAGCAAATAAACCGCATGGATGTGTTTGTCTCCTTAAGACGAATCCATAGAGCCTAAGAAAAAGAAAATCCGTTGAGAATGAGAGAGATCTTAGGGTTTTAGTGTGGACGGCTCACGGAACACACCAGTCGTCGACGATGACCAGATGCCGTCTGATCGCGCGTGTATCGAATGGACGGTCCAGATTGCACCGGATCGAATGATGGAGCGAGACCGCGGGCCGCGTGACATTCGAGTTAGATGGCAGCGTCGAATGGGAGAGCGCCGCGTGGGCTTTCGGATCCGCCGAGGTTGAGTCAGCGTCGTGCTGGATAAGTGGATAAATAGGCTATTTTCTATTTATTTAAATACCCAAAAATTGAAAAATCCATAACTTTGCATAGACAAATCATAAAAATAAACTAAAAATACCCACTTGCTCAGTGAATAGAGGAAAATAATGTGGAAAAAGAATTGAGTTAATTTGATGAGTATTTCATTTTTAATTAATTATTTTCTCATTTCAATGTTATAATTCTCTATTTGCATAGATAATTCACCATGGCATGAGACCATAGAGCTTTTGTTGCCTCTAATCATGGGAACATTTCCTGAATTTTCCATGGTCAGAGAACACCTCTAGGGCAAGTTATTGATTTTCCAAATTTTTGTGCTTGTTTTGATATTTTAATTCCAGTAATTAGCATATTGCTTAGAAAATTTTAGAAAAATTTAGAGAAGTATATTAGGACCAGAGGACCCTAGGAAAATTATGTTTTGAGTTAATTCATTAAGAATAATCCTAATTAGCTTAAATACTCAAAATTAAATTTTAATTAATTAGGATTAACCACACATTAAATAACTTGAAAACAATTCTCTACTAGTCTTTAGGATTAGAGGGACCTCACATAAAAATTTGAGATCAATTGGAGGTGATTAGCCCCACTAAATGGGCTAATTAAGTTGAATGACCAAAATTAAACTTTAAAAATTCATAACTCAAAAAATACATTTCAAAAATTCACCAAAATTTTTTTGGGGCTTCTCTGATGTTAGGGAAGTCTAGGAAAATTAAAATTAAAATTTTCTAAAAATCTTCATTTTTAATCATATTTTAATATTTTAATAATTAAAAAAATAATAAAAATCATAAAAATATTAAAAATCATAAAAATGTCATATTTTGATTTCTAATCACTTAGGAACAAACCAAATATTTTTCTCAAGTCTCTAGGTTAAGATATTGAATTTTAAAGGCTTAAAACAATTTTTAATATTAAAAAATGAATTTCCTTACATTTTTCACTAAATTAATTCTAATAAATCAAAGAAAAATCAGAAAAATATAAAATTTGTTCCTTTGAACTCCTTGATGTCATAGAGATTTATGAAAAATATAAAATCCATTTTTCAACTTTAATTTTATTTTATAATTAATTAACACTCCAAAATTTAAAATAATTATAATAAATAAAATATAATTTGAATAATCACCAAAATTAGTCCAAGTGGTCCTCTAGTCAATAGGAACATCCTATAGTTTTCTTAAGGACAGAAAAATTGTCTTAGTCATGTTGTTGAATTTCCATTGAAAATCCCTTTTTTTCATTAAGATAATTATATAAATTAAATTAAATTCAGGAAAATCACATTTTCTCCTCTAATGTCTTAATTGACATGTGAGTGAAGTGGCATAAAATTTTAAGTTCATTTGAGCTCAATTTGATGAGTTATGAAATAATTATGCTTAAAAGGGCATAATAGTAATTAAGAATTTTAACCCCTAATTAAAACTTTAGGTTTAATCAAAATGGAGGGTAAAATATTTGATCTTAATTTTCTCTTAGATGATTGAATTTTTGGGAAATTAAAGGGTAGGAACCCATTAATCATTTCTAAAAATCAAAAAGAAAAATGAAACCATAATTAATTAAATAATTTAAATTTTGGAAGATCAATTGAAATTTGAATTATTAAAATGGGGAGTATAACTTAGGGAGACTATAACCCTTTAATTTAAGATCCCTAAATAAATCACTTTAATAATATTCAACTCTGAATCAATCTCAGAAATGATAATTGAAATTAATAATTAAATAATTAAAAGGAAAATAAACCTTAATTAAATTAAAAGCTTAGAAAATTAAGTAATTTAACAATCAAATTGAAATAAATTTAAAACATTAAAATTAATTTGAAATTACTTAAAAAAACAAATTTAAAACAAACTTGAAACATCAAAATCAACCTCAAAAATAATTCATAATTAAAAATAAAACCAATTAAAAATTAACCTAAAATATTTCAATTAAACTAAAATTAAATAATTAAAATCTAAATCGAATAATGTAAACACCTCTTTCAACCCAGATTAATCTAATACAGTGAGATCATTTAAAATGTAAAGATTTAATTAAATTAAAACAACTCGAACACTATTCCAAACTTAAAATTATTAAAATTTCATAACTAAATTAAACCACTTTAAATCATCAATCCCAATTTTAAATCATTAAAATCTTTAATAAACTAATTTGCCCTTAAAGGCTTTCGTTATCATAACTCTTAAATGGAGCCTTAAGTGAAATGTCACTCCACTCATAGGATAATCAAACATCCTAAATCACTGAGCAAGATGCAAAATTTAACTAAACTCTTGGATGATTAATTCACGAGTACAATAAAATTCATTTGGACTCAAAATAATCTCAAAAATATTGAAAAAATGTTCAGGAATCATCCTAAACACTTTCTCAATATGATGAAATGTTTTAGAAGAACAATTGAACTTAATTGTTCTTTGATGAAGAAAATCATCGTTAACAAAACACAAAAGAACCTAGACGTCATAGGGATTGACTAGCAATAGGATTAGGACTTTGGTAGACAACCAAAACCTTCCCTTAGCTTTACCTAGGTGTTTTCTTGCAAATATACAAATGCCTTAACATGTGTTTTAAGTGTAGCTTGGAATGACTGGAAGGCCCTCCAAGTACGCTTTTATTTTATTGCAATTTACTTACCTGCACTGTACTTTACTTTTCTTGCATGTTAAACAAGATTGACACCACATGAAAAGCTGAAACCTTTAGGATAGCCACAAAGCTGAAACCCAAAACTAAATTAAAAGTCACAACAAGATAAAATTCACCGCCACAACATTTCAAAATATAAAACAACTCAAAATTTAATCACAAAAACAAAACAAAACTACAACTATAACTAAATTAAAACGTCTTGTTGGATTATCGGGAATACCTCGGATGATGTAACCTACGTGTTGCTAATGAGATTTCCCACGGTCTAAATGAAAGTGTGGAACTCATTCAGTTGAGTTTAGCAAATTCATCTGGACTAAGTGAATCCGATAAAAATAACTGTGCCGGAATAATTGAACCGTAGGATCTTAACCGGTGTTGTTATAATCAACTTTAAGATTCCCCTAATAAAACATTAAAGACATTTGGACTTTAAGACTTTTCTAAACTAAAACACTTCTTTCATCTCCTGATTTTCACTTTCTAAAACTAAACCTCTGCAACAACAAGGAGCTTGGATCATAGTGGGCAGCACGGCCATCGTCGTTAGCAAAACTAGAATCTACATCAGCAAAACTTTTCTTAGTTTAAATAACAAGCCATAAGATTTCGTGGTAGTTTGCCTAGTGCAACATAAATCCTCAATTTTTCGTTAGGCATTTGCATAATCATGTTATGCAAATTAAGCCCTAACCGGTCTTAGGACTCCGAGGTAGTCGTTCGATACGGCACAAACCCTCACATCTTCCAGGCTATCCGTATGATCATATCATACAAATATAAGTCCTAATTAATTAAAATTGGCAGGATTGAAACTTTAAACAAACTTTCAAATTGAAACGAAAACATAGGATAGTTTGGGAAGTTGCCAAGATTCTTCTTGGATCCTCAACTTCTCCTATCTCTCTTCCATTGGACTCTTAAAATAAATTATTCCGAATTTGAGCTAATCCCTTTTAAAATTTCCAAAATCCAATCCTTTGAAAACCTTAAACTTTGAAATCCTTGAGAGAAAAGCCACTGAGCATTATCGAGAGTTTTCTTAAATAATTACGGTCATTTAAGATGTAATTAACTATAGGGGCTTGCCCTTATAGAATACTTTAAGAACCCAGGTAATATAAACCCTGCTTAATTTCTTTATATTAAGCAGGGGAACTTGTCGGCTTATAAAATTTGTTCACAGACCAAACAGATGTCACAAATCTTCTAGTTTATTTAATTGAGCCCCATCATCAAGCAGTGTGTTTATTCTTCAGGATAGATACACAGTTTGTGGTGTGGTGCTCGTTTATATAAACTATTTGAGACGTGAGATCGGTTTGATTTCATATCTTAAAATTTTCAAACTTAAAATTATTTTTAAAAAATCAAATGCTTCTTTCTAAATTTATATCTATATCTAAATTAAATTTAAAATCTAAAATTTGCCGATAATTTCTGTTAGGCAGCCCCTTTTCAAAATACAACACACAACCTAAAAATATGCCGACAATAGTGGGCAAGTCACAAGAGAAAGTTAGGGTAGGGGTTGACATATTGACTATCGAAGAAAAATAATTCCAGAAAATAGCGAAGGCTTAAAACCCTTTAATCATAGGGCGAACACTACGAAAAGGAAAGTTGTTTTGTGAACTGGGCACAATATCATTCCATCTTAATATTTTATGGTTTTTATCTTGCTTTTAGATATTTTTGTTAAAAGGAGTCTTAAGATTTTAAGATGGAATGGGCAAATCTGTCGATTGCAGGTTTGAACTTGGGAGGTATAAAAAGGTGGTGAAGTATGGGACCCCTTCAGGGATCCCCTTTACGACTCACATTGCCCTGGTAAAACCTATTCACCAACACACCTATCTCTGGTCCGACCCCACATAAATCAAGAAGAAACCTAAAGAACCCAGAACCCCAATTTTAAGGATGGTTAAACATATAGTCCTCAATTCAAGAAAAATTGATCATACCTCCCCAAAAAGGATATGGGTGAAGTATCTCAATAGAAAAATGATAATATAGTTCATAAGGGACATGAACGCATTACCGATGTATGAATATAACATTTCCTGATCGCAATGAAGATAGAAACTACTCCTCAGCAGAGTCACTAAAAAAGTGTCAGATGTTAAAGGTGTCATGTAACTTTATGGAAAATATAAAATGTAGTTTTATAAAATATGGTTTTGTTTTAATTTAATATATAGGTGTATATTAAATTTTTTAAAATAATATTTTAAATTTTGAAAAATGAGAGTGGATAAATTTCATTCATTTATTGGGTTAAATAAGCGAGCACAATATCGTAAGCAACACTTCTATCCCGAGTAATAGACACACTTCTTGATGATATAAATTAATCAAATAAACTACAGAATCGATGACCTTTGTTTGGTCTGTGAACCATTTAATTTTAACCGATAAATTCCCCTATATAATATGAGAGAATTAGATAGGGCTTATATTACTCTGGGGTCTTTAAGTTTCCTATACGGGCAATCCCTTATAATTAATTACATCATAGATAACCAAAGTTACCTAAGAAAACACTTGATATAATTCAGGAGGTTTTGTATCCCTGACTTCCAAAAGATAAGGTTCTTCAAGACAATGTGGTAGTAAGAAAATTCAATAAATGAATGGCTCAAATTTTTGGAACATTTATCATTGGAGTCCAAAGGAAGAAAAAGCTGGGGAAAGTCATAGCTCCAAGGATGATCTTGGTGTTCTCCCAAACTATCCTATCATTTGGCTTCAATTTGAGATGTTATTTAGTGTTTCATCGTGCTAATTTTATTTAATTAGTACTTACACTCACTTGATATCGATCATGTGAATAGCCTGACAGATAGGAGGATTTATGTCATACTCGATGACAACCTCGAAACCTAAGACGAGCTAGGGCTTAAATTGCATGGAGTGCAAAGGCCTAAAATGATAAAGTAAGGGTTTATGCCACACTAAGTAGGATACCTTGAAATCCTATGGCTTGTTGTTTAATTCTAAGAAATTTTGCTATTGAAGATGGTTGTGCTACCCATTGTGCATGGTCCAAGCTCCTCGTCTTAGTAGGTTCAGCTTAAAGAAGTACCAATTGTAAAGAAAAGGGAAGTATCATGTTTTTGAAATATTCAAATTGTTGTGCCTTAATGTCTTATTTTATGGGAAAATTAAAGTTGATTATAGAGACACCAGTTAGGATCCCACGGTTCCCTCATTCCGGCACCAATATTTTCTTCTGATTAACTTATTTTAGATGAATTTACTAAACTCAACTTAATAAATTCCATTCTTTTATTTAGACCGTGAGAAATCCTGTTAGCAGCTGTAGGCTGCATCCTCCGAGGTATTTCCGATCATCCAATAAAGATGTTTTAATTTAGTTGCAATTGTGATTTTTTTTTTGTTTGTGATTAAATTTTGAGTTGTTTTATATTTTTATTGTTGTGGCCGTGTATTTTATCTCGTTTTGATTTTATTTTAATTTTTGTTTGGGTTTTGAGGCTATCCTAAAAGTTTTAGTTTTTATGCAGGGTGACATTGTTGCTTAACATGCAAGCTCGTAAGTAAGAAAAGTAAAGTAAAGGAAGTACTGAAAAGAAGGTATTATAAACTTGTAAAAATGTACCTGGCGAGTCTTCTCGTTCCTTCACCTGAAACTTTAGTTTCTTTTGCAATAAAAATTTATAATTTTCAAGAATTAAAAGCTTATAGTTAGGTTTGTTATAGACCTAGAAAACCCTATGTCATAACATGGTGGGTCCTATTAATCCAATTAATAGATCTCTTCATTTAATAAATATGTTTGGTTCCGTTGTCCTGCAAGGCGTCCAGATGATTTGTGAGAAGGGCCTAGAAAATAACTAGAAATTTTACAATCCTTCTGAGCTTCCTTGAGTTCATTTTGGACTTATCATACTTATTAAATGACTCATCCGTTTTATACCCTTACACATAGTGAACTGATGTTTTAATTACTCCAAAAAGGTGGGGTAAATATCACTCACTTAGGAATTATGCATGTGGGGCATTTAGAAATAATTTAATTTATGAGAAAATTTAATCAATTTTGATGGGCTTGTAGTGTTTTAAAAGTGTTTAAGATTAATTGTGTTTTCTTTTCTAACTCTTATCAATCAAATTTGATTAATCTTAGCCTCACTACCAAGCCCTTAAGGTTTTAGTTAGTATATTTTGTGATCTTAGAAATGTTAAGTTATATAATTATGATTCTTATTAAATTAATGAATTATCATTTAAGAATCACAAAAAAGGGGAATTTAATTAGTGAATTATCAACTTCCAAAAATCAACCCCTAATTTTAAAGGTCAATTAATTTAATTTTCATCTAAACTATAATGATTAATAAAATTATAAGCTTATCCTTTTAATATGACAAAAATGTGACGAGTTTCTACCATTTATCCCTTTATATTTCAATCATTCAAACATAATAATTAAGATCATCCATTACCCATTTCCAACCTTAATAAAGCCTAAATATTGATTAAGACTGAATTCTTTAAAATTTCCCTTTTGGCCTTAAAGGCCTTTTCACTTCATAATTCATTAAATTTAACTCAAATGACTTTGAAATTTTCATATTACTCCAATTATGGGTCAATTAAAATATTAAAGGAGAAAATGTGATTTTTTTAAGTTTAATTTAATTTATATAATTATTTTAATGTAAAATAGGATTTTCAAGGGGAGCATCATGAGAAGTTTGGAATCTAAATTGAGGGTAAATTGTTTGACATTGGGTCCAATTTGGGTGAAATGGGTTACTTAGCCAAAATTGGGGATTTTGAGTTTAAGTTGAAATTGGATCCAAATGTGGCTCAAATTGTGTTTGAATTTGGTTTAGATTTTGGCTAGGGATGTTCAATTTTGGTTTGGAATTGAAATTGGGGAGAATTTAAGTCAATTTGGTTGACATTTTGGGTGATATGGGCATTTTGGGCCTTAAAGGGTAATTTGAGGCTTTTGATTAAATTTGGGTCAAATTGGTCAAATTGGGTCAAATAAAGTGGTTTACATTGAAATTTGGAAGATTTGGAGGGTTTTGGAAATTTTTGCAAATTTTTGGGAATTTTTGGAATTCAGGCTATTCTTGGGGTATTTTTGTGGTATTTTTGGGGTATTTAGAAAAATTTGGTCAAATAGGTCAAATTGGGTCAATGTGATGGTTCCAAACAAATATTGGGAATTTTTGGAGAGGTTTGTGAATTTTTGAGATTTTTTGGGATTTTGGGCAAAATTAAGATTTTGGAGGTAATTTGGTTATTTGGTAGAGTTTAGGGCTAATGTGTCAAAAACTAGAAATTTTTTAAAATTTGGGGTTGGGTGAGATTGATAACCCAATTGAGCAATGGACTAAGGGAACATCCCATTTGGATCCTCCATGTGTTGGTACTAGTCAAATCCTAGCTTGGGGCTAAGAGCTCTGGGAAAACCACCCACATGAGTTTTCAATGGAGTAGGGGATCAAGTGTGGAAAAGTTTTGTGTGTTTAGGATTATGAGGTAGTATGTGAGAGTGTGATGTGCAAGTGTGTGTGTGAGCCTCCCCTAGACCACCTAGGGTAAGTTCTAAGGCTTGACCATCCTAAAGGGAACTTCTTTTTGAGCTTCGTAATGCTTGGTCTCACCCTCCTAAGTACTTAGAGGTTAGACTTTAAGCATTTGAAAACTTCAAGTGAAGCAAAGAAGTGCCTTGAATTTCTATTGGGTAAGGTTTCCATTTCTAGTCTTCTAAGAAAGTCACCAAGAGACTCCTATGGCTAGACCCTATGATATTCTAAGAAAAAATTAGACCTCAACCAAAAGTGAGGTCAGCAGATCTGCCCCAATGAACGCTAAGTTTGTCATTTTTGCGTCCATCAGGATTGTCACCCTAGCACTAGAGAAAGTTGTTACACCTACCTCCTTCAGATTTACTGTTACCACACCTACAATATCATATGTAAAGGGAAAAGAGATTTTTTTTTGAGAATATTTCATCGATGTGTTTTGTATCCCACAGTCTATGTTTGAGATTGGTTTCGATTCCAAGGATGTCCCATTAACTAAATCACATAAGAGGAACCACGACCATAGAATTTTGAGGGACACCAGTGCCCAAAGCATGAAGTTAGCTACTATTTAGGATTTTCCTCAGCCAAAAGTACTCGAAGTACTATTGACCTCATTTTTGAGGTCTTTCTTTTCCGTCTCCTTAGAGCCTAGGATCTAGCCTTAGGATTTTTCCTATTTTGGACTCTCTTAGAGGACTAGACTGGAACCCACCATATTTAGAAATTCAGGCCATCTCCTCGCTCCTTGAAATTTCATATGAACGGTTCTAAATCCTCGACATCTAGTTGAGTTGATTAAAAGCTGACGTATTGAAACTCTTGTTGAGTTCTTATAGGGATTTGAGAGCCATAGGCGGATCCCACTGCGCGCGATGTTTGACTTTTTACCACGAGCAATATGTTTGACTAAGGTTCTCGCTTAGGCGAAGACCGGCCATTAATTTGCTCGTTAATGGCTCCGGTCGGGTCAAAATAATTTCATTTTACCACATAACGCAAATTTGATTTAAATTGATACGACCGTCGGCGAACTTGTCCGGACGGCCCCAGATGACGAAACGGACCCCGCTGATGCGTCCGGAACGTCGATTTTAGCCGGGAAGGATATATATTCTGATAGGATTTTGAGTCGGCTCAAATTGTGCGTAAATCGACGAATTTAAATAAAATAATAATAATAATAAATGTTTTTTTATATACTAAAATATATTTCTAAAATCTCACGCCCTAATCTGACGGGCACTATTCATTTCCCTCTTCTCTCGCGCATGCAGCTTTCCCTTCCCGTGCCCTAACGGAACCTCGGCATTCTCTTCTTCGGTGGCGGCTGGATTCGAGAAATTTCTTGCCGGTTTCTCCAGTCACTCCCTTTCTCTCCGGCTATCACCGATATTCCTTCTAGTTATAACTTGCGGTCGTATCTCCTAACCGTTTCTCCCACTCAAACGAGTCGGGTAACCTTCCTTCTTGCCGATCTTGGCCGTTTTGTCTCTCACCGCCGGTAAGTCTTGCCCCTTTGTTCGTCTATAAATACCCCGATGGAAAGAGTTTGGCGACGATTTTTTTTCTCGTGTGCAACCTGAGGAAATTCTATTTTACTGATCTCAAATTCTCTTTTAGGTCCTTTTGCAAGTAAGCCTTCTTCTTCTTTCTTCTTCGTTTTCTTCTTCCTTCTTCAGTCATTTAATAAGATATTCTCGTATGTTTTACGACAAGCAATGGCAACCTTCAGTCATGAGTTGATAAAACTTATAGTTGTTTTCATAATACTTTCCTATACTTTTAATGGATAAAGATTGAATGACCATTTGCAAGGATTTAGAGGTGATAGACCTTATCCTTTCTACTAATTTAATTATACAAAATTTCTTTCTTCTTTTGATTGCAAGAAGGTAATCGGGGCTCTCGTATTTCTCCGATATCACGATGGATTATTTATGAACTCTGCATCGTTTTCATTCTTTAAAATCCGATTATATAAAGTTCTGGAAATAAGGAAAGATAGGGATTTAAAAAGTTTATTGCAGCAGTATTTCGATTTGCTTCTGGTTTCAAACTGATTTGTAGTTTGAGATGCGAAATATGTGAATAATGTCTCAGAATATTTGAGACATATCATATTTGAAATAGAGTTATTAATTCAGATTGCTGGTTCGTTACCTTTGTTAAGGTCAACGTTTCTTTCGATTCTTGAGTATTTGTAGGTATTAGATCTTCTCCTTTTATTCCTACTTTAACTGTAAAGAACTTCTTCCTTCTTTGATTACAAGTGAATTTTATTTTTCTATTCACTTGCTGAATTTGCAATACATTGCAATTGGGTAAGCAAAACTTTCTATATCTATTCGGGGATTATAGTGGTTCGTTTATAAAACTGCACTATTTTAACCATTTAAATTTCAGTTACCCGAATTCTTGGTCTAAGGGAGAAAGTATTCAATTAAGAAGCTTACTGCAGCAGTGATCTGATGGTTTTGATATGATTCATAGTTTGAAATAGGGAGTATATGAGCATTGTCCCTTCGAATAATTGGGGTGATTAGATCATTGCTGTGCTTAAACATACAGGAAAGTTTGCTTCTGTTATGTGAAATGTATATTTATGAAATGATATTCCTTCATGTGGTTTAACTAAGTGTGTTAGGCTTCATTGGATACATTCATACGATTCTTGTGCAATTATTTGAGGAAATGATCTTAAGCACAAATTGTTAAGCTGGAAAGGCATAGTACTTTCTTATACTCCTGGTGGAGTGAAATAGAGACTCACTTAAAGAAGTTAATTATGCAATCGATAGGAAATGTTTAAAAGGCCGGATAAATTAAAGTTATCGGTTTTTTTTTTAGAATTCATCAATCAGTTTGTTTCCTGGAGGGAATTGTTTTTTTTTTATTTATTTTGTATACTTATTACTCCTAATTTCCATAGAATTGGGGAAACAACACATGTTTTAACTGATGGTTCAAGAATGCAAAAAGATTTCTTCCCTTTCTCTTAACTGCTTCACGTGGTCATTTGAGAGGGTAGCCATTGTTAATTAATGGAGTCCATATCATTAAGATGATTTGGCAATTAAGTGGATCCTTACTCATTAAGATTATTTTAATTGTTGAATACATTTACTTTCATTGCTAAGGTTGGAATCCACGGCTGAGTGTCTTTTCAATTGTTGAATTTAAATTTTAATTGCTAGATTCGCTATTCATTTGCTGGAATTAAGCTTGATGGTTTCCTTTATATCGAGCATACACTTTCGTCCTACGATTATATGCATAAAATACTTTGAGATGGTTGAATATTTAATTGAGCACCATTTCAAGTTGTATCATTGAATTGTTTTAAGGCTATTTTGATATCTCTTTGTGGACCGTCATTTTTATTACTCAAACACTTGTTTTGGGGGATAATTTTGACTGATGGCTTTAGTATTCTATTTGATGAAATTAAAAGCTTGAAATTCTCTTTGGGTTCTTGATTCATAAGGGTTTGGAAGCTTGAGCTTTACATTTATATATATCTGTTATGTATTAATGACTCTCCTTTGACATGTTATAAAGTCATAGGAGTCAGGAATGCAGATGTATAAAAAATTTTTAAGTGGTAAAGGTATATATTCTAAGAGTATTATCTATTACACCTCACCAAATGAAAATGAAACCAGTGAAAATGGTAATGAAGCTTGATACTATGCGTATTATTGGAAAATGAGAAATTGTATGATATTATTTACCCAGAACTTAAATAATTTTTGGTTCTTGAGGTTGAAGTAAACCATTTCAGAGAAAGTAGTTAAGTTTTCTGTTTCTTCTGATAATACAAATTGAGAAGATGATATTACAATCAATTAACCTTTCCTTAACCCTCATTTAATTTCATTAAAACTGAAATATTCATCTTATCTTTATGTTGAGCATTAATATTTTCGGAATCCTATCAAATGATGCTTGGCCTTGAGAATAACACATTAAATTGGTTGTCTCTATTCTTTAAGTAGCTGTGTAATTCGAAGAAATTGGCCGATAACCTGTGCAAATCTTGACAGGAATCGAGATTTATAGTAATATTTTTGTTGAGCATCAGTATTATTGAAATTTTACTTGGAGATATTTAAATCATGTGTATTTATATATCTCACACTTAATGCTTGGCTTACATTTAGGCGCATTTACATACTTACCACTTCGTATTTACAATCATAACACTTGAATTTTACTTTTCACATTTATACCGCCCGATTCTTTCATATATACCACTTGTTTCCTATGTATTTATATATATTTCACAGTCTTTTTTTTAACACTTATGCAATTTTAAATTCTCTTGAAACATGGAATTGGAATAATTATTTGTTTCGTTTGTGATGCCTGAGCTGATAGAGAGTAAATGAATTAACTTGTGCAATAATTTTTTTTATGTTTGAAAGACATTTGTCTGTTTGAGTGATAGTATGGTATATATGCTAGTATGAAAATTAATATTTCTTTAAGATGTTTTGCTCCTATGATTCTCTCATTTATCATTGAGGAAGTTTGTGGAGAGGTGCAAAGATTTTAAAAAGGATTGGTTGAAAACCTCATTTATATTACGGGTTTTGAAATGGTCGAAATGGTTTATTTAAATTTTAATAATTCATGATTTGTATTATCTTAAATTACAGATTTTGAATTTTTTTACATATGAACAGGGATGCTACTCATCCTCTTTATATATATATCTATATTGTAAAAAAAAAAGACATTGGAATAATTGTTTCTTTTGGTCTTGTGAAATGAAACATCTACGACCATTGAAATGTATATGGAATGTCAAAGTGGGTGTATAAGTTGGAAATGCGGGGTACAGGCAATGACGCATAAGACTTTAATAATCATGCTTTTATAGCTGAAACAAAATAAAATAAAATCAATACTCAAATTTTAGATGCCCATTTTATCCTATAGTTTGGGTAGTTCTAATTCCTACCTTTAAAGAAATTTGTGAACCAACAACTGATACTACGACGCCAGATATTACACCGATACAGTAATAGATACTACAACATTAGATACTACGACACTAGATATTACACTGGTACAGTAACAGATACTACAATAACATATACTACACCTGCACAACACCAAACACTACACTGTCACGACATCAGATACTATATTAACACATCAAATCAAATATCACACATATAACACATCACATCAAGCATAACACATATAATTGTCAAACTCATCATACCAAATATATCATATTAAATATCACATACACACACCACATATC